>JAQMYG010000011.1:1793460-1830022 GCA_030014215.1 Clariallabes teugelsi
TGCGAAATAAGAAGAAAATAACGCACGCTGAGCCGAGTTGTTTTTTGAAATCTTTTATTAACATACGGAAGCACATAGCAGGTGACAAAAGATCTTGTGCTTGTTTCAAAAAACAGCATGTGACAAGAAAAAGCGGAGGGGAGGGGAAGGAGAAGGATCGAAAACAATAATAAAAGAGAGAGAAAGAAAGAAAGAGACAGAGAAAGAGGGAGTTTAGGAGCTGCTAAGCCTTGCTCGAGGGACGAAGGGCAAACTGGAGTAGTATATTAGTAGTAATAGTAGCAATAGTATTGGTAGTAGTAATCTCCTAGTAGTGTGTGAGAGAGGGAAAAGAA
This sequence comes from Clariallabes teugelsi, assembly GCA_030014215.1. Lineage (NCBI taxonomy): Eukaryota > Metazoa > Chordata > Actinopteri > Siluriformes > Clariidae > Clariallabes > Clariallabes teugelsi. The sequence continues at coordinate 1,793,796 of JAQMYG010000011.1, forward strand.
AGAAAGGAAGAAAGAAAGAGCGTAAGAATCACTACAGAGGAGCTCGGAGGGGTAAAGAGTACACTGAGATCACGTCCAAAGGGCCCGGGTTAGAGTTAAAGATGCGGGTCGGCTCCCACTTAAAGATCCAGGTTAGGAAACGCGTCTAGACAGCAGATCCGCTCCTACGCCAGTCACTAGACGCGCCGTTTCGTCGTCCTGCGGTGCTCTTATTTACAAAAACAATACTACGTAAGTTGAGTATTATTGCTTGTTTCACATCTTTTGCTTCGTAACGAACGAAATAAAATAAAAAAAATCTTGACAGTGAAATTAAAAAACAAGACAAAACCAAAAAAAAAATTAAAAAAGCCACAATAAGGTTTCGGATCGTACGCAGGTCTGAAGAACTACGAAACTACGGAAGACCGGAGGACAGTCGAAGCTACAGATTTCGAACGTGAAGTATTCGTAGAGTTAGCGTTAGCAATACTCAGGGGGTCAGATCGCATTCGATCGGCTTCTAAAACAGTTAGCGCAGGGTTCGATCGAGACGGCGAAGACGCTCAGCTAAAAACCCGATACGAATTCCAAGGAAATATCCACAGGAAACGTTACTCTCGTGTTAAAAACCACGCTCACACACACACACACACACACACACACACACACACACATGTACAGTATACTGTGTATAAACATCCACATACATAGCTAAATGTGCAGTAATATAGTTATTGCCTAAGCTCCAAGTCAAATCGAATTCAAATCTAATTCTAGCGCAAACACTGGATTAAAAAAAAAAAAAAAAAAAAAACAAATCAATCAATACCACTTTTCATACGGTAGGTAGTCAAAATTTTGAGAATCTATGGCACCTGATTCTAAATCGCAAAACACCAAACAACAACAACATGACGTGTAAAAAACATCGAATCGCTGAAAAGCCCTTGGCACAGGAAATGAAGCCAACGAAGCCGTGCTGAAGAGGAGAAACACGATGGCACCCAAAGAACAAAGCAAATCGTCTGGATATTTTTAAAGAAAAAAACAAACAAACAAACAAAAACATCAGCTTAAAATGTTCGGTGATCGGAATAAGGAAGGTGCTAACTTCTAGCCTGAGCATCTAACAAGGGGAAGTTCGGTTCTACCTTGGCTGGAGCTACGAACCTTTCCGTCATTTTGAGGTTCTGGCGCGTGACTAAGACAGGACGCTCTATGTGCTACTGGTCACATCTGTCAGGCACAGGGAGTCGATACAACACAGGTGGGCGCTAAGTACACACCGTGCTATACTCTGCATAGCAAAAAAGAGAACGGAAATAAATAAGGACTTGTACAAATACACACACGCGCACGCGCACACACACACACACGCACAAACCGAGAGAGAAAAAGAGAGAGAGAGAGAGCGCGAGAGCTTAAACCCATTGGCATCTTTAACACTAACCCGGATCCTTTTCAGTGGCTAACCTTTTTTGTTTTGTTTCTTTTTTTTTCTTTTTTTTTTTGCTAAAATATCATACAGATTTGTATCGTAATAAGCTTGTAATAAGCTCGTAAAAGGGTTTGGATTTTCCTGGGAGTCGTAGACTAGCGCTCTCCGGTGGCTCTTAATCGTCGTCGTCCACCACGGGGTCCGTGTCCCAGCACGTGATGTCGATCTCTGCGGAGAGAAAAAAAACGGGACGCTCACTTTATTAGGAACAGCGAAGTGCAGAAAGACAACATGTCAAGTGGTTTGGTTCAGTGTTGATCAAAAGTAGATCAAAGAGATTCTCCAGGGCAGATATTACTCGAGTAAAAGTAGAAGTCCTCCATCTACTGGTGTAACTGAGTGAAAGTATGGAAGTACCAGTTCACATTATCCACTTTCATAGTAAAAATCTCTCTCTCTCTCTCTCTCTCTCTCTCTCTCCATTATGAACATGAGGTTTTTGTCACTATCTGCTTCTGATTTCAAACACCTGGTACATTATTAGGCGTGTCTCGGTGGAAAGGCAAGTCATGCAATTGCGCATAATAAATCAGCAGGTGGTGAAAGTACAACCTGAAGTACAAACACACCGCTGTGGTCACGTAAAGCAACGGCAGGCAGACATGTAGTGAAGTAAAAGTACAGGTATTTGCTGTATGTTTATGTGGAGTAAAAGTAAAAAGTACCCTCTAATAAAAGGTATGTGAAATATGTACTTAAGAACAGTAACGAAGTGCCTGGACTCAGTAACCTCCAAGCTCTGATGTTTATCAAACATCAAAATTAGAGAAAAAATATAGAACATTTAGCCCATGGCACGACACAGAGACACTTTTCCGCTCACTACGGCATTTAAAGAATGATTTAAGTTACAGTGGATTTCCTGTCGGCTCCAACAAACCTGGCCACACCCATGCCAAGTCGCTGAGATCATGAATTTTCCCACGTCTGAACAATAACTGATGTTTTTGACCTTCAAATTTGGACAATTCATAAAGTATAACTGATATTGCTATGAAACAATGCATTTTAATTAATGAATAATTATAGAAATATATATAGGAAATAATGAAAGCCTTATACATTTGTTAAGATGATGATGATGATGATGATAATGATAGACTAAGCCAGTGTTGTAATTACAGCTGTCTCGTGACGTCTCACCTGGTGGTTTGTTGTAAAATACTGGCGTGGGATTCACTTTTGCAGAGCATTCATCAGACTGGGCGAAATCCTCCTCCTGTGACTGGCTGAAATAGCCTTCACTCACCTGCACAACACACACACACACACACACACACACACACACCTCCATCTTAATGTGTTCATGAGCCAAAGTTATCATCTGTCTCAGATTAACAAGCATTAATTATGCTTTCTAGCAATGGCTGGAAAATAATAATGGTAGAAGAATAGGTTTTTGGCGCCATCTAGTGGCGATGTCGAGAAATTGAACTTATTTTTTTTTGGATATACATGTATAGCCAGTTCTATAAATCCCACATTTGTAAGCATACAAAATAAAATCTCAAATTATGTTATAATTAAATGGTGTTGCATCAAGACATGATATCACTGGGAAATATTATTATATTATAAATATGTATTGATATGTAGAGGCTGCCTAAGTCATGTTATTGAACAGTAATGACATCATTGATCATGGTGACTTGCCTAGCAGAGTAAATAATAACGTTAATTATTATTAATAAGCAATTCTACTGCCATGTCGATATAATGTGTGTTATAGAATTTAATGGCTGAGCAACATGACAGACAAAGTGAAGAAAGCTCAGCCAATGATGAGGAAGATGATGCCTGTTCAGGATATCGTGATGTTCTCCTCACCTGAGTCCCTTCCTTGAGCAGCGAGTCTCCGTTAGTCAGCAGCTCCTGGCTCTCATCCAGCTCCTGGCTGTCGGAGGCCGGCTGGTAGCTCAGGGCGACGTCATGTGACTCGGCCACGTCCACCAGGCTGGAGGGCTCGTCCTGGGCCGAGGGGCAGAGCGGGGCGTCGGGCACGTCGTCGAAGCTGAGCAGGGGCTGAGGGAGGCTGGGTGTTGAGTCGGCGTCGCCCATCAGGTCCATGATGTTCGGAGCCTGGCAGGGTGCGGCCGTGGGTGCCGGGCTGCTCTCCCACATATCCAGCAGGGTGTCTTCCGCGCTGGTGGATTTCAACTCCGCGGGAGGAGCCTGAGGGACGTCATTCTGAACAGGCTCGGACTCCTGCACTGGAACTCGCTCGGGAGACTCAGGAGCTGGAGAGGAGAACGAAGACAAAGACAAAGTTTGTAATGTAGCACTTATGATGTCTTTATAGTAAAAACAAACCAAACTAAATCTCTATGCATTTTAGATGCTTGATTTCCTGCAAGTGTTGTCAATTCCCTTCACTGGTGCTAAGAGGCCCAAACCTGTTCCAAAGCCAGCTCCATGCAGTGTTACGGTTGGAGTGGAAGAACCTGAGTGTCCTGCACAGAGCCCTGACCGATCTCGACCCCAGTGAACAGATTTGGGTTGAACTGGGACTGTAGCCTCCTATATTGATGTGCTTGATGTTGCTAATGCTAATGTAGCTGAACGAACACGTTTTCCCAGAAGAGTGAAGGTTATTATAGTGGGATGACCAATCATCACGTGACCACATGCTTTTGGTCATAGTGTGTCAGGCTAATAATTAATGTTATCCAGAAAAAAAAAGAAAAAAAAAAACTTTTTAAATGTAGTGCATGCATTCGCAGATATGTGACGATTCAAGTGTCACTGTTTCATTCTTCTTCATGATGTGAAGTTTTTTTTTATCCAGGGTTGCAGTGGGTCCCGGAGACTCTCGAGTCAGGAATACTGTATGCACACACCATGCACGGACATGATAATGGATTTGGTTCCCTGTTTCCCTGAGAACAGTAACCTGGCCTCAGGATCAAATCCTTCAAATGGTTCATGCGTATTATCCATAATATATTCCATATATGCATATATATATATATAGAGCCACAGGTGATAAAAGTGACTGCTAAATGTGTTCTCCATATACATCTTTTTGCCATCGTTCTGCAGGAAGTACCAGTGGTGTTATGAAACATATTTACAGCTGCATGCTCTTCCTGTTCTGATAATGATCAGTAAATTGCAGAAACAGTGAAAGTCTCTGCGATGCGCATTACCACAGGGCACCAAACTCTTTCTTCAGGCTGCACAAACAAGCGCAGAGAAAACCAGTGAGTCATGAAAAAAAAAAAAAACAATTCCAGAGAGCTAATCAGGAACAAGAGAGCAGCAACTTCCTTCCAGCTGTGCAGCTTATTAAACAGACAGACCAGGGGGCTGCATCATCTGTCCTGGATATGGTCCATGAAATAATCAAACTGCTCTCAGATGGGCTTGGGGAGATAGTATGTAAGTTCTTGGCCCATATTCAGGACAGATGCACTTTGCCTCGAGATGTAGGAAGTATTATAAATTTGATAATCCTCTGTTACAACTGAAATTACCGTAAAAAGAAATGTTGCTGTTCAACAGATGTTCCTGTAATTTGACAGCCTCCCCAGATCACGCTGCAGTGCGCTCAGTGTACCGGTTAATTTGCACAGGCGCACAGTTGCATGGTTATTGTTACACCTAGTGGTCAGAACTGGAACTGCAGCAAGCACTAATAAATAGAAGCCCATTAGGATGGGAACCACCCTGCCCCAAATGCAAAGTATGAGTGCATACAGTGTGTCTGTGGGTTACAGATGCATTTTTGTTGCAAGATACAGTATATTGCAAAGATTGGGCGAAGGAATGGGCAAAGATGGAGTTGATAATGTTTGTGCATTAGAAATGTGTGCGCACAACAGTGACCTTGTTTTCCATTCAAAGACTTGGGGTTAAAAAAGGCTATTGTTTTCCAACTTTTGCGATGGTTTCTTTCTTTAAAATTTTTTTTTTTTTTTAAGATTGTTGTTGAGCTGGTAATTTTGCTGAAAATCTGGCAACCCTGGTTAATGATTTTAGCTCCTTAGGAAACACACCTGGTGTATGGAGCACATTTAAACAAAGGTACATTTAAAACTGTATTCTCAATTGCATATAACTGGGTTACTCAAAAAATTCACAAGATCTGCCGTTCCCGAACTTTACCAGGCTGTGGCCCAGTTCGAAATGTGAAAACCTTCTGCGACCAACCCGAACCTTTAATCAAAACCCTGATCAACTCACAATTCACAAGATAAATGAAATATATCATGTCATTTAAATCCAGTGGCGATGTTCTGGTTACTTTTTAAATGTAAATATATAAATCAGAAATAATCTATAGGAATTTTATGCTTAATTGTAAAATTGTATGACGTCTTGCAGGCCATCTGTAGTACCCTTATGGTCCACTAGGGGGAACACTGCACTAGATGGTAGCCTGTGGAGCTGTGCGATTTAATAGATTTTGCAATTTAATCTATGTTTTCTTGGTCAGTTTTTGATTCAACAAACAAACAAAAAAGCATAGCTTTAGCAGAAAATACAACACCACACCAAATCTTCCACAAATACCTCTTATATTGTTTGTTTATCGCTTTTTCATCATTTGAGGTTATGAGGCATTGGTGCAATCCTGCCACCTACTGGACTGGAGCATTCACAACATTTCTGTATTTATTAGGTCATTTATATATATATCATATATATCATATATATATATATATATATATATATATATATAACCTAAAATCATGACCGGATGCTAACTGGAATGTTGTTTCTATTGCACTAGAATGGTAAAAAAAAAAAAAATCTTCTAGTAAAATCTTTGCCTGGCATCATGTAGTCTTATTGTGTCAAGTTATTGCTCTTTATTGAAAAACAAACTGTGCTGAAAAACGAACAGGAACGATGAGCTTAAGGATGTAATATTGCTTCGTATTGATGTAGCTGTTTATAGGAAGTGACAGAGGGAATATGAGAAACTGGCTTGGGCTTTGTTTTCCCTCCCAAAGCACCAGGATGAAGAACACTCAGCGCCTTACCCCATTCCTTCTGGCTGTTGTCATCTTTGTCTTCCTGAATGGCGATTTTAGGGATGGGTGTTGGGGAGGTGGCTGAGACGCCGTCGGCAAAGTCATCTGACCAATCAGAGAGAGACAGAGAGAGACAGAGAGAGAGAGAGAGAGTTCAGTGTGAAAGCACAAGTCAGCAATATTGCATTGCAATTGGCAAATAATAATAATAATAATAATAACGTTAATGAACAAAATATTACCGATGAACACAAACACAGAGCTCACAATAAACTGCAAGCGTGATGTATAAGTGGCACATAATGCATGCAGGAACCAAAGATGAATAACAAATGCGATTATGCAGAACACGTAACCAGCGTTCATGCAGGTGCTGTTCCTGAGAGCCGAGAGCTGAAGGGCTCCATAAGTGCACCGAAGCGAACGCGTCGAGTGAGTCTTAGTGTTTTACACAACCAAGGAAGCACACATGCACATGGATCTGTTTTATTACTGACTATGATTTATACGCTCCCTCTGTCTCTTCATATCACAGAAGCAAAGCATTTTGCTTTGATTAATCCCTGACGTGTTAATCGTTACCTAGGAGGAATCTCCGGTTGTCGAAACGTTGTGGTGACGTCAATTTGCCAACGTTATCGTCGCGGCATCGAGACAATGTTGCTATTTGTGAATGTTAGAATGACTTTGATGAAATGACGATGGGATACAAATGCACGTACATACTGTAACGACGAGTGTTATAGTCATTCTGACTTACAAAAACAACATCGTCCCAGTGCTGAACGTCATTAGAACCAAATTACAACATTAGGGTTCCTGCTCGGTAATAAACAATAAACGGTCTTGTGTTCGCTGAATTTTAAAGCCATGGTAGAAACGTTTTTATAAAAAAATTTTAAAAAAAGCATTACTTCAGTGACATTTTCTACTCCAAGGCTGGAGATAAACGATTTCTACTTCTATACCTGAAGAATCTTTAAGATAAATGGAAACATATTTACGGTATTTTTCCACTTCCTGTTTCATCCTTGGTTAAGTTTGTTTCTTTATTTGTTGATTAACTGGGAAGGTGTTCGAAAGGTTCTATAATATATACATATACACACACACACACACACACACACACACACACACACAAAAGTCACACACTAATATTTAGCTGGACCGCTTTGTGCCTTGCCGTCACCGTGGCATCGTTTCAGAAAGCTTATGTAATGTCACAGCATTTATTTCCATTCAGAGTCGCATTCATTTCTCTCCAAGATCCTGTATTGATGGGAGAGTCGGACCGCTGAGTAACGTCTTCTCCAGCACATACCAAAGAATCTCACTAGGGTTAAAGGTCTGGACTCTGTGGTGACCGAACCATGTGTGAAAATGACGTCTTATGCTCCCTGAACCGCTCTCTCACACTTTGAGGCTATGAATCCTGGCATCGTCATCTTGGAATATGTCCGTGCCATCAGTAAAGAAAAAAAAATACATGGAAAAACCTGGTGATTCAGTACATTCAGGTGGTCAGCTGACTTCATTTTACTGCCACATAACGTCTAGAACCCCAGATCATAACACTGTCATGATGGTGCATCGCTTCATGCGCTTCCCTTCTTTCCCTGACACGCCCATCACTCTGGAATAGGATCAATCTGGACTCATCAGGTCACATGACCTTTTTTTTTTTTTACTTTTTGGCCAGGCAGTGTATATACTTATATGAAACATTCCAAATAAGTCTTTTCCCCTCCTAAAAGTTTACTGATTTATGGTCGGGTTGAACAATACTGTAAGCTATATTATATTTACTTTGGCTCATAAGGTGCCTATAATAGGCTTCCATCCAAATGGTACATTAGAAGAATTTCCTGCCTCATTTTCCCCACGTTTAGACACCGAGCTTGTTTAATTTTAAACCCAGACTAGTTAGCAACAGATCCAAAATCCCACACAGCAGGTCAACAATACAGTACGTCCTCCATGTGAAACAAGAAGCACCTGAACATCCAGGAACATGAAGGCACAATTATGTAAGCGTCCGTGCTGGACCTCTACAGAACAAGAGCCTTACATAATTGTAAAGCACACAGACGATGACGATGGAACAGGGACATAAGGAGACAGTAGCCATGTGAGTAGCGCTTTCACATCCATCGGAACGGACGGACTGGCGATCCTGCAGACATGCCGTCATCTGGTGAACTCTGAGGACACCAGGTCAAGTCCACAGAGGTTCACAGCAATACGACATACACTCACAGGTCGGGACATGAGAGGAAGTGCAGAGCAGACAGGGCAGGTACCGTCCAAATACAGGAAGCGTGAAGAGGGAGGGGTGGAGGGGGGATAGGGGTGAGATTTAACAGGAAACTCATGACTTGTCAAATAAGGGTGGTAACGATCTAAATCAATGCCTTAAAAGGAAACGCAAATACAGTACATGGGAGAGAAACACACACACACACACACGCAGAAGACAAGTGTGGAAATCTGTGTCTTGTTTAGCTAATAAAGTGGTAATTGGATGGTGTTCGTTTTCCGGATGGAGATAAATTTAGACAGGATGAGTGAGTCTCTAGCAGCCTTTACACCTCTACAAACCCACTTTAATATGAGAGCATTACTGGATCATTACCCGTCTCTTCTACTAGCGAATGTAATAAAGATTAATGTAATTGGGTTCTTACTTTTTACTTCTAACTATCTACTAACAGCTACAATATATGGCCAAATGTTTCTGGACACCATCAAATACACCATATAGACAAACGTATTCCATAAAAAGGCCAAACCTGTTAATTATTGAATTTCAATCAGGCCCGTTTTCCCCAGTGAAGGCCGATCTTGATGCTTCAGCATACAGTACCAAGACATCTTGGACGATGCTGTGCTTCTATGCAACTTAGTGGCAACAGTTTGTTGAAGGCCCTTTTCTATTCCAACATGATTGAGCCCCAGTGCACAAAGCAAAGACTGTAAAGACATGGTCTGATGCATTCAGTGTGGAAGAACTCGACAGGACCGAACACAGAGCCCTGATCTCAACCCCATTAAGCACCTTTGGGATGAACTGGAGAGTCCCAGAGATTGCAAACCAGGCCTTCTCGTCCAACATCAGTGCCCGACCTCTAGAAATGGGCACGAATTCCCACCGAAACATCTGGAGTGGAAGCTGTTAGAGCTGCAAAACGGGGACCGACTCCATACTGAAGTATATGTATTTGGATATGATTCATATGAATTTCATATCATTGCATAGTTAGCCCAAATACTTTTGTCCATTTAGTGTAAATCTATTGGCCTCTCTTTTTAAAAAAAAAAAAAAAAAAAAAAGAAAAAGAAGAAAGGTCTACAATTAACTTTTATTTCTCTCTTTTTCGCCCCCTAGTGGACAATTATGGAACTAGCATATTTAAAAAGAAAGACTAAATAATAAAGATTTTAGCCTGGAATTTTCTCAAGCAGTGGAAGGAAAAAAACAAACAACAACTAAAAAAAAAACAGTGAACACCGTTCAGTCCAACGTCATTTTGGCTTGTGTCGTCGGTGGTAACGGCAGGCATGCAACACTCGTCGATGTGAGGATGGAGGACAGAGAACAAGCAGATGATCATTTGGCTAAAACAAATGAAACGGAGCCATGCCTTGGGATATCTGATTCATATCCTTGCCATGCTGAATGTAATCAAAATGACAAAACATTTCGGGGTCCTGAGTAACACAAGGGATACAATAAGTGTTTGCTCTGGATTTAGAAGACCACGAGTTTGATGGTCTGATGGAGCTAATCTATGAGGTCATGTATGCAGAAGGTCAAGTACTGTATGCACTGTAGCTCTTTCCTGTACGTTTGGCTGACTTAGCATGAGCAGCATTTTGGAATGGTGTGATGGTGGCTTCATGACCTTGAAGGAAGCACCTGCTATTTCTGTCTGATGACTAGGAACTGGGAAACGATAAAAGTGAGAGAAGATGGGAGAAAAGACAAAATGTGCACTAGGAATTTAAACCTTCTCTCAAAGTTCTTTCTGATACAAAATGCAGAGAAAGGGGGGTCATGAAGAGACCATTGCTTTTACAAAAATAAATCCCATTATGTCTGAGCTTTAAATACCAGCTGGCAGGACGGCATGCACAATTTCATGACACTGGCACCTTTCAGGCTGTGGAGAGAGAGAGATCTATTTCGGGGGATATCCTAAAAATAAGTGCTGTGAGGTGCAGCCAATACAGCCTTAAGAACGAGATGCAGTGATGATGGTGGGGGTGAAGGTACAGGGTGAAGCTTGCTGTAGGGCAAAGAGACACGGGGTTCTCCTGCAGCTGATGAACCTGGCCCAGTCCAGTACCTACCAAGTAGCCCTGGGGTGCGAGAGGAGGATGTACTGGACACACACAGACTGTGCTGCTGCTTCAAGAACGGACTGTCCAAGCGGCCTGGTAAACAAGGAGACAGGGAGCCCAGGGAGGACGCGAAGGCATGCGGAACACACAGAGGAAGAAGCCGGGACAAGATGAAGACAGTGAGAGGAAGAATGAAAGTGTAAGAAGGAGAAAGATCAAGGTGGAGGAATGGACGTGTTAGGGGACGTAGGGTCAATTTTTCGGCAGGGGGACATGTTCGGGACAGGTCATCGTACAATATGGAATGTGTCCACAAAAAGGAGGAGTGGAATGAACAGCAGAGTATGGAAAATATCAGGAGGGGAGGAGAGAAAGAGAAAAGAAAACAAAAGTTGTTAGTTTGACGTCTTCACACCCTCCTGCAAAAATAGTTCGACTGTCAGACAGTCTGTTGAGGGCGCTCTCTAGAGACAGACTGCAACACTCACAAAAAACTCCCCAAAAAACAGAGCTACTTTAAACAAAAGACAGACAGTTAAACAGTCATGCTTGTGTTTAATCCAGAGCTCAGACCGCCGTGTCTCTGGATTACACAGATGGATGTCACTGTTGTCTTCTTCAAGATCCAACTTTGAATAGTTACGATCTTGAAATGTAAGGAAGAAATTCCCTGTGAGTTTGAAAAGCAAATCGCAGTAGCTGCGTTTACACGGACGACATTTCTCTAATCGGATTTAAATCACCCTTAAAGCATTTAATCAGAATGTAACTTGTGCAGTCCGGTTCTGCTCCCAACTCAGAGGTCCGGTCTGCTTATGATTGGTTACAAGAATCCAGTCTCGTCTTTACTACGTACAGTATGAAATGCGACCCAATTCTTGGGGCCAAAGCCCCAGTGAAAGTCCGTGAAGTAAAGACAGGTAGGAGAGAGAGATGTTTCTTCTCAGCAACAAAAGCTAAATTTTGCTTCCCGGAAACTGGTCCCTTCACCTAATGTTACCCCACGTGGGGCAAACAGGCGCAGAAAGAATATACTAAAGGGTATCAAAAAGTTTCGAGATTAGCTCTGTTTACAAGCATGACGCTGACGCGGAACGTTCCTTCTGCTTCTGAATCAGCAGGCTGGGGACAAACTCAAGCAGCAACACGCCGCATGTTCACATCTCACATGAGGATCGCCTGGACTGTTCCAGTTGCAGCGATGTCGTGGACTGTTCTCCGACCATCGTCATGCACAAATTGTCAAGCGGTTTCAACATTTTCAGGGGTTGAGCTCGTTGAAGGCCTTCCAGTGATGTTCTTCCTCTCCTGAACCTCACCTCGAACGACTCACTGCAGCATCGCCGTAAACTTGCCAAATCACATCAATCGCCTCTGTGACAAATTTGTCCGGTTTCGCGCAGAATTTCACGTTCGTTCTTAGCACAGCAGACGTGGTAACGCACGTGGTCAGAATAGCGCCAGCTGCACAGCTCCCGATGTACACGGGACGATGTCTTTTGGCACACTGACTTATGAAGGCTTTGATCGTGCGTGCAGCCTCGTGCTGCCATCTGTTGGCGTATTACAAACCTAGCCTCGAAACCTTTTAATACCACCTCGTATTTATTCCGACAAGCCAGAGAGAAGATCAAATGCTTACCGTTTTATTTCGACTGGCTGATTATTCTGATTATTAGTGGAATATTAGGGTCGATGTAAACGCAGCTACTGAAACGTGTAATGCAATACACATACGCAAGATAGAGTCGTCACAGCAGGACAATGCACCACACTGAAACACAGCTAAATGCAAAATCAGAAGTATGGATTGCTTTTAATAACGCTTTCACAAAGTTTCCGTCCTCAGTCTGACTGCTTTTCCTTTCTGGCATTAAAGCTCCTCGTGACACCAGCAGATGTCTTCTCGTGGTTTTTCCCTAAATGTGTTCTCGCATTTTAAATCGTGCTCTGAGTTGTTATACTTGGTGTCACGTTTTATGGTTTAACATTTGAACACATGATTCCTATTTCTAGACTTCCCGAGTGAGTCCTGCATTAGCGAGTTTTTATTCTTCATTTCCACATAGATAGACGAAGCATTAAAAAAATGAAAAATAATAATAATAAAAAAAGCTGTGGCATTTCTTTAGCACCCGCTCCGGTGGTCTTACCGGTCCTGTGAGAGCTGACGGAGGACATGTCCAAGCTGCTGGCTACAGCTTTTTCTCTCTGTTTGAAGAACTCTCGCGGGTTGCTTGTGCGTTGGGCGATTATGGCTGCTGCCTCCTGCAGACACAAAAATTCTCTTTCGTCACCGTCTGAGCAAATACACCAAACAAACATTCATCTAAAAACAAAAACTGTAATCCTGGTATCAGACAGAGCAAAAAAAAAAAAAACCGCTATGGGTATAATATAACTATTAGGGAAGACTGAATGTCGTTATACTGACATAGTGTAGTGTATCATAAAATCTTATTATTATTTGCATATTTTTTGGAGATGTTTAAAATTTAAATATTAAATATGCTCATTAGAAGATGTACTTTCGTAATAATATTAAAACAGTTTAAACATTCTTAAGGCCTGGACCTGCTTTAAAGGTAATCTGCTTCCATTATACTGTACTTTTATACTAATTGCTACAATAACGCCCAAAAATAGTCAAAAATTATTGGCACACCTGGAACATCTGGATCAGCTGAAAATGATTCAAAACAGATGCGTAATTTTCACACAAAACCAATCATAAAGAAAATGAAGGATGTTCAAGTCAAACCGGGACTTTTGGTTGAATGATGGCATAAAAGTGATTGACATTTCAGAAGACTTCAGTACGGTGATGAGACTCTTAGCCGCAGTAAAACATCTAAACAGTGCAAAGGTTTTCAAAGAAGACCGTATGTCCGTGACCGAGCCGGCTCGGTCTGCAGTCGTAAACATCTTAAAAACATTCAGCGTGTGGAACACCTGATCCTTAAAAATCGAGGCGTCCAACTTGCGGAAGAGACGCATCTGTCTGTGTGAACTGTACACACAATCATTCACCATCAACACTTGGCACGTTACAGGAACTCAGCTGGGAGTTATCGCTACATCCCACGTACAGTCCATCACATGTTTGGGAGTTCCTGGGAGGCCGGTGTTTCAGACATGAATCAAACAGGAAGTCCGATCATGTGTCTGGCGTACTGAGAAAACGTTCTACCTTGATGGGGGTCCAAGCACTAGTGTAACACTGGGATAAGTGCATTAGTGTATCAGGGGATTATATAGAGAAATAAAGGGAGTTATTACTCTCATAACTGTGTTCTGTTATTCTGTCCCAGTTTGACTTGAACGCTTCATAGAAATATGACTGTGAAGCTTTTCACATGTTATTTATTGAAAAATTAGCATGGAATAATTTATGTTTAATAGTATATTAGGTACATGTTAGTATTGTAGGAAATATTTATTTCCACAATGGTTGCCTCATATTGTTCACATCACCAGAGTGCTATTTCCAGACGCCGTCCTCGTCCCAGAACAGTAGGAGGAATCCCACTGACCCATATGCAAAGCCCAGAAGAATTTCTGACGCAACAAGACAATTTGACCCACATCTACGCTAGGTTTACACCTCCGCTCGACGAGGGCTTGCCCGGGAATCGGTACGAAAGGAGGTATTTATTTAACTTTTTATCAATAAAAGGATCATCGTGATCACTTTACGGGCTCAGGATTGAACAAATCGACTCACCTCGACCTCGGTCTCCTTTTTGTCCAGAGAGAGGTCGTCAGAACTGGGCTCTGTCTGAAAACACACACAGGAACAAGTGCTGTAGGTGGGGGGAGAGTCCAACAGGGGGCAGCAAAGTGTAGTTTCTTTCTTTCTTTTTTTTGTGTGGATTTGTGAGTTGTTTAACCATCAGGTTTTCTGTTGGCACACACACTGGCCATTTGCTAAATCTGGAAATGTAGGTGTACTTTAGAGCTGTGAGTATTAATTATTTATCTAAAAAAAATGATTTCCAATAGTTAGGAAGATCGTGCATAACAGCGCACACAGTCTTACAATCAGGGCCTGAGGTCGTGACTTCTCTTTGGCCTCCTCTTCTTCCTGCAATTTCTTCCTGCAAAAAAAAGAGCGCGAAAATATTCTCAGTGAAAGATAAAAAGCAGATAAAAGAAGTCCGGAGTGTCATATCCCGAGCACTTGCCTGTGATCCTCAATCTCCTTCTCCCTCTCGCGGTATCTCTTCTCGCGCTCCTCTTGCTCCTTCCTCTCCAGCTCCATCCGCTCCTCTTCAAAGCGTTGCCGCTCCTCCGCTACTTTCTTTCTTTCCTCCTCCTTCCTCAGCTCTTCTTCCCGCTTTGTAAAAGATTAGAAAAAAAATGCAAAGGTCTTGAACTGTTATAACTATTATAATGTAATATCATCTTTCGTGAAGGTGAGCAACAGAGAGCGAAGGTGATGGTTCAGGAGGAGCTCAGTTCTGTATAGTAGTTAAGGCATTGGACTACAGTCCAGAAGGGGTCAGGTTCAAGCCCCACCACCACCAAGTTGCCCTTAACCCTTAACGGCTCAGATGTGTAATAATTTTAAAAAGTTGCCCAAATGCCATAAATGTAGTGATTGCAGAAGTTAAAAAGGTACAGGACCATCGCATTAATCTGTCAAAAGGGGGCAAAAATTTCTGACAGTCCAAGTAAACATTTTAGAACTAACCAGGAATCAGATTACCCGTTGGAATCGGGATCGGGGGGGGGGGGGGGGCCTCTCATGCTCTCGTCTTTAAATATCTTATAATCAGTGCAGATCAAAAATAAAAATATAGGCCAGCAATCTGGGCGTTTTTTTTTCCCTTCTTCTTCCCTTAAGTCACATTTAAAGGCTAAACCTTAAGAACCAATTTCTGATAATTATCCTTAAAAAGGTCCAAATGTGGCTTTTAAAGCCTTCAAGACCTGCACTCTGAGCTAGGACAGGTCACGCTGATTTACATCTCAGCAAAAAAAAAAAACGCCCTGCCTCCGATGAACCTTCCCCATGACCTCATCCACAGGAGCGTAATCTGATCTTTACCTTGGCTTGCTCCCAGAACTCTTCCCGGTTGATCTTCTTCATCTCGATTTCCGCGTTCGTCTTCTGATAGGTGGTGCCCTTGTGGGAGGAGAGAGGAACAAAAAAAAACCCACAAAAGGAGACAATGACGTTTAATTGGAATGATGTTTTGAAAAAAAGAATCTTTCCGGTTTTAATTTCTGGTACTTATGAAATATGTGATGAATGAAACATTCACTCAAGATGAAATATTGAGTGAAGATCAGAGCGTTACACAATCTGACGCTGCTTTGTCTGTCTGTGTTTATGTTTCGGGGGCTTAAATGAAGAACGGGGCAGCGACAGGGATGGAGGTCATGCTGACCCGTGAGATAAACATGCGGAAAGAGCTGGATGGTCCTGGAAGTGTGGATGAGTCACTGCCTGCTCGCTCAGAAGGGCATTGTTTCATTTCCCCCTTGCTCTGACAATGTGGGGAGTAAAAAAATTATTCTTAAGCACTTCCCTCTGAAACTGGGCACACTTATAGATATACACAAGAGCACACACACACACACACAAAGGATTCCCCTTCCACCCCACATCACGTACAACGTGCTCAGCGTTCTCTTCATCTCTCGTTCGCAGGCGGCTGAGCACCGGGCTGGCGCTCGGCCCCGTCCCATTGGTCAATCTCTGGCCGATGGCCGTGGGGTCGATGTCGTCCATGCTGCTGGCATTGATGATGACGTCAACTCCCTAGAGTGAAAGAAAGAAGGAAAGAAAGAAAAAAGAAGAGGGAAAAAAAGAAAGAAAGAGCATTAACACAATTCCTGCCAAAGCACGTAACCCCCAGGCCACCATGTACTGAATAGCAAAGACTCTGTACGTGTGTGTAGTGTGTGTGTGTGTGTGTGTGTGTAGTGTGTGTAGTGTGTACGGCCCAGCGGGATCGTGGCAGTGTGTTAATGCTACAGAAAGGACTTCAAAGTAACCCGTAGGAGGATGAAAGGGAAAAATAGGTGAATTCAGAGGAACCTCTTGGAATAAAAAAAAAAAAAAAACCCAGCCGTGGATGTCCAGCGTGAAGGGAAGCAAAGATAAAGCAGCTCATTTGCACAACAAAGCCACAGTTCAGCGTGCGCTGTAAGACAGGTATTTGCATGGCACATGAGATATCTGCGTCATCAATACTGTCATCATAATTATCTCTTATCATCCGTATTGTTCTGTTAGAATGGACCGCATTTGTTTTACTGTTATTCTCGCTCACTGTACAGGATTTACTCAAAGCACTAAAAGGACGTTTAGAAAGGATTCAAAGCAATCTACGTTCTTTCTTATCGGTCTGTAAAGAAAACTGTAAAAACACAAAAAATGGATATAAGTTGTTTAAGTCACAATTACAAAAGTATTGACGCCCCCTATGAAGCTTCCTGGCAGGGTTTAACTTATCCTTAAGTCTTCATACAGATTTGAGGCTCTGCTTCAATTTCTCTCCACAGAACAAAATCTGCAGCTCTACTACTTTGGATTGGAAAAAAAACGGCTCAACTATTTTTAACAACTCCCTCCTCAGATCTTTTCATTCGGATTGAAGACTCTCGTACTGGTCCAATCTGATGTTCTGTGTGTTCTTGAGGTCCACAGTTCATTTGCTTCACTCTACAGATGGAACTGTCCAGATGATGTGTGGTACCTGTTGTTGTGTTTTTTCCCCTTTAAATATAATGGTTGGCAATCAGGACATATTTTGAAAGAAATATTTTTTTCCATCAATCATAGAATGCTGTGTAATACACTGCTTGGGGGGGGGGGGACGACTTCAGTTTGCTAGGGAGCATAAAGACTGAACTTTGGAGTGATGGAAAAAGGTCATGTGACCTGATGATTCCAGACTGGTCCTATTCCAGAGTGATGGGCGTGTCAGGGGGAAGAAGTGAAGAGCATGAAGCGATGCACCCATCATGCATAGTGTCCACTGTACAAGCCTCTGGAGACAGTGTTATGATCTGGGGTTGCTTCAGTCGCTCAGGTCTAGATTCAGCAACGTTATGGGGCAATAAAATGAAGTCAGCTGAATGTACTGAAGCACCAGGTTATCACATCTATGGAGTTTTTCTTCCTCTCTGATGGTGCGACCGTATTCAAAGTGGTTCTGGGAGCACGAGGAATCATTTTAACACATGAACTGGACACCACAATGTACTCCAAAATCCAAGGTAAAGGTTCTTGAATGAAATGTTAGAGTATACCTACTGTAACACAGTGTATGTTCTGAGAGTCTTTAAACTCCAGTGGGATCATAATTTTACTATTAAGACAGGATTTTGCTAGCGTTCAGCCTGGTAAAGTTGGGATATGACCTCAAAATCGTGTGATTAATAGCCTAACGCCGAATGGACTGAGCCAGCTCCAGAATGACCTAACATAGCCAAGGGGTAATGGGATTGTTTGGGATTGTTTGGGATTGTTTGGGAAGATCTGAGAGATCCGCCTCCGTCCACCATAAGGTCTTTGCAGTATGATTTACTTGATCAGTCGATGCTCCTGGAACCAGGCTCTATGGTTAGAGAAGACAAAAATGAAACCTTATGGAAAACTTCAGGTTGGTTTGTTATGAAAAGAAGGACGATTAAACAGAAACAGAACATAATCCACCATTTTATAATGGAGGGTTTCTGATGTTTTGCTGGTTTTCCCCTCAAAACATCGAATCTTGTTTTGGGTACATGGCATCACGGTCTCCACGAAGCACAATGAATGAAAAATCTGTCTGTTCCAGCAGGACAATGATACAAAAACAAAATCGACACAGAAAAGCTTCAATGACCGCTGGAGTGAAGAGTCTCTACAAAGAGTCTCCGGAGGATTTCCACCTTCATGCATTGAGGTTGATAAGACCGAGCGTCTAAAAAGGCAGGACTTGTCATTCAGCTCCCTACAAACCAGCTCACACCTCCACTATAAACAGCATGCAGAAAACCACATTAGTCATCCGCAGACATCATCCTCTTCCTACTACTGCCAGTTATATACAGTAATCTCCTCCTTGTGCAGACACTCTTTCATGACCACCCACGGATTCTATGAATTTTCTCATCTGAGTGAGAACGGCTTGGACGTGTGATGGATGGTTGAGGGATAATGGACTCATGAAGATGCAACACAGGCAAAAAAAAAAAGAAAAAATGTAGGCGCTGTTATGACACAGGCTGTAATTTCAGCAGACACGGCATGCCACGAAGAAAACCGTAGACAAACCGGGTAAAATGCGTACAAATACAAAGGTGCAGTGTGTAAAGGTTTAAAGGTCTTCCTAGCCTGAGCTTCGAGTTTTTAAAAGATGTGCAAATGCACATTACGGTGAATAATTCGGGGTTAATTGTATAGGACAACATTTCTGCACAATAATAACAAGAAAAATTATTTGATGCATTTTTTGAAATTTTATTGGGCATGTCATGCCCAATAAATGCAGCTCTTGTCTTGACATTTTTCTCCTTTGATTGCACTTAGGATCAGACATCTGTTTACCAAAAAATAAACCCCGCCCCCAGTTTAAACAGCTGCTTCTTAATGCATAAATGGCTGATTTTTATGAAAAGGGTGCTTAATGTTTTCACAGCAATTTCCTTTCGCAATCTGAAGCAGGCTTTAAAATTTACAAACTGCTCCTTTAAGTACTGTATAATCATGTACTCGAGACACACACACACAAACACGAACACGAACACGACGTTACCTGTTTCAGAGATAGAAAAGGGGTTACTTTACCTTAGTGAGACCCACCTGGAAAAACTCCGCGATGGTGGCTACATGGCTGGCGCAGGCACATTTCCTGGCATCAGGGACGTCCTCACCAACCTGAACAGACATCATAAGGATTGCGTGTCATTAAAAAACTCGGCACGCCAGTCCTCAGGGATCACGATCACGCACTCAAGCGGCAGCGTAAAAAAGAGTCATTACTGACGAACATCAGCTCTGAAAAGGGTTGTTTTTTCCACCCACAGTCTTTACAAAAACCTTGAGATGAATACCGGTTTTGCTCAGTTCTTTGTTCATTTCTACCGAGCATCAGGAGCGCACCGACAGTGATATATTTTTATCTTTAACAATATGACACTGCTGATTCAAAGGGAACTTTACTCAGGTAGTACAAACTGATCACAGTGACACAGTAAGAGAGAGAGAGAGAGAGAGAGAGAGAGAGAGAGACATTAGACTATTATAGTCTGATGACTGTAATAATATACATGAAAAAAACACTGCGCTCAGCATGTCAGACTTAAGAACTACCCCAGCTCAGGGGCCATGGGAGCTTTTGAAATGATGCACACACACACAGTCATGTAAAGTGAGCCGGAGCAACAGGACACTGACACGTTCTCTAAGGAGCAGTCAGACTTTTCCTTTCTAGCGTCCTGACTCACCCAGTTGATGAGGACGTAGCGCGGCAGGGCGGCCGTCGGCTCCTTCAGGCTGCAGAAGCCGTACATGATGCGGCTGTTATCGAAGTTGACCATGATTTCAGCCAGGCCGCCATCTGGAATTCAAGAGCAGAAAGAAAGACATCGAATGACTTCATTCTTTTAAAGAAGACCTATTTTGTTAACAAAAAAAAAACTTTTGGAATTTCATTTGTCATAAAACGTGATCTGATCTTTATATAAGTCAAGAGTACTGACAAATATAATCCAAACTCATTTTCTTAGCATGACTCCAGTTATGCTAACAGACTCCAGGTATGCTATGCTAACACCTGACTCCAGTTAGCTTCTCAAGGATTCGCAGACTTTTATCACTATGTTCTCAAAAAAAAGACAATGTTTTGATGTTGTTATTTTAGGCACATTATATTATATTATATTATATTATATTATATTATATTATATCTAACACTAAAATTAGATTTTTCCACTTTTGTGACCTCATATAAAAAGAGCCCCTCCCCCTCTGGCTTGTTGCTGTACTCTGGAGGGGCGTGGCTCAGCAGTAACTCATTTAAATATACACTAAAAACAGCGCATTTGGGTGATTATCTGAGGGGTGTTTCATCTAGGACTTTAACACACATTTTGGGAAGTTCTAAGACTTGTGTTAACTTGTTAAAGAAATGTTAACACATGGGACACAATTATCAAGATTCAATTAATTTTCACACACTGAATTGATTTTTTATTCCCCACATCCCTGTTAGAAAGCTGGGGTCAGACCACAAATCAGCCGGGATAAATTACAGCAACCCCTGGAGGATATAAGGTTAAGGACCTTGCTCAGTGGCAATGTGGCAGTACCGGGGCTTGAACCCCTGACCTCCCGATTAGTGACCCAGAGAGTTAACAGTTTGAGTCCCCATCATGCTGCTGGAAAACAACCCAAGTCAGCTGCTATACTGTATGCCTGTGACAGCTATAACATCTAATTAGAGCTGCATAATGAATAAAATTTTAATTCTACTTAAGATTTTGGGTTTCTTAATTAATTAAAACAGGATATCAGTGCACTTGGCTCAAGTTCATTATGTTAAGTTGATGTGTTAAATTGCAAGCTATTTATGGAGTAGTATACTACGTGGTGCGTTTTTACGCAGATAATCTGATGCTCAGGAACAATATCCTAATAGCTACATGGTTTGAGTGCAGCAAGTCTCCTACATATGAACGAGTTCTGTTCCGGGAGCTCTTTCATAAGTCCAATTTGTTTGTAAGTCCAACAAACACTGTCTAGGTACCAGGATATTAACACAATTGGCTATACACAGTATATTACACTACAGTGTCCTTTAGAATTGTGGCGATGGTTGAACGATTCATGTTTAAAAGAACGAGTGATATCTGGCATCTTTTCACCTCGCCCCATTCTCCCCATTATTTTCACTTTTGTCTCCATCGTTATTGCTTGGCGCTGCATAGCAGTACCAGGTTAATCGAGACTGCTTTTACACAGGACATCCTGGGCTTGTACTGCACTTGCAGAGGATGCACGCTGCACGCACGTGACAATGCTGGACATGTGATCTAACTTCCGCGATCTAACATGTGCGAACGCATGTTCATATCTTTGAAAGTTCGTAACTTGAATGCTATCACCAAGACTAGAAACAGAAGAATGAATGGTCATTTAAGCTGATTAAAATCATCATTACATCAGCTTGGTCAAAAAGTAAAAGCGGTTCTAGACAGCTAGCAACAAGGTACAGTACTGCAGTGCATCCTGCAGCATGAGCTGAATATTTAAAAGGACCATTGTTTTAAACTGTAAGCCCTAATTCCACTCGAAATCTAAAAAGCTTCAACATTGTGTGCTTTCCGGACAAGAATTAACTTTAGTTCTATAATAAAAAGACAAACATTACGGAAGATCCACACTAACAGCGCATTATAATGCAAGAAAAGGTTAAGTGTGTGTCAAGAAGCGGTCTGTCTAAGTGTGCGAGAGACCTCCAAAGTCGAAGGATCCGCAGAGTTAATTAGCGGAGCAGACAGTCGGGTTTAGTGACTCACTTCCTCGCAGATGTACTGAAAGTATAAAAAGCTAAATCAGAACCAGGCACTTAGACCCAGGCTTCTGGACAAAGATGTGGAGACACACACACACACACACACACACACACACACACACACACACACACACACACACACCTTCCCTGCAGCTCAGGCTAAAAAAGATGATGACACGTCCCAGTCATTTTGCTTCACTAATGAATGGGTAAAAGTGATTACACCACAGTGAAGACACTCAAATCTAAGGTTGTTGATTAATTTTCTGCAGCAGCACAGCTCTGAGTAGTTCCATCTGAGTAGTAAAATAAATATGCCGCCAGTCAAAAGTTTGGACACACCTTCTACCTCCATGGTCTTTCCTGATTTTTATTTTATTATCTGATATTGAGATGTATATCCGCTGCTTCTGCTCTGTAAAGCTTCATAACGGCTCTAATCTGAGGTGCTGGTTGTTAACTGGTGATTTCTGAGGCTGGTGACTCTAAATGAACGTCTCCTCTGCAGCAGAGGTCAGTTTTGGTCTTGATTTCCTGGGAAGGTCTTCATGAGAGACAGTTTCATCATCATGGTGCTTGATGGGTTTCACAACTTGACTGTACTGTTCTTCCAAGAACCGTTCCAGAACAGCTGACCTTCGTGTTTATTGTCTAATTTGATATGTGTTATTTCATAGTTTTTTTAATCCCTATTACAGTTGACCCTCGCCATACGAACGCCCCGTTAGCAAATTTTTGAATTACAACTCAAAATCTTGGCTGGATTTTGCTGCGAAATGCGAACAAAAGCTCACCTCTGGTAGCCGGTCAAAACTTGTTTGCGTGAGTGGAGAAAAGTGTTTTAGTGAGAATATCGCACCATGAGTCCAAAGAAAGTTAACAAGGATGGTACCAAGAAGAAAATGGGAGCCACTTTCAGTGGAAATGAAAAAAGAGAGAATCTGTACTACTGTGTTGTGATTGTCTGGAACAAGAAACAAGAAAAATCATGTTTTAAATGGTACTGTTTCCATATGGCAAAAAAAAATCATAATATACTGTAAGTAAAGGTTAAGTGAGGTTTAATGTTTATTTTGTATTTTACTTCATTAATATGCATTTTCTAAATGTTTTGATTGCTTCCATATGCAAAAACAGATCAAAGTGTTGGAAATTCGGAATTTTTGGTAATATTTTTGGGTTGCTGAAACGGATTATCCGCATTTACATTGTTTTCCAGGAAAAATTGCACTTCGCTATACAGAACTCCGGGTTACAAACTCAAGCAGAACGGATTACATTTTGTGCGAGGGTCCACTGTATTGTTCTAGAATTTAGAAAATGATTCACTAATCAAAAAACACAGAATTTTGACTATATAGCTATAATGTAAGTTTAATGTGAGTTAAGAGAGGACCTAACTTGCCTCATGGATGTTCCATAATATGAAATGTAACTATAATAGGTTTGAGGTTCATTATAAATTTTTTATTCTTTGGCAGGGTTGGAGGTTTGAATCATGGAGTGTGCATGTTCTCTCTGTGGGTGGTGGGTTTCCTCTAGGTATTCAGGTTTTCTCCCACAATCCGAAGAGTTGTGCTTTAGGTTGATTTCTGTTTTCAAATTGCCTACAGTGTGTGTGAGTAGGTGCTTATGCTTGCGATCCAGGATGTACCCCACCTTGTGCCCTGAGTTCCCTGGGATATACTCCATGCCCAGGTGACACTAGATAATAGATACTTAGATAGATAAAGGATTGTTGGCTGGATGGAATTGTTGGGAAATTGCTGTTGTATCAGAAGAATAAACCTTAGACGGTGTTGTTTTATAAAATTAATCCATTTCAGGGCTCCTTCTATAGCAGCGTGGGCCATTATGTGTTATTTCATACTTATAATATGCAGCAGGTCGTGTAAAGTAATTACTTTTCGTCTGAATAAAATAAGCGTCCCACTCAAAATAATGAATGGACCTCAATTGTGATGCATTCACACTCGAACAGAGTCCTCTACCAACAACGGCACCTTCTAAAAGGTGGCCTTAGATCTCCCCGCATCACCCTGTTCCACCGCTCTGATAAATTACAGGTTTACCGAGCTAAAAGAGAGAGAGAGAGTTTCCACGCGGTTCAATCGGATAAGCCATAACCCTGAGAACGAGGTTTCGCATTTGCAGTGAAAACAGGCACGCTGAATAGGATTCAAACTCGAAACTCTGTACGGTTATTAACAATAGACAACAATCATCGAACGCACATCACTCTGCCTGAAACAGATATTTCATGCCAGAGATAATTATGCTAATTGCCATGGAGAAAATGAACATTATTCATCACTATGACAGAGTTATTGCAATTGGAGATGTAGCAGATGTACATTAGGGGAAATTACGATTGAAAATGACCTACCTCCTGATGACGCCAACGTTAGATCATTGCTTTCATCTTCGTATGTGTACAAAGCCCTGCAAGCACAAAGAGAGATAGAAAGGAGGTATTAGTCGAGATATTAAAATAGAGGCAAAAGCACAAAATACCAAAAGGTTGAATTGCTTTTTAGATTCTGGTGAAATTTGGAATGACCACGATATTTCACAATGCTCAGGACATACTATAAATACTATAAAAGGCCTGATTTACCACCATGATGGATTTTGAACATTTTTTTAACTGGCAAGGGAGGAGAAAATATAAGGTATATAGTAGATCTCCAATATCTCCAGATCTCGAAGAAACAAGCGACATATAATATACATATATAATTATAACAAAATGTAAAATTTAAGAGCAAGATTTTTGCTTTGAGAATTTTTACAAGATGTTAGCTCCAAATGGTAAAAACTGGCTTTTACAAGGTTAATACTTCCCCTTAGGCAGGATTCTTTTTGCAAACAATTGCTGCTTATAAAGTGATTCTCTCAGTATTCAGTAAGTCCCACACATACACCCAAAACCGACCAAAAGATCCTACTGTATGTTATTCATGTAAAATACACAATCCTTCATAGACGCTGTTAGTTAAATGGCTTGTGCATGTTGATGGTTTTTCTGAGCTTTACTAACTATTAATATTGTCATGATGAAAATAAACAACTGATATTTTGTGCTGCTTTCGTTAAATACAACATATTCTATCAATTCCTCAAAAGCACAGCGATGTATAGTTTCAGACAAGGTCAAAAACAGTTCCTTGTAGGTCAAGGATGTAGTTAGCCCAGAGGGGGGAAGAAAAACAAACAAACAAAAAAAAAACACGACTATTACTGTCTGCACTGTGGGAGAAACAATATGAAGAATCGAGGACGAGCGCTTGTATGGACACTACAGCATAATGACAGGAATATATTTGACAGAAGCATGACAGATTTGATATAGTCTAGATACGGCACTGCTTTGATGCCTTGATGGGTTTTTTTGTGGATCTCATCCTCTCATTGCTGCGAGGCGTAGGAGTGTGGTGCTATGCCACGCAGCACAACAAACACAGGAACAGAAGGTCTAATGCACTGGTAGGAAGCATTACGCATGACGGATCTCCAGCTCCTCTGGGTGTACCGACTGCATAATTTCCACACAATTCAAAGTGTACAGTGGCATCACGTTACTGTTTAAAGCAGGTTTATGACATTGATGCGACCGCAACATAAAAACAGAAAATATACACTGCTGAGTGGTGTCACTCATACTCAAACACACGGTTCCTGAATTACTGGGCCGTGTTCAGGGCCTGTATTCCACCATCTTCAAAATTATTAAAGTATGAATGCCAACCATTTTCCCCTGGAAATCAGAATGAGAGCTCAGCCACAAACACACTGTATACTGATAATGGAGCTACCGTACAAAACACACCCTGTGTGGCCGGATATAAAACATCTAGAGTGCACTTACTGTAACGCAAGTGTTTTCCAAGAACTAAAAATATGAAATAAGATCTCCTTAACTAATTTTTGATGGAGGGATGAAAGGATTGATGCACTATATTGATCAACAATGGGAGCTTTAGGATACAGTATCATACCGGTGTCACAATACTAAGAAACAGGTACACCAGTTGTGATTTCAGGCCCGTATCATATTCAGTTGGTAAACCCGCTCGTTCCTCATTTCCTCATGCATCTGAGATGGATAGGTCTCTCATGAACAGTAGATGCTAGTCTGGTTTGAGAATAAGTAACGAAGATTAAACATGTCCATTCGGTGTCATAGATCACATCACATCACTAATCGACTGAAGAATTTCATCAGTGGAATTTTTTCTTTGTTATTAATTACCAGCTACAGTGGATCACCTGTCAATGCAAGAAGAGAAATATATTAAGGCTCAAAAGAATGGAAAAAATGTGCTAATGTGACCTTTCCAACCATGCCGCAGCCTTGGGATAAAGCTGTAGACTTCTGCCGGGTCTAAACACCCGCCCCTGTGGTACTAAATCGATCTGTTCTTCTTGCCTCACCTCACTCCGGCTGTTTCTCCTGTAACTTGTTAATGATCAGCAGCCGTAGCCCCGGGGAGAAACTCTCACTCACAAACCAAATATGAGTGTTCCCATCAAGCCCTTGGCCTGACTCAACCTTAGCTTATTCCCAGCTTGTCGCCTTGGCCAGAATCCAGCAGGACAAAGAGACGAAAAAGAAAACCAAACCAAGCACATGAGAAAATGGTGAAACACTGAGTGAAAGGTTTATGTGAGGTGGAAAAAGTACAAAGACGTTGTGCTTAAGATTGGCCTGGAATAAAAGTGTAGAAGCAGGAATTAAAAAAAAATATATATACATTTTCAAGTATTCAAGAAGTACCGTGGTACCCCGGCATATGAACATTCCACCTTAAGAACTGAAATTTTGCAAGAAGTTTGAGTCAGGTATACAAAACTTGTGAAGAGAGTTTACATATTTTTTGTGGATTTTTTGCATTTTGTGATTTTTTCCCCCGCATTTTAAGATTTAGTGAAGACACAGCACCATGGGTTAGCAAGGACGGTAGCAAGAAGAAAAGGGAACCGCTTTCAGTTTTCTAAAGCAGCCAGTGCCAAGAGGAATTGTAAATTAAGGTTAAGTGAGGTTTAATGTCTATTTATTTCATATTTTACTTTATTTACATGTCTTTTCTAAATGTTTTGATTGTTTTTATATGCAAAAATATGATTATAGTGTTGGTAAATTATGATGGTAATATTGTTAATATTTCTGGGTGGCTGGAACGGATTATCTACATTTACATTATTTCTTATGGAAAAATGCGTTTCACAAAACGAAATTTTCACCTTAGGAACTCGCCTCCGGAACGGATTCAATTCGTATGCTGAGGTACCGCTGTATATTTTTTGTTTTAAAAGAACTTGGCAGAGATTTATCATGCTTGATCCTAAAAGCTAGCTTGCTAACAATGAGTCTTAAAAGGTGAATATTTTACTAAAAAACACAAAGACAGGCATTGTAGATATTCACTACCTAACTCCTAACAAGCTTATTTATATTAAGCAGTTTATACACAATGCTTAACTGGCTAGCTATTTTATAACATTTACCTAGCTTGCTAGTTCAACAAGCTACAGTAATTTACAAAACAAAACTAGCCAGCAACAAATCATCAAGCAACAGCAAGTTAAAACAAACAAAACAAAAACATGTAGATGTTTAATAAATTTAAAAAAAAAATTTTTTTAGGAAACTTAACTAGCTAGTACACACACACACACACACACACACACACACACACACACACACCTGAACTAGCTTGCTAATTTAAACAAGCTACAGTACTTTACAATATTTAACTAGCTAGGCGGTTTACAGTAGATTTTGTAGCCTGCTGTGTTAATAGCCATATTACTGAATAAACAGAAATTAATTTTATTTCTATATTTCTGTAGGTTCGAAAGTAATGTTTTCATGTGGTTTGTGATTTGTAGTAAGTACTTTATAGGCCAAAATAAAAATGTGTTCAAGTTTCAAAACACACAGTGTATTATTCCAAAATAGTAGTACAGTACAAGGGATCGAAGAATTTTCCATCTCTTAGGCCAAAAAAAAAAAAAAAAAATGGTGGGAAAAATGACACACGTTAATGAGAAAAAAAGCCTTTTGTTCTTGACCGAGCTGGTCAGTGTGTGACAGATTAAATAATGAAATATATTAATTATAATTTAGCGAGTGAGAGAAATACAGAGAGACTAGCATCGGCAGAGTTTTCTACTGGAGAGATAGAATTCTCTTTTCCACCAGACTCTTTATTATTCATAAAAGCCTCCCTTGACCTAGAAATGCAGCTCAGAACGTCAGTGAGCTCAGAGCGTGGTATGCACAGAGTGGCAAGCGGGGGGCCTCTGCCATTGTGCTCTAGTGTGGGAATGATGCTAACATGCTAAACAGTCTGCAGTCTCTAAAGCTCCACGGACTCCAAAAAAGGAAGCGGGTTGCGTAAGGAGAAAATAAGCGCGGCCCTGTGTCTTTCTTCATTGTTAATTACACCGCGGATACGGAGGTGCGAGTAAACAAGAGTCACAAATCCAAAAGGGACGAGCAGGAGAACGTTTAAACAGGCAATTTAGGAAATGACTTCCGTTCACGGCCTCATTTGAAATTCATTTGTGATCATGTCAACCACGCCACTCTCCCGAGAATCATCTGTTAATCCGATTGTCACTAAGAGGCTCGCTGTGTCCTGTCGGCCTCAAGAAGAAAAAAAAAAAAAACTTTTTTTTTTGGTCTGCTTTGTTTTTTCCAGGAATCCAAAGCCATTAAACATTTCCCAAGTACTGCCTACAGCCTTGCAAACCAAAACCACATGCAAAATATGACTCGCATTAATGAGAAACCAGGCTTGTTTCATGCATAAGTGCATGTTTAAATGTGTCGTATGAGAATCTGCACACATTCACACTCAATAAAGGATATACTGTACGTACCACTTTAATAGGAACAATTGGTCCTTAATGCAGACAATCATGTTGCAGCAGCACTGCGCATGAAATTGTAATTCGGTTACTGTTCACGTGAATCATCAGGATAAGAGGAAAAATGTGATTTTAATTACTGTGACTCTGGTATGGTTGTTGCTCCCAGACAGGGTGGAATGTGCATCTCAGAAACTGATTATGTCCTGGAACCTTATTGCTCGAGGTTTATGCATTGAGGTTATACAGAATGGTGTGAAAAACTGAAAACATCCATTGCAATATGTTGATGAGAGACGAACAGACAGACTGCTCGGAGATGACAAGATGGCTACTGTACGTAACCATGGTGAGCAGAAAAGCATCTCAAAATGTAAGGCAGGGCAGAATCAGAAGACGATCACAACAGGAATCTGGTAAAGGCACACCAAAATCCCCACTATTTTTAGTTTTGGTGTGTGTGTGTGTGTGTGTGTGTGTGTGTATATATCGTGTAAAGATCGAAGGTTAAAGCATAAAGTAGGTCATGTATGACTCTGGAAAAAAAAGTCCCATTTTAATCCTGGAGAGTGGCGCTTGGTGAATTGATCATTACACTAAAAGCATGTGTAACCACAGAACCAACAGGGAGAGAACTTCACAACTGAAGGCGTTAATTAACAGGCAACACTCAAGGTCACCTACAGGAGCGTTCGCTCTGGTGCTGCATGAACAGAAGACTGAAATTAAGTCTACGCAAACTGTAGTAGTGTGAGAAAAAGATGCTAAGAATAGAGATCTGACTTCCACATGGAGTAAGCAGCAGAAAAAGGGAGCTCCTCTTATAAATAAACAATTATAGCTCAATAGACCAATTAACCAGGTAAAGCATTTGCACTTCAGTAAAGACTTGTAGTTAAGGCTTTTAGATACAAATCTACCGACAAGTTTATGTAAAAATCCAACGTGTTACAAAAGCAGAAACTAGTGAAAGAAAAATGGAGGATTCGACGCAAGACGACAACTCTCCTATTTCGCTGAGTACACTCAGAGCCGAACTACAGACACATAGAACGGCAATGATTCAGGACAAGAAATCGCAAATGGAGATGAAAAAAACTAGAGAAGAGGTGAAGGAGGACCTGCGTGCGCCGAGAGAGGAAATTTCTTCGAAGCTGGCCGCCTTACACAAGACACAGGCCGAATCGACAAGCGAGAGCACAGAGATGGGGAAAGCCCTGAGTGATACGATGGATAGAGTGGCAGTACTAGAACAGTCTCATGAACGCATGGCCAAAGAACACAAGAAAATACAGGAGAAATGTATGGACTTGGAGAATCGTAGCCGGAGGCAGAATCTAAAATTTATAGGGATTCCTGAAGGATTGAAGTAGGAAATCCGGCTCGATTCATCAAAGATCTGCTACTGGAGTTATTCGGAGCTGATGACCTGCGGGATTTTAGCATGACGGTAGACCGCGCGCACAGGACTCTAGCACCAAAACCAAAACCGGGGGAAATCCCCCGGGCAGTAATTACTCGTTTCCACTACTATGCTGACAAAGAAAAAAATCCTGAAATTATCCAGAAATAAAGGCCGCCTCCACTACAAATGATCCCCGATGTATATTTTCCCTGATGTAAGTCCAGAGGTTGGCAAACTTCGGGCTGCGTTCAATCCAGTGAAAGCCAAGCTGCGAGACGCGGGGATAAGTTACAGCTTGTTTTATCCGGCCAGACGGGCAATTATGGTGGATGGGATTAGATACACGTTTGAGCGTCCTGGTGAAGCTGAGAAGTGAGAGTGGTCGAGATGTGAGAGGTTGGACTAACTGTTTAAGCGATGTCCGTCATCATTCTCAGCATGCACGGACAGACGCAATAATAAACTATAATTTAGATAAACTTCAGAGTTCACCAAATTTATATAATCAAATTTAAAAATTGGAAATGCTAAAAGTGAAATAGTTACAAGTGAGTTTGTTGTGCAACATTTTTCTGTAATATGTTTTTTTTTAGAAAGGAGCTACAGTAAGTGCTAAGTCAGATAGTTTAATAGTTATTGTCAGAGGTGTTGGGAAAACCATTGGACACAGACCCAATATTAGGTAGTTTTGGTGTTGGTAGTGATAAAGTGGCGCTGACTAAGGGTCAGCGTATAAAGGCTTGGAACTGTGGTACTCCTAGCACGAAGGCTAATTTTGCTCAACTGGAAACAAAAAAAATCCACCACACCATTCATCCCTCATTAAATATGTTATGCTTCACCTACAATTGGAAAAGATCAGATTCTCACTAAGAAAAAAGACACTGAAAATTTTTATACAGCATGGAAGCCTTTTATTCATTTTTTCCATAAGAAAGCAGTAGTGGAACCCTAACAACCCCCCCCCCCCCCCTTTCTTTTTTTTATTTATTTATTTTTACTTTTTTGGTTTGTTTTAGTTTACCCCCCTTTTTTTCATTAGTACCAAATGTGATAAATACAATTTGTAAGAAGTGTATTGAAATGTTGTGCCAATGTAAAAACTTAATGAAGAGAATGTTTTAAACTCAGTAAAAAGAATAGAGATGTAGACAACTTTTACTGCATTTTATCACACAAACGTTTGGTAATGAAATTATAAAAACATTTATCGCCTTTTTTATGGCATCCACATACAAACACCCCGCCATCAGACACCAATTCACAGCCACAATGAAGCGTGCGTGTATACATATATAAACAGCACAAGTCAGCAAAATGACTTCCTTCCCCCTAGAGGAATCCAGGATCCAGGAAATCAAAAATATCTACATCTGATTACATTAAAAGAAAACTGACCCAGACTGAGCAGGTTTCTCTCTTTTTTCCCCCCTCCAGGTCCGTATAAGGAAATGTTTGCACATTAATTGGATTTTGTTGGTGACGCTGTTAGCTTGGAGGAAAGATCTGGAGAAGTAGATCAGCTGAACGTTTCTCTACTTTTTTAACATGTGCTCTCTCTCTCTCACAGAACAACACCAAACGCAACGTTTGTCTGCACAGGTCACACCGTTAGAGGTCACATGCTGGTCATTGGTCATGTGTTTTTCTTTTTGGACAAGGACGTGACCTGCGGTGTTTGAGTCACAGCTCATGGAGTCTTCAATTCCAGTCTCTTTACATGAATTCACATTGTGATAAGGATTTAGAATATTTAGCGCACGTCATGGCACGTCAAGATGTCAAGACCTTATGATATGAAAGTGTGTCCAGGTCTATAATTTTAATTTCTTTTAGCTCATTGAAGTTGAACTGTCAGGTGGCTGTAACAGAGTAACATTAGCGAACTGGTAATAATTTTACACTTTTAGATGTGTTAGCTGCCGGTGTGCATTCTGTCCAGTGTCATGGTTACAGTGGAGGCACTGCCGGCTCACATACTTCAAAAGAAAAGTACGAAATGACACTGTATATGATATGCTGATTAAAAAAAAAAATTATAATAATAAATCACCATTCCAGGGAGGCCAAATTATTGAGCTGCATCAAGCAAAAAAAAAAAAAAAAAAACGAAGGAAATTTTAAATTGCTGAAACTGGGTTAAGAACCCCAAGGAACCAGGGGAAAAATATATATAAATAAAGATTATATTATATATCTTCTTAGTAATTATAATTAGTATAATGTAATATTATAGTATGTTTATATATTATATCAAGATTAATAAATTAAAGTGCAGGTTATATAATCTTAACTATTAATTAGAATAATCAACAAAAATCAAACCAGGAGAAATGAAATAAGAGCTAGCGTGCCGTGCCTGCAAACGCAATAGATTACAGGCAAGAGAAGCTTAGCAACTAAATACAGAAACCTACGTAAATAGAGACCTTAATTAAAGGGGAAACACAAAACAGGTGAGTGTGATTATGAGGGCACGTGTGCTGTTGTAGTCTGATGGTGCTGATGGGTAATGAAGTCCATGATGGCCACATCGTATTAAAATTGTCGATATCTTGATACCTGTTGCGTTAAATTTATGTATTTTATTAAATTTTTTAAAAACTGGCTGATGTTGAGTTCATTAATCTAAACATAAATCTTAAAATGTAAAAACTTTTTCATGCCTTTCCGTGGTAAATATTTATTAATGGTTTTACTATTGCAAACATAAATTGTAACTTTTGTCTTCGATATTATGCAACACCTTAAAAATGTGTGATATGACATTGTTTTCATTTGTCTCCCCATAACAAGTATTATATTCCACTGAGTAGTGACCGTTTTTCACCAAGGAGTCATGCGGTGTTGCAGAATCCATCTTAAGAGGAAGTCGATTTGGTTTCAGTTCACAATTCCTTAAAATGAACAACAAAAAACAGTACTGAGACCACAGGCATCGGTTCCTGCCCTGGAGGCTCAAAGTTCTGGTCAAACACACTTAATAAAATAATAATAATCTGGTGAGATCAAGGAGGAGTTCTTTAATCAAAGATACGACCAAACAGTCCTGGAGTCGATCAGAACTTAAATCCTGCCACTGGTCGGATATGGTATTAGTATTAAAAGAGGAAAAGAAATTAAAAGAGGAAAAGAAAGCTTAAATGTGATCATGGAAACACCACCTGCAGAGTGAAAAAAAAATATCAGAGTGAATTTGGATATGAGCCGCCCTCATACCCAAACACTAGTAAAAGTAGTAACACATTGAGAAAGATTGAGACAATCCTTGTACAAGGGGCGGAGCTACACTTGATTCAACTTCTCCTTCATCCCTAACACCTAACCATGCAACACACTTACATAGCAACCTACAGATTTTTAGTAAAGTCGTTGTTTCTTCATGAAAAAAGTGGTACTTTGCCTTCAGGGACTGGGCAGCAGCACATTGGGCAGCGATGCACTGGGTAGAAACTGATGCAGCACATTGGGCAGCATGTAATGCTAGGCTCTGCTGTTAAAATCACACATTGGGTGACAACATGTTGGCCAGTGACACATTGGGTAGCCTCACAATGGGCAACAACACATTGGGTAGCTACACATTGGGCTTTGGTGCCTTGACACTGCACTTTAAGCGATACAATGACACATCAGGCGCCAACACATTGGACAAGGACAGATTGGGTAGCTACACATTGGGTAGCCATGAACTAGGTAGAAACATACTGGCTACAGATGCATTGGGCAGCATGTAATTGAGCTCTGCTGTTAAAATCACACATTGGGCAACAAAATGTTGGGCAATGACAAATTGGGTAGCCTCACATTGTGCACAGACACATTGGGGAACAACACATTGGGTGGCTACACATTGGGCAGCAGCACATTAGGCTTTGAAGCCGTGACACTGCACTTTAAGCGACACAATGAAGCATCAGGCGCCAACACATTGGACAACCACAGATTGGGCAGCGACGAATCGGGCAGCACCATGCAACCAATAAGTGTTGACCTTGACACTGCACTTTAAGTCAACTCAGAGTTACTCAGCTCCAGTTTATGCTAAACTTTACATGGCTTAACCATTAAGACAAGCATCTGGGTGTTATGCAGCAAAGACATGACCAGCTAGTTACACGCGGATCCAGTTTTTGTTTGCGATTTAGAAACATGCAGCTAGCTCTATAAATGCTGTGTGTTTTTAAATGTGTCTTGACGACAGCATCTCTTCAATCTCGGTGAGTAAAGCGCAAAATACAGATCATTCCTGTGCACATTTACAGTAACTAAGCCTAAAATACAGTATATAACTCTACGGTGATAGGAGGAGCTGGATCAGCTCTGATTTTGCAGAGAGAGAGAGAGAGAGAGAGAGAGAGAGTTAGTTGTAAAAATCTGTTATCATGCTTAAGCATGCTTTTCCCAATGTAGCATATTAGAGTTTCACTTACACTAGAAGCAGGGCCTAATTAAAGGAAACACTACAGTAGCATGTGTTTCAAAAAGAGAGAAGAGAGCCTCTGAATGTGTGGACTAGCTGTATGAAACGAGTACAGTAGCTGGAACACAGTCCATCATGGCTGCCGGCCAGCTGTTCGAATACCAAAGCCAAGCAGGGAGAGTAAAACATGACAAAGCAATCCTAGCAGTTCGCAAGTCAGCTCGTTCTCAAAGGTTCCAAATAAAAGCAGTTTATGATACGTTTTCTATTCTACATGAAAATAAGACGTTTCCTGCTTTTTGTCCTTTTTCCTATATGAGCAGGCCATTAATGTCTTTCCCCTATAAGGTGGCCTCATGTACTGTAAGAAGATATCCTTCAGCCAGCTTGTTGCTCAGCTCTGATGTTCTCTCGGAGGCGTGGCTCAGCAGGAGCTGATTAACACAGACACAGAAACAGCACGTTTAAAAAAGGAGTGAAACACAGGTTGTTTGAAGGATGAAATAATGCATTATATCTAAGGAGCATTTCAGCTGGAGAATCAACACGCAGACAGTACACACATTGGGAAAGCTCTGAGACCTGTGTTAACTTGTTTACTGTTTTTTAACAGAATTAAATATGTAGATTCTCTTGTGGTTTCCATCAGATATCGCTGTCTTGTGAATATTTCCAAGCAGACATGAGCCGATGCAATCAGGGACGCCGGATAAACACCCCTGCATGCACACAATCATGGACCGCATATATTAATTAGAGCATCGCGTATGAGTATGTAGCAGTCTGGCGAAGAAAAAAAAACAATGGATGTTGATGAAAGTTGGGAAAAAAATCATATATGAAAAGTAAATAGATATTTTTAAAAAGCCAAGCTCAAAACTTGTTTGCGTCAGTAGAAAGCCAAGTGAAATACACTAACATGAATGTTTGTGGGGTATTTTGCATTTTGTGCAAGATTTTGTAAAGACATGGCTCCATGGGTCCTAATAATAATAGTAATGTTTTTGAATGGCTGGAACGGATTATCCGCATTTACATTATTTCCTAAGGAAAATGTGTTTCACAATACAAAATTTCACCTTAAGAACTCACGGGATTGGCCTCCGAGTGGCGCAGTGGTAAAGTGCTCGCCCTAGCATCCGGAGATCGCTGGTTCGGTTCCTGGGTGATGCTGTAACCTCTCACAGCCGGAGGTCTAGAGGGAGCTGATTGG
>JAQMYG010000011.1:1856830-1871998 GCA_030014215.1 Clariallabes teugelsi
TATTAGGATGCGTGCATTAAGCTAAACCTATTGGAATGTTGGAAATGTACTGGGATAAAATAAATAAATAAATAAAAATAAAAAAATAATAATAATAATAATAATTGACCGCTGACCAATCAGAATCAAGAATTCAATGACATTATGGTATGACTATGCTCAAGAGTTTAACAGAACAAAAATCTAGTATAAAGATTAAGATGAATAGTTTGTCAAATGCTATTGTCTCAAATGCTATCGGCTCAATACATCTAGACTTATAAATATTAAATAATTAATAATCAAATAGTTTTCTTTGTGTCTTTGAATACCTGAATACAAGCTTAGCTATTTAATTTTAGTCAAAACAACAGCTAGGCTGTGCAGCACAAAACTATCAGGCTTACTTACATAAGTTGTGCGTTTTTCTTATTTTGAGCAAATGTTTATATCAGGTTAAATTTACATTGTTTTTCATCTGTGCACTGAAGCTAACGTTATTACATGTTATAGTGTAAGCTGCACAGAATGTGTCAAAATGATGAACTGGAGCTCACGCATGTGGAAGGGGCGGATAGCGCTTTTTTCTGCCTGTGTTACGCCATCCCCCACTGTAAGGTTTTATATTAGTATGTGATTTCCCATGCCTCTTCCTGATTCCTTATATGGTAACATGCTTGTCTCCAGATTATTATATATGTATATATGCAAATAGCTTGTGTTTTTCCTACCGTCTGTTTGTCTACGAGTCTCTCTATGACTTAAATGCTTATGAATTGTTCTTTTGGTATGAGGAATGCACGTGACTTAAATATGCTCTCTTGGCTGATAATAAACAGAGAACTTCAGACACATCATGTGTGCGGGTGTGTTTGTCCCTCTCCCGGTTCAGGCCCGGGCGGTAGGTGTATTGAGGCGCTGCGGACACAACATGCAATAATTCTTTTTCTTTTAAAACTTAACAACTTGAGCACTGTCCTTAAACCTAACACCAACTTTGTGTGAGCAGCAGTTTGAAGCAATGTGGTCGGCTGGAATCAGGAACTGAACGCTGGTTGAAATCACATCACAAATCAAAATCATTGCAGAGTGGAGCTAAGAAATAAAAAAATAAACTATCGGGAATGAAAAACGTATGCGTATTAAATAACGTCAGCAGAGAGTTTAAAAGGAATCTTTTAAGACGATTACGGTTTCTATTCCTGGAAAAATGGTCATTCAATTTCTGTTCACTGAATCATGCTGGATCGCTGTCGGTAAGTTCTGTCACATTAAACGTGACTTTCTTGCAAGATAAATAGTCTTAAATATCTGCTGTCAGTTCCTCAGTACGTGTATCTCACCCGTGCCTCATCATTGCCTCATGCTCACAGAGGAAGGAGTTAAAAATGCAAGGAAAGGAAATGAGGAACCACAGTTAAGGAAAGAGAAGAACCCATTAGGTCTGTGAACGATTAACAGGCTTTGTTGTTTTGTGCTCTGCTTCCTGTTTCTTGTGTTTTGGATTTTGGACTGCTTCCTGGTTTTGTCTCGTTAGGACTGTGATTCGGATCTTGGCTCTTGTGAAGCTTGCATTCAACTTCTCTGTTATTCAGAGAACCGTTTCATTCAGTAAGATGAGTCCTTGCTTGCAAATGCACGTCCTGGGAAAATGTTACACGGGTCTAAAAGAAACGTGGGCCTTTCGGTTTTCACTGACTTTTTCAGTGAAAATAATAACTATGCTGTTTGTTTGAAAAAAAAAAAAAAGGACAGTAATGTGCAAGGAGTCCAAGCACTCTCGAAGGCTAGGCAATCATCTAAATATTAGGTTATTTCAAAATATGTCACAGCTGATGTTGGGTAATGCTGCAGAGCTGAAGAGAGCAATTTCAGCAAACGACCTAATGTACTGTTCGAAGAAAAAAGGTACAGTAGAATAAAATAAAAAAAAAAGATACCATTAGCGTCAGTGGACAATACATACAGACATCCAATTTTTTGAGTATGTTACATTTGTTAAACGCATGCAGCTAATGTTATACACATGCAATACAAAAATATGAGTGTCAGGTGTGTAAGTCCATGTAACATGTAAATGAAGTGGGAAGAAAGCCTTAAGAGACTCGAGGCAGCTTAAGAAACTAGTTCACAATGCTGGTGTGGGGTTTGATCTTACCGCTGTTGATGATAAATGAGTCAATAGCGAAGTGATAGTTTTTATACAAGGTGCCAAACTAAGGAAAGGGTAAGGATGAATATTAAAAGGAGATTTATTTTTAAAAGCCTTCATTCAAGTGCCACAGTAACTCAAAGAACCACTCTTTACAACCGTGCTGTGCAGAAAAGCATGCGCAGAATGCACAACACCACGTCAGGTTTCTTTCCTGAACAGGAATCTGGACAAAACATGGACATATGAGCATGCATTCGTTAAAGATTTAGCCTTCCGTTACATGATTCTATTACAAAAGCTTGCTAGATTTAGGCAGGTTAAATTTAGCAAGACCTTTTTTCTTTTTTTTTTGTCTTGCTGTCAAATATTAATCCTTTACATGCATGTCGAGAAAGACAGACGTCAGCAGAGCACATAGGAAGCACAGGAAGAACGAGGCTGGCTTCGTTCAAGCTGATTGATGTCAGTAGGGTATTAAAATTCCACTGCAGCAGTCCGGCAGCCCCCTCCGGTGCAGAAAGACCGAGTCCTTGCCAAGAATGACGAGGCACTATGCAGTCTATACTCCTGCCCCGTGAAGGCCCGCGACAAAGCATCGATGATGTTATGTTACACCGGGGGTTTAGGTCATACATCCGATACGAGAAACAGGAAAAACAAGGACGAGTCATAAGAAGGGGCTGAGCGCCGCTGGTGAAGAATGTTGGGTAAAATAGGTCTGTTCAATCTCATCTTTGTATCCAGGGAGAAAAGGGTGGATTAGAGAAATTACCCGGAGTGACTGAGCGGACTGGAATAAAAGCTTAACCACCGATCCCCTATTGCACACCCCTATTGTGGTTCTGTACGCTTCTGCAGCATGCTTACCTCAGCACACTGCAGCCCGGACTCAGAGAACCTCACCCTCCCTCCCTTCCTCTATCGCTCTCGCTCTTCTTGTACATTACACCAGCTCAATTTCCAAATCATTTATCCTTAAATCTCCGCTTATTTACACCAACAGTCACTTTCTTCCCCACCCACTACACTCTGTCTTTATATAAGAGGCCGGAAACTGAGCCGCATCCAGAATCGATCGGATACTGCGGATACCCTGCTGCTCCCGAGTTCCCGCTCCGTCAAAGGAACCTGTAATCAATCCCGTTAAGGTGATTTCGCTTTTAGTAACGCCACTTGACTCAAACAGGCACGCTGGATATTTCTGCCTGTTTTCCTATCGCTGCTGTCATTCTGTTCTTTCATATTTACACACACATACACACACACACACACACACACACCTCTCAGATTGGGTCCTTGCCTGAATGAGAAATAACCTGTGTGAGGATCTATTTGGAAAGTTCAGGCATGAATCACGTAGTAAATGATTACAAGAATGTCAGAATGAGATTCATAAAAAAATCTAGATCTGAAAACTGAAAAGAATCCCTGCGAGCAAACATGGTTTTAATAAAGTAAGTAATGAAGCCAAACCCTGACAGGTGCAAAGAAAGGCAAATTACAATATCAAGTGTGTATTTTAACAAGACGATCCATGTGAAATGTCATGCACACACACACACACGCATACACACACACACGCACACCCACGATGGCAACCCTTAGGTAGGAACAGTCTGCTGCTATTCAGACTGCCGTGCTCGAGGGATTTAAAGGATACTGATACACTAACCGGTGATGATAATTAATTTCTGTGATAAATTCGTCAAAAGCTTCCCTTTGATGTACGAGACATAATGGCGAATCGGAGGCTTGAATTACAAAGATGGATGTAAGATAATCCTTGAAAAAAAGTGATTAAGTATACAGCGTACTTCGTTACTGTCTGCAGCACGATATTTAAAACCGTGGAAATTAAACTAAATCCCAAAGTCATGAAATACTGTAAGTCATGTGCTCGAGTGAAAAACACAACAGACAGCCCCGTTATTGTGAAATGTAGAATAAGTACATTTAAGGTCTAGGGTTTCTACAGTACGTGTGTTCATGCTGGTGAAATCGAATCTGCGCTTTTCGGACCCAAGCACGGTTTGGAGAGAACGCTCTGATCTCTAAATCCTGCCTAGAGTAAAGAGTAAACTCGAGTTACGAGTCCTGGGATTGAGAATGAATTAGCGTGAATGGCCTTACATTCCAGCCAGTAGGACTTTGGAGGTTTCAGGTGCGGCGCTGCTACACGTCCACAAACTCAAGACGTCTGTAAAAGAGCTGTCTGTCTGTGTCGGACCTCTACAAATACTGTACATGCCAAGAAATACTCTCCTGAATCCACAATAATTTACCTAAGTGTTTAAAACTCCCTGTTATTAACTGATGCCTCCCACTAGCTCCGCCCCTTTTCCTCTAATCCCATACATTCTCAAAGAGACTTCACATTCAGAAAGTGCAGACTATAACATCAGCTTCTATAATTAATGGACATGCCACTTCAAATGAAATCTCACATTTTACGTTAAAGATGTAAAATTTGAACGGGTTCATTAAACACGTCACATAAAATAATTTCTGTGACTGTAAACATAAGATTTCAAATAAAATTTTCAATAAACAACATTTGAGCCAAGGTTTTTGATTGTTGTATACAAGGTGGATATTTGAGTGCCAAACTAAAATAAAACTAATTTATTTATTATTTTAAGAAATTTTCCGATTGCAAGGTATATCTTATCTTATCTCATCTTACATACCTTATACCTGATTAATCTTGCTTCTTTAAGGCTACACTAACTCAAACAACCACCGTGCTGTGCAGAAAATCATGCGCATGATGCACAACACGCCAGCTTACAGTCCTGAACAGGAATCTGGCCGGATAGTTTGCTACCAGTCTCACCAAAACATGGACATACGAGCAGGCCTACAGGTGAGGAACCCAACCAAGATGCGCTTTGATCCAAACTTATAAAACTTATGTTTTACTGTCAAAATGTACATGACTTGTGCCACTTGAACGAAACCAAAAAAATTGCTAAAGATTAATTTACACAAATTTATATTATGAGTGCATAAAAATAAAGTGATGTCCATCTTACAAACTGATATCCTATGGGGCTCTGATTAAAAAATCTCATCTGCATCTGCCGTGTTTCTGACTCAAATATTATAACGTGGGTTCTATTCTATACTGTGTCACGTGACTATTTAGATCTTTTGCGAAACGTCCAGAAATATTTTGTGTGTTAAAATACTTATAGGTATTTATTTTGAAAAAAAAAGAAAATTTCACCCAAATTCAATTTAATTACATTCAGTTTTTTTAATACAGTGGAACCTTGGATTACAAGCATAATTCGTTATTTCAAAACACTTGTAAACCAAATCGAATTTTCCCATAGAAGATAATGGAAACTCAAATTATTCGTCCCACAGAGCAAAAAAATACATAAAAATAATTAACACAAAATATTAAGTAAAAATAAAACAAATTAACCTGCACTTTACCTTTGAAAAGAATCAGCAGTGTTTCTGTGTAGAGCAGAGAGAAAGAGTGTGTGTATGTGGGTCTGTGTGTCTATGAAGGCAAAGGTAGGAGGGGTCTGTGTGTGTGTGTGTGTGTGTGTGTGACACAAAGAGCAGGCTGAGCCTTGAACAGAGAGAGAAAATGGACCTTTAACCTCTCTAATGAGACTTGCTTCTGCTTTACACGTGCGCTGTACACACACACGCATACAGACACAAAATAAAATGTGTTTTACACACACACACACGTGGTCACAGTGTTATAATAAACAGTACACGTGTGCACGGATGTTGATTATACCGGTAAGAGGCACGCGCACTAAGACCCAGCAGCGGAGACGATTACCCACAATTCTGCAGCGTGAGAGAGAGAAAAACCGTTGGCTCAGTTGTGATCACGTGACGCTCGGCGTCAAAACAAGAAGCGCATGCATGATACATGATACTCGGTGCTCGTAAACCAAGACAACGCTCGTTTTCCAAGTCATAATGTATTACAACTCTTTGCTCGTCTTGCGGAACACTCGCAAACCGCGTTACTCGCAATCCGAGGTTCCACTGAATAGAGCCTTTCACAATGGTCATTGTCGAAAAGCAGAATAAAAAAATTGCTTAAATATTCAGGCAGTAAAATGATAATCGATGGTCATAAACTACTATAGCAACAGATCAACGTCAGCCATATACATTTCAGATTTCTTTTTATCAAAAGTGTACAGTTTTTTAATTATTATTATTATTTAAATAAAATTAAATGAAAAAATCCCACAGTGCAGCTGAGATATTACGCTTGCCACTGCAATTATTTCACAGCTGGCAATATCATTACTCCTGTCTGACTTTGCTTTCCTATCAAACCCAAAATGATTAAAATGCCCGTTTTAATCATTTACCTTTTCTCTCTTTTTTTTAATGGTAATTCACAAGTTGGAAAAAAATTCTAAAACACACAAGACTGATACAGATTTATAAAAGCAGATTTCATTTACTAGCACGTCTAAAATGTTATGGAGAGAGAGAGAGACAAATTTTAATATTCTGTGTCCTACTTGTAATAATAATAATAAACTTTATTTATACATTGCAGTAAGGTATAGCATTAGGAAACCCACTGATTTCCAGGTTTCTTTTTAATTAAATAGAGAGCACCAAAAAATGTGTAGAGAAACATTAACACACGCACAAACACTAATAATTTCTACAATCGCTCTGGGCAGAGTCCCAAACTGCTGCTGGCAGTTGAAATTAATGCACACAAAGGGCGGCAGTGTCCTTACAAACGATGCTGGAAAAAAAAAATGAAGACATTAGATCTGTTGCCCACATCAATCAAATGTTCAAGTAGTTCGGATGTGTGAACATGATGAATTACTTGTATCGCGAGATGCATCATAACTGAATTTATGACTTTGCGAAGGATCGCTGTGAAGCACGGCATCATGGGTAGTGTCTATTTATAGCCTATATAATCTGTGTTTGTACAGATCTCTCATGCATGAAAGGTGGCTCAAAGCGCAATGTGAACCATGCTTCTTTTTCAGCTCCTGTGGTATCCTGCAAAAAAAGAAAAAAAAAAAAGAAAAAAAAAGGGAGCCAGATGTATTCCATTAGAAAGCAACTGGAGAACAATCTAAGAGGTGCCTATGAATACACATTAGCCGTCCCGGATGGGAAACTGGTACATCATTAAGCACAAACATTTACAGCTAGGAGCAATCAAGTGTAGCCAATTGTACAGGCATGTTTTTAAAAAGGTCAGAAGAAGCCATTGAACGTAGAGGATACCCATGCAGATGGCAACGTTTATAGCAGTGGTGCAGCAAGGTAAAGGGGGCGTGCCATTGGGTGACGAATACCCCGCACCCTTGGAGAGGTATCTGTTATTTCTATGGCAGTTTCTTACAGGGTCGGATTTCCAGTAAGACACCCAATTGTGTAAAACTCAACGTAAAAACACCTATAAGATACAAACTACAAGCAGGAACACACGCTGTCTAAACATTAAGTTTCCTTCTAGCGTAAGACAAACGTATGAGTCTGTAGAGAATAAAGGGAAAAGCTAGATTAGATGAGACAAAGAGACAACTAAGAGAAAGACGATGTCACCTGGGGGGGGAAACGTATTTTAGCAGGAGTGGTGCCCGAAGGGAAGTTGCAGCAGGAGACACGAAAGCCACGGTGAATAGGAACAGAAGTCCTGCAGCACTCTGGCTGACCCCCGTGCTTTTCAAGCACAAGCCAAGATTTTTGCCTGTTTTCTTTTCTTTAGAAAAAGCAACGATCCAGTTCTCCAGAAAGAAGAATGTTCTTAAATAGGACCGTAAACAGCTTACGATGTTCCTGATGACGTGACAGATAACCTTTGGCACATTTCGGAAATTTCCCTTTATCTGCATGATAAAAAAAAGAATAGTTCGGGTTCGTTTTT
This sequence comes from Clariallabes teugelsi, assembly GCA_030014215.1. Taxonomy (NCBI): domain Eukaryota; kingdom Metazoa; phylum Chordata; class Actinopteri; order Siluriformes; family Clariidae; genus Clariallabes; species Clariallabes teugelsi. The sequence goes on from JAQMYG010000011.1 coordinate 1,864,852, forward strand.
TATCAGTAGGTCACGGTTACTTCATAAAATGATGACATGTGTGTTATTTCTGTTAAACAACATTTCTCTGAAGCCCACATGTGCATACAAGTAGAATCATCATGATCACAACATGCTAGTGTGGCTACATGACGGCTTATCGCTGTACCCAGATGTTAGCAAGAAGCCTCATCAACGTCTGAGCGGATTAGCAGCGGAGGTGGGCGCTTCCAGATGTTCTGATCAATCCAGGGATGGAAAGCATGCTCGGGATGGCATTGTAGAAGGAGAAAAAAAAGCTCCTTGCTTCACAAACGTAAACAAGGTCTGTAAGATTGTGTAACGCATAAAACCAGTTTCAGAATGTTTTATTCACTAACACAACCAAATGGCCAATTAGAAAAACTTTCCTCAATTCAGAGCTCGAGTTAGACCAGGAAGAGGACTGGTCTTGTCTTAATGAGTCTGAAAAACTCACTGTTCTTCTGTTAGAATCTATGCAATTATGAATACACACACACACATACACACACGGACACACACAAACACATACACAAAGTTAAAAATGAATCTTTTAGATACTAGACTCTATGGAAAGTCAGTTCAACTCGGGATACATAAAGCATGTAGTGACCGATATACATGTGCTAAGATAATCTGCATCTTTCAGAAATAAAAAGACATCAATATGATGTTTTATATTTTAACATCCACATCTGCTTACTGTTAATCTGATCGGTAACAAAAAAAAGTGGATTTTTATTTTTAGAACCGAATGCAACAGCACCACTGATGGCTGTAACAGGAATTGCAAAAGAAATGAAAAAGCAAAAAAAAAAAAAAAGGCATAATGCTGGGGCTAATTTCTTTCAAACCCATATTGTAGATTCATGCAGCCAATCAGGGACAGTCATATCATATTCATGCCTAATAGCTTTAACCTCTAATTGAGCTCAAACTTTTCCATTTTACATGAAAAGTAGTGATTGACAATGCACAAAATAAACGAGCCGTGATCGGACTGTCTGATTCATGTCTCTGAAACGCCGGCCTCCCAGGAACTCCTTTAATGTCTTTTCCAAACATGTGGAATTGGCTTGGAGCGAGGCGATGTGGCGATAACTCCCAGCCGAGTTCCTGTAACGTACAAGTGGTGTTGGTGAGCGACTGTGTGTACGGTTCCCACAGACAGATGCGTCTCTTCTGCAAGTTGGTGATAAATTATCCGTCGATTTTCCACTCACTCACTCACTGCGGCTAAGAGTCTCATCACCTGGAAGTCTTCTGTAAATGTCATCGCTGTTATGCCTTCATTCACAAGAAATGTCATCACAAGTCCCGGTTTGACTTGAACACCCTTGTAGAGTGTTTTTTTAATATATATATATTTGTTTGTGATACGATGCATATAAAGCTCAACCCTAAAAGCTATATTTTGCTAGATAGTCCCCCCGACTGGACGCCATCCCACAAGCATGAGTCTGTTTATCACTAGGAGTAACGGCAGCACAAAAACCTGGAAATAGATAATAGCTTGGATTTATTTACAAACCTAACGTTGTCTGGATCGTCTCAGACCATAAAGGTGGACATATTTTCCCCCCCCACTGGTGCCAGAGTTCAAGAGCTATGCAACGATCCCCTTCAATCAATTCAGTTTTTTTTCCGTTTCTTCTGTTTCTATGAGACAGTCATCCGGCTATCTTTCACAAACAGCCTTGAGTCCGTGAGAAGAGAGGCCAAAAGAGCGTACACCCACACGGTGCTCCGTTATCTGTAAAGAAGTGTGTCTTTCCTTCAATTACGTCGCTTCATCTTCTCAAAATACATGGCGTTACTAACAGCCGCCAACTCTTTCTGCCTTTCCTGAAGCAGTTGGCCCAAATTTCAGTCCTGCATGAATATGTAGGAGTGCACATTCCAAAGTAAAAGGAGCAGGACATTTATAATCCCCCCCTCTCGCTACGATAAACTGGTCATCAATCACAGAGGACGTGAACATGATTAAAAACTTGTCCAGGAGGAATGCAGGAGCTAGACGACTGGACTTTGAGGTTAAAACTCCCTAAGGTGCTATCATAGTCTCGGTCTCAGACAGCGAATGGTTACGCTTAACAGAGTGGCACACCGCGGGAGAATTTACAGGGCTCTTGCTGATTCCTCGAGACGTTACTTGGCAGACCAGAGCAAACAGGAGAGACATCTCTGGGGCTCCCAGTGCAGGCTGAAATTCTTTTCCCCAGTTCTATTTGTGTATCGTTTAGAAGACCAAGGCAAGGCACACAAAGGTTCAAACCCATCAGCTTTCCAGCTGAGCCTTTATTTCCAAGAGGGTAGCCATTGTTCTCGAGCCAGAGTCACAGAGTCCTGTATGGTTTACACACAGATGCGTCTCGCAGTGTCTCCATGTCCAACTCACTTTCATGTCCTATTTTTATGCACGAGAACCAAAAACCAGATCAAAACGTCTACATTTCAGTGCATGTGTTTAAGGATCATGGCTGGTAGAAAGTAGAAGGAAAGTAAATAGGAGACTTTTTTCCTTCAGGCTGCCTCTGGTCACTTTGATTGGTTCTCTAAATTCAGTCATAAGCATATTTATGCCTTATATGGACATCTGGTTTAATACTGATTAGAGCATCATGCAGGGGTGGAAAGAAAATGTGTGCCAGCTCATGGGGTACTACCCATGAAGTACTTAAAACCACCGTGTTACACACAGATTATAGATCAAGCAAAAACAATATAAAAAGAGACGCGTTAGCAAGTGATATAACTCTGGATCTAGATAACCTATCTATAATTTCTAAAAAGAAAAAAAAATTATTACTTTACAACAAACCAAATCTAAGATTATTAAGTTTATTTCTAGTCAAATGTTACTAAAATTGCTAGCGAATAATGTCTTGTTCTAGTTTGCTTCTTTCATGAAATACATTTCTAAAAAGTAGCAAAATTATCTGGGAATAAAACAAGACATTTTTGCTTAATTTGTAGTAAAATTTGATTTGAAATATGCTTAATAATTTAATATTTGGTTTGTTGTATCTTATAAAAAACTTGCAACTTATTTTATTTTCTTCCTTTTAGATAGGTTTGGCTAAATTCAAGAATATTTCACCTGCTAAGATTCTAACATTTTTGCAGTGCATTTATAAATAATGCGGAATAATAATAATTGCGAGTTTTCACATTTGACTTCATAATCTTCTAATGGGTTTGTTGTAAACTTGTTTTAAGAAATTATAGCTAGGTTTGGCTAAGTTCAAAAGAATATTTCAGTTGCTAAGATGCTAAGATTTTTTGCAGGGAACATGATCAGTTTAGCCGCCGTAAAAGTGTTTACTTTTCCCTGGAATTGAAGATGATTTATTTATTGAATTGATAAGTTTAAATAAATAAAAAATATATATATACTGGTAAAAATGTTGCTATTTTTAAAATACACAACAGAAAATGAGCATTTTATTTAACATGGCATGTGCATATACGTCTAATATATGACATCTACATTGAAATACTTTTATCCATGTCCACTTTTATCCACGCTCCGTACCCTGCTGCACTCTGTTTACAAAAAACTGGAAGTCCATTTAATCCTCCTCCTGTAATCAAGGCATTTTCTAGCCACTGTTATTTCGAACAGGATATAAACTGGGCAGCAGATATCACAGACTTGGGAAACGTGGCCATTAATTACTGCTGAAAGAGAGACGACACATCATCTAGTCCTTACAGTAGCTTTAGGTTTCTCTTCAGCACAGCCAGACCATGAACACATTCCATGTCGGATATTTGATAACTGATCTTCTGAAGGTTCTGTATCACCTTAAAAAATGTTTAAACATCCCGTTTTCCTACAGCACCTCGACATCTTTAAGAAGCCCTGAAGATCTCTGATCTTTCAAGATCAATCATTAAAGTCTGCTTACCTTTTCAACCTTCTTGCCTTGAGGTGCTGAGTATTATTCAGCTAGTTCTCTGCAGTGACGGGGTGTGTGATTCCAGCAGGCTGCACAGCGCTCACTTTGAGTTCAAGTTTCACGATTGCGAAGGATTTTTAACATGCAGGAGTGTGCATGTGTTTAGGGTGTAGTGTAGCCGTGAATGGGACACTTGCCAGGTACAAGGATGACGAGAAAAGAAATGAAAGGAATAGCTATCAAGCACAGCTGCACTCATGACAAAAATGGTTAATCACGCTGGAATATAAAACCACCAGTCGAAGCTCACTTACAATCAATGTGAGAGCTGATGCATCTGTGTTGGGAGAAATCTGTGTGTGTCTAAGTAATTAGTAAGAGTTTTTGAGCCTCAGGTTGAGAGTAATTATTTATGAAGGTCACCCAAATTTCCACAAGTCTGATAGGTTTGCATTTGTTTACTTTAATATAAGTGGGATTAATCTGAGCAGGCATGGAGCACTCTATCATATCAGCCAAATCAAACAACCATGGGTTGAGATGTAGACTACAGATGAATTTATGCAAGAAAATGTTGACGTGTTATTGCTCAACAGCAAAAGGCACTGTAAAGCAAAACAGGTGAAATATAAAACAAAAACAGATATTGAAGATAATGATTAAGAAGAACAGCTGTGTGATTGCTTGAGCAAGCATACTGTACTATTACATTGTAGCTTAGACACAATATTAATCCAAAATATTATCACAAACCCCCATTTTTAGTAGGTCTTTGTATTGTCTCCCTTTTTGTCATTTGCATGTCAATCGATTAAACCCCATGCTGATCTTACACACTGATCAACTTACACATCCTGCCTCAACCCCCAGACAGTTATATTATGATAATACAGTATAGCATACGCATTTTACATGCTATTTCTAATTATTGTGTGCAAATACAATTTTAAAACTCTTAAGGAACTAGCATTGGAAACTAAAAATATTTTAATTAACTATCAAGGGCTAGGAGTTCTTCTCTAATCAAGCAACATTAAAAACAATGCCTCAATGGTATTCATCATGCAGCATGCGTACCAGTTGATGACTGCACTATATAATAGAAGTCCATGAGTACTGGGGAAACTGTAACAGCCATAACAGATTGTAAAAGTTGCTATTTTGCCCAGTTGACATTTTCACTTTATTCATCATGTCACAGAAAAAAAGCGAAGAGATTAGCTTTTTTTTTTGCCATGTAATTCAGTCGCTCATTGTTGCGTTTTTTAACAAAAATGTGTACACTAAAAGCTTCCAAAAGAAGACTAGATTGTAATTTGCAAAAACATAATAAATAAATTGTTGGTTATAGACAACTTATACTCAAATGTGCCTGAGGAAAGTCATTTGCCAAATTAAAGTCAGAAAGTCTGAAATCAGAAAATGGTATTTATCTTGTTTTGCAGTGAAACTCATCATTTGTTGTTCTGTAACAAAGAAAATTTCAAAGAAACTCAAATAAACAAGCTATACAAAACTGCTATACAGGCTTCTTGTAAAAGCATTTTCTGGCCCAGAAATTAGCTCCACCCACAGGTTCATCTCTGCTACTTTTCCCGCAACCGGAAATTAACTGCTTCAACAGAACAAAAAGCTTCGAAGAGAAGGGGCAAACTGGTCAATATTCAATTTATAATTAGAAACACAATTCTTTAAACTTACATACAGTACTAAATTCACTAAAACGTACATACAGCATCTTTAATACCTGAACACTGTGAATACTCTTAGAGTTTGCAAATGTGAAATGACAGAACTGGGTCATCATAATACAGATGTTTCTATTCCTTATACATATCTGATACAGTATGTTTCAGAGGGTTCAACGGAAAACTGGGAATGTTTTGGAGCAACAACGAGTGGATAAGCTAAGTGCACGAGAGCCATTGTTAGGGCTAGTTGAAAAATATTTACAAATAATAATGGAAAAATGGTTTCGAATCATTTTTGTGATTTGCACAGGACCAGATCTGTTAGATATTTTTTTAAAGATTGGGAAAGGCAAAAAGCTGTGCTGCCAATATCGCAAATATATAAAAATTAATCTCCAGTTTTTAAACTTTTATTTTTATTTTTATAATCGTTCGGAAATTTATTTTAAATCTGCCTAATCTCGACCCACTCAATTACTCAGTCTTTTGCGTAACATAGAATACAAACTGATTCAAACTGAGACAGACTAAAAAACTATTTCAATCCACTTCTCAAGCATCATGGAAAAGAATTCTTTAGTCCTGGTGTTTCCTCCCAGTGAGCATGGGCTTGACTTTTTTTTCTTCTTCTTTTTTTTCACGTCATGTCCACACCAAAAGACAAAGATCAGGCACTTCAGTAATATCGACCATGTGCCCCAGTGGCAGTTTGCAGCTGCACCAGTAGGGGAGGGGAGGGGGTATCTTTTTTTTTTTTTTTTTTTTTTAACACAAGCACAAAGAGAATTGGATCACAGCCCCAGAGCAGTGTTACAGTCGTGACAAAGAAACAAACGCAGTGTAGAAACAACTACTTTTTAAGGGAAGGAGAAGAAAGAAAAGGGACGACAGACTGATACATTGTATCGCCTCGCGCTTTCATACAGACCGCAGTGAAAACCGTTACAGCCGCCCTGATGTCAAACCTTTTATTCTCTAAATCTATAAAATAATCATTAAAAAAAAACATCAAATAGATGATCAAAGAGACAATCCGCCTCTATAATGAGCTCTCGGGGATGCTGATGCGTCCATAATCCCCAGACCCCCAGACCCCCGACTCCAGCCTGAGCATCACCCCGCAGACAAGCGGCTTCCAGCGGCCACGAATCCCGCAGCCTCCCCGATTCCCCCCGAAAAAACCCTCCCCGTGATGATCAGAGGCTCTTACCAGTCCGAGGCTGAAGACTCGTCGATCACATCCTGGTAGGCGGTGAGCAGAGCCAGTCTGTTCTTACTGAGATTCACGGCCATGGCGCTGCTTCTGCAGGCATCCAGAGCAGAGCAGCAGTGTGAGGATGGAGAGAGCTGACACACACACACACACTCACTCTCACACACACACACACACACACACTGCGCACTGAGACAAAGAGGGTGAGCCAGATAGACCGAGCGCACTCTCTCTCTCTCTCTCTCTCTCTAACACACACACACACACACACACACACACACACACTCTCTCTCTCTCTCTCTCTCTCACACACACACACACCCCCCCACACCCACTCTCGC
>JAQMYG010000011.1:1878025-1893437 GCA_030014215.1 Clariallabes teugelsi
AAAAAAAAAAAACTACAGTAGCAGTCCAATTCCTGTGGAACTGTTTTTTTTTTTTTTTTTTTTTTTTAAGTTAACACGCATATTTGTGATCTGCAAAGTGAAATTTTGCAAGTTATCTTAAAATACAGGATTACGAATTATCTGTCGAAATAAAAGCACCGTACATGTGGAGAACAAAATCGAAATGTTCCCCCGAGTCAAGTGAAATACCCTTCATTGGCTGGGCCGCGCTATGTTGTGTAATAAAATAGGCTAAAAGTATAAAATAAGTCTTCTGACTGCATAAGACAATTGGTCTTTTGTTTAAAACAAAAAACAAAGATTTAAAAAGAGTACAGTAGTAGTGTTTTAGATGCTTGGGAAAAAAATAAACAAAAAAAAAAAAAAAAAAAAAAAAAAGCACGACTGTCCACCGACTGGTGACTTTTACAGGAACACCCGTAACTCCCGCTCATTAATGCTGATGATCCGAATCAGCCAATCAGGTAGTGGCAATGGAATATATTAATGAAAAAATAAACATGTTGAGAGAGGTCTGAGAAGAACTGGACTGACTGGTTTGAGGTACAGAACCTTAAGTAACCACCGTGTACAGCCGTGATGAGCAGAAATTCATCAACACTGAAAGTCGAAGCGGATGAGCTACAACAGCGGATGACGTCCGGTTCCTCTCATTCTAGCGAAGAGCAGAACGCTGAGGCTACCTCGTGGTCACGTTCGCCCAAACTGGATTCCGTGCTGATGTTTGATTTGGACGTTTAATGAAGCGATTCTGCTCCAAGATTGGCTGATTGGGTAATTACATAAATAAACAGAGGAACAGTGATGGTGTCCAGTGAGTGGACGTCCAAAAAAAAAAAGGGAGTGAGGAGGAGAAAGTTGGACTTTTCTTCAGACAGACATACCTTTATGCCTGCACATCAACAACTTTGCGATGGCTTGGAAAAACTGGGGAACTCTTTGAGAGAGGGAACTTTATAATCCCTCGTCTTGGAATCCTCAAAAGGAATATGTTGGGAGAGCTGCTCGCTTTTAGGGCAAGATTCCGCGGTCTGATTAACCACAATTCTCTCAGGAGTCTCGGCTAACTTCAGATCAACGACGTTTAAATTGTTTTCCTGCCATTTCGGAGCAGTGCCTGATGACGAGACGAGACTCAAAGGGAAAACGGAGTCTGTGCAAGGATTTAGGTCAGATGTTGGAGATAAAGGTGAATCCTGAGGTCCGGTCAAGACCAAGCCAGACATGTCCTGAAAAGCCCTGGCCCTGCGTGGACAGCTCAGATCAGCAGGCTCGTCCTGGACCATCGTCTGTCCTGAAGACCCTCCGTTCTGCTTTAGTGTGAGACGAAGATCTACGGGTTCCATCTTCAGCCGCTTGGTCTCAGAGTCTTTTTGCCACTGGGAATCCATGTCGTCTGAAGACCTCTTGGTTGTGGGTTTCTTGCTTAGGTTGAGAGGAACAGCCTGCTCCTGGGGAACAGGCGCGGCATGACCGTTGGTCTTGCTAAGGTCCTGAGCCAATGCTTCCGAGAGACGCTTGGTGAACGTGTTCATATGTGCGTCGCCGAGGCGGGTGTGCATCAACTGCCGCAACTGAAGACTACAATCGATATCCAACGGGAGGATCTTAAGCGGAGGAAGCTGAGGTCTGGCAGTCAGGCCCTCTCTTGGGCCTCCAGTCCAAGATGGATGCGTCGAGTTGCACCCAGAACACTGGTGATGCAAATCCTCGGGCGTGTCTGGACTCCTGGCATTGGTCTGGCTTGTGATTGAAGCCTCCTGTGTCGTCTCTGGACTGCTCACACCACTGAGGCCCAAGTGAGCTCTGAAGAAGTCCAGGGGACACATCCCCTTAGTCGGGCTGAAGCCTTCCAGAGAGCCCCCAATCTGCAGCTTGGATTGGCCAGACGTTAAGCAAGGACTGGAAGGTTCATTCTCCTGCTTTATCATCATATCTTCCTCATCTTTAAGAAGATGGGGCGTGGTGGTAGCAGCTGTGTGTGCTGGAGAAATCCTTAGCTCCTGGATGACGGAGATCGGCCCGGCGTCTTTACTCTCGACCTTCTCACTTGAAGGTTTAGGATGAGACGGGGGTCTACCAACTCTGCCCCGAACCAAAACTTTAACGTTCCGTTTGCCAGGAGGTCGCCCTCTTTTCCGTACACCGACGCCATCTTGTGGTGTTGTCTGTTGAAGCGGAAAAACAAAAATTTAGTCAAGGATTTTCCATCGTTTTTTTCCCCCCTCCATGTCATTCTCAAATAAATACTATACAGATGATGTCCACCATGGCGGTTTGTATGGATACACTCTTTTACATTACCTTTGTATCCAATGTTAAGTTGCTTCATGATGTTTTGGGCTATACTACATAGATAAACTAAAATACACTCAAACAAAAACCCAATTTAGATTACGTGGCTGATAGAATCCATATTGGAAATTTTATCTGCAGTTTTAACAATGCGCTCCTTAATACTGACATCACAAGCTGGCTAAACTGGTTGTGTGTGTGTGTGTGTCTGTGCATTACACTTAAGTTAAGGTATGAGAAACAAAGACTGCACTGTGACAGAATACTCATAGTAAAAGTATCCACTGTTATTATCATCATATTTCTCTTAAGCTGCTTGTGATAGTCTTTCGCTTAAAGTGTGTATAAATAAACCGGATGAACAATGCTTGTTGCTTTAAACCTGCTACTCTACAGAAGGACACACTTCTACAGACTGGTTGTTGTTTTTTCCAAGCATTTAATTGGACGATTTTAAAAGTTTCGCCTGGATACAGTCAGGTCCATAAGTATTCGGACAGCAAGACCATATTTAGTCATATTTGCCTCTGTAAGCCACCATGATAAATTTAAAATAAAGTAATTAGGATGGGGTTACAGTGCAGACTTCCAGCTTTGATTTAATGACTTTAACCAAAATACTGCATTAACTGTTACAGTTTTTTTTTTTTTTTTCCCTAAAAATTTTGTCTTTCGGCTGCTCCAATCAAAGCGGACCATACGATCTGCACATACAAGCTTGGCACAGGTTTTTTTTTTTTTTTTTTACGCCGGATGCCCTTCCTGATGCAACCTTCCCATTTTATCTGGGCTTGGGACCGGCACTGCATCCAGCGGACGCCTTTTGCATGGTAGGTGAGAAACCGACCACTGAACCACCAACGCCCTTTGACATTTTCTAATGTATTTTGCCAGAATTGCTGAAAGTAGACACATTCTATACACTTCAGAAACCACCTTGCTATTTCTATCTGCCGTCACGTCATCAATAAACACCAGTGAGACCTTTTATTTCTTCAATCTGGCGTGAAATAAATAACCAAAACTGGCCACAACTGGCTTAAATCAATCAGCTGTCCATTTAGTTTTGAACCTGAGAAAATGGAGGCACCTTCTAATAAAAGTGGCGTTAATTTTTGAACGGCAAAATTAACGCCACTTTTATTGCAATATTTTTGTTGAAGGCCTTTAAATTAAAGCCGAAAATCTGGACTTCAATCCCATCCTGATCACAGTGTAACGAACATGTGGTGGTAACACAGAGGCACGGATAGGAAACTTTGTGTCCAAATACTTATGGACATGACTGCATGAAACATGAAAACAAACAGTTTTCAAAATTAAAGCGAGATTATCTCTAAAAGATATTCTTGTATTAACCATTTCAGATTGTATATTGTTTCAGACTTCTTCAAAAACCCCAAACCTTTCCCCCTGTATTGGCCCTGATAAGCATTGGAGCGTCACATTCGAGAAGCTTTATTCTACAAAACATTGCTCTAGCGAACGCGACTTACCCGACCGCTGATCCCGTTCTTCCTCGGAGCGCTCGGGAGTCTCCCGCGCACAGGCTTTCTGATGGACGTCACTGAAGCTGCTGGAGGTTTGGGTTTGCTGAGCTGCTGTTGATTTCCTCCCCTTACGTGCTGCTCGTACGGCAGCATCAACCTGTGGTTCCAGGAACAAATCAAATGAACCAGTGTGACAGTGTGAGCTGGGGATCATGACAGCGGCGCCACTGACTTGTTGCTGTAATGGGACTCACTTTTCATAATGTCTCCTGGTGCAGGTGGCAGCGCTGGTACTGCCTGGACTTCCCCCCAGCTCGTTGTAGACCGCTTTCCACATGCGCCGAGACGTCACCTGCAGGCGAAACACTGGCGTGAGAACTTGATATAGTGAGTCTCAGATTTATTTTGCTTTTCATAAGCTTTGCCATAACAAAAGCGATTCTTTCCAGAACAGAATATAATATAAGCAACTTCCCAATGCACGTTTCCATCCAGCATTGGAGCTCCGAGCTTCTGTATAATTCAATAAAGTTTTGACCGCAGTAAGATTTATTTGGTCAAGGAGACCTAAGATGTGCCAGTTAAAAAGTAATAATAATAATAATAATAATAATAATAATAAAAACAGTTTTGAAACCTGACAGTACAAGTTTTAATTAATATTCTGCAACATTTTAGATATCAACCTGCATCAATAATCATTTTATCCTCACATTTTAACTCCCCGACTGGGGAAGAGAAAAAAAAATTAATTAATACAATCACACTCAATAAGGTGTATGTTTATGATCAATCTTTTATGTAATTAATCGCCATTAAAATTTTTACCAATGAAATACAGGTATATGCCTATCAACTAATGTTTGTCTTGCAAAATATTTCTCCCAGGCTCAAGTATGTGTTAACTTGGACACCACAAGGGGGCGCACTTTCACGGAGGACAGAGATACACTACTGTAGCAGCATTTCCAACAGTCTCTGTCGATTCAAACTATGTGGGCTTCATTAACTTTTCTCATGCAACTAATTTGTTGGGTTTTTAAAAAAGGTTTTGGTGATTAATCAATTATTGATTGTAAACATTTCCATCTCTACACTAAAGCAGTGGAAAAAATAAATAAAATAAAAGATTCTATACACAGTATGTAATGTCATATTTAAAACTTACCGCCTCATATCCCCCCAGCTTGTTGACAACCGAGTACATCAGGAAGAGATCAACTGAGGACAAAAACCATTACTATTACAGATGGAATAAAGAATTCAGGATTATTTAATAATAATGAAAGAAAAAAAAAAAGAAAAATATGAAATGCATAGGAATTTTCATACTTTCGTGCATGACGTGCCTAATACCGTCCGTACGCGTATCCCAGGAAGTTACTACTCACTCTTTTTGAATCCGAGGTTGGGAACCTTGCAGATGGGGGATCCTCTCCGCTCCATGAAGAGATACAGCTGATCCAGGAAGATCTTCTCTTCAGGGTGAGGAAGCCAGCTTCCCGCCATCGTCTCCACGTTGCTCATGACGTTTTCCTGCACGTCACACATTAAGCACTCGATCGTCATGATTCTCGATCGCCAGGACATGGTCGGGTGCGCACCTTAAATATGTAGGATTTCTACGGAACACGTACCTTCGTTCTCTCTCCCCATGACTCGGAGTGGTTGAGGCTTTGCTGATCGAGTCCCTCGCCGTCTCTGCCTCGTCTTTTCCGCGGCCGTCCCTTCAGGCTCACGGAAAGGCATCCTGAGACAGACGCACAAACCAGCCAGCCATTTTAAAAATCCTGATTTTAATATTTATTGCAAATGACTGCATTTATTCCATTGTGGGCGTCTATGTGGGATTTACTGACGGCACAGACGCTAGACGCATTTTTATTGCATAAACAGCTTGCGATACTAATTAGACGTCTGTCTGAAGTATAGAGGAAGAAAACGCACTTGTTGTGTGCCGTTATAAGACAATAATCATTGGCAGGATGGTGTGGTGCAGCCAAGCGAACAGCCGAGTTGATCATTTCTCTTTAACCACACGCTTTATTTATATCAGATCGTAGCCATCTGTCAGCGATTCATGTTTTTATTTAATAATAAACGACACGCTTTGCTTTTTAACCGATTATAGTGACATCTCCTGTCTAAGAAACACGATAGAAGGGAGAAAAAAAAAAAGAAAAAAGAAAAAAAAAAGCACCACGTTCGTTATTGAGAAACTAGAACGCGTAAACCGAACGTTAAACATTTCTGACAGTGGAGACTCCTTCCAAAAAAAAAAAAAAAGTTATACAAGTGTCTCCTCGAAGAAAACTCGATCATATCAAGACCCAAATTCCGTGTTAAATCTCACAATCGTTAATCTGTTTAAGCCTTGGATGACACGGATCGCTGCCGTACATTTCCCTCTGAACACATGGTTGCTATAGAAACGCAAGATAATGCATTAAAATTAATACGATCCTGTGATTTGCATGAAAGCAAATCACCAACGCTGAGGTATACGAGAGGATCGTCCATCATTATCGCACATCCGAGTGCCGGTAATCACGGACGGATTTCTCTACTCGCGTGTGCCGCGCGGTTTTCCCGGAGCTCGCACTGGAGACTCACCAAACTCTGGCGTTAAGCTCGGGTTGGTGCCCAGACTGGGATGGCTGAAGGTGTCTCTGCAGTACAGGACTCGGGTGTTGTGTAGCGTCATTTTGATCCAGCCCAAGGCCAGGAGGTGAGGGTCCTGCGGAGTGGACCAGCCCGCGCGGTCCTGGATCCGTTTCTGAAGGGAGCGAAAGCGGCAGTACTGCGGGTAACTGAGCACCTTGACCCTGTGCTGAACTCCTGAAATATCATCTGGAGGAAATAAACAAAATAAATAAATAAACAGAAGGAATGTTCTCCAAACCTATCGCATGTAGTCACACGTCACACTTAAAGCTCACCTTTGGCTTTCACTTCCTGTTGATCGGTTATACAGGGGGAACCTTTGAGCACGTGGATGTCGCCGACTTTCGTGGCGTTCTGTTTCCACTCGGGTGGCTCCGAACAGGTCCATTTCACCAGGTTGTCCACTCGCACCACAACCTTCTTCGAGACACCCATGACTTCATCCTGGCGTGCACACACAAACACACACAATTATAGCGGCTGCTCAATATAATCCACACCATGATGCAAAATCTCTGTAGGTTTAAGATTTGCTTATTATTTGATCCAGGCAGCTTTTGTACTAATTCTTGAAGAAGGTCATGCATGTTGTTGCATTTAGAAATTCAGGTTTGCTTTTTAAGGTTTAAGTCAAACAAGGGCAAGAAATCCGAGTTCTGATTCCTGAAGCCATGACTCACGCGTCGTCTTATTACACACGCACACATCAAGCTGCTGCGGCTCTGGCAAACTGTAATTTTCCAGTGAAATATTACGAGGAAGTCAAGATTCGTACAGAGTGTAGTCATTTTACAAAAACAGAACGAAAATAATGGAGTTAATAAGGTCTGACTTGTGATTTGGCACTAAATGAGTCCTTCATGCACTCTAAGGTTAGGACATGTCGTTTATTGTGTCACTAGAATCAATCAATCGAACATAAATTAAATTTTTAAGATGGGGAAAAATTATTCAGTTATGTTTTGGGGTATTTTTTTCCTGTTTTTAAATAAAATTTTTATTTATACTCTATACTTATCTTTTGCATGCATTAGAGATAATGAAACTCGCAGTTCCTCTACAATCCTACAGGTGGCACATTCTCAACTATTCACACATTGGCACACGGCACAGCATCACACTCATGCATTAGGAGCCAATTATTTGTTAAACTTGTTTAGAAATAACACTTATTGCAGATGACACACATGAGCTGCTCCTCTTCTGTTTAAATTGAATGTATGGAGGAACCTCGGTGTTCATAATGTTAGTAGAAAAGGGAAGTCAGATAAAAGTCATGGACAAGTTAAACACCGGGATAATAAGACTAACTTTTTGGCATCAGCCAGCAACGGGTTTACATGAGATTCCTTGCAGTTTAGATAAGGTGAAGCTTTCATTTAAATACAACATTCATAGGTATAAACATCTAGACTCAACATTTTATACGACATTTATAGATTTAATTTTGCAACAAAATCCAAAAAACCTGTCATATCAAATCAGGATGATCATGAAATCGTGATAGTTAGAGAATCGATACCTACAGTAGGTATTGCGAGAATATTGGATGCTCCCTAAGGATTCCCCCGCCTAGTACCAAGTATAACATCAGACTGGTTAAAAACAAAAATGATACTGGTCCAAATGGGAGGAAAAACATCACACTGGAATTAAACAAATCCAGTATGGATGATATTATTCTCCAGTTCTGCTTGGGACAAATCAATTGTATCTAAAAGATAAATAATTAACTTTGTCACTTTTACATTTTCAGTGGTAATGGACTGAAAATCTTTAAAAAGTCTTAAAATATTTTTTTGAAATAAATAGTAGCTAACTTTTTTCTTTTCTTTTTTTTAAAAACGTGCATGTTGAATTAATTAAAAAACCTGTATTCACAACCAGTTGTGCAAAAGTAAATTTTAAGAACGACAAGGCAGTTACATGCCACTGTATTCATTTACTCAAGCTGTAAAAGCTTTTAATTCCAGTAACACTTGAACAGTATTTCCTGGTTGCGAGTTAGAATGGAGTTGAAACAACTTGTATTTTTTTATGGCTGTGTTTTCACAATTAGTTCATTTCATATCATTTGATTACTGCAAAATAATAACCACCTGGATATTAACCGAGTCATTTCCAGGACTGTTGTGTTATTTAAAAATAAATTGAACACACCGAGGGTGGGGGGGTGGGGTGGGGGAGTCGTGGTGGTGGTTTGCCGGCACTTCTGTGAAAGCGGATCGACAATATTGTTTTCAAAATGACTCAAACACAGACATTAAGCATCAGCATATCCTGTTTCCAGACAGACCTAAAAATACTGTACGGTATAGAATTTTAGAAATGTTTAAAAGCGGAAAGGATCGAACTGTACAGAAACAAGTGAAAGGTTTTAAAAGTTCAGACGCTGAAATACTGCTTATTCACCTCTCCGTGTTCCTTAGTTCTGCCCTTGGGCGTGTCCTCTGGTAGGTAATAGAGTCTGCAGCTGGCCAGAGGGTGACGCTGCCTCTGATCCTCCCACAGCAGGGTGATCTCAGCGATACACACGGGCTCCTGAGGGCCACAGCGCACATAGTAGAACTCTCCAAGTCTCCAGACCTTAACGGGGTCGCCGGACTCGGGCTTGCAGCTCACCGACTTGTAGAAGGCGAAGGAGCCTCGCA
This sequence comes from Clariallabes teugelsi, assembly GCA_030014215.1. NCBI lineage: Eukaryota > Metazoa > Chordata > Actinopteri > Siluriformes > Clariidae > Clariallabes > Clariallabes teugelsi. The sequence continues at coordinate 1,887,147 of JAQMYG010000011.1, forward strand.
GGCAGCACGGGGGGCCTAACCACTGACACGGGAGAAGAACAAAATACAAAAATAATGAATTCAACTTCTGGTTCCTTGGGACAGAGGAATGAAAATCTCCTGCAAAGTTAAAAAAAAAAAAAAAAAGTGCCTGATAACTCACATGGAAGGAGTAGAAACCAAACAGGGTGTGTTGTGAAAGAAAAATAATCAACAGACCAGTCAGGAGTCAGCCGGCGTCACCATCCCAAAACCAGCGCATTCTGAATTGCTTAACCCTCTTAAACCAGAACAATCTGCTTCTGATTACAATTTTATATGTAATTACTTCTGAACCATGTTTTTTTTTTTTTTTTTTTTTTTTTTTTACAATTTATACTTACATGTCATGTTGTGGAATTTCCACACAATTAAAAAGTTAATTCCTGTTTACAGCTCTTACAAACAGACGCGCCGGCACCAGCCCCTCTACTTTTTAAAATAAAAGCTCATCTTGTCGTGTTATCAACTGGGAAGTTTAAAGATGTTCACCTCATTAAAAAAATAAACTTTACCATATCGACAACTATAGATTGTTTTGTTAAATTGCAATATTGACTTTTTTTTTTTTTTAATTCAAAACTTAAATTATGTGATGGAACTCTTTCAAACACGTTCCTGTTTGAGAAACTTTCTGCACTTTGATATAAAGAATGATAAAACTTTCCTCATTTCCAATCCAAATGGCCAAATAAGACAGAAAATAACCTTATCATGGGATTTAAAGGTCAACTTTATAAACTCAACACGTTCCTCCACCTCATGTGATCATATTTCTTCTGCAATAATCCTTTTTTTAAATTTTTTTTTTAAAGCAGCTCAACATCTTGTTTCCCTTAAAAAAAAAAAAGAGAGTATGTCCCTTTCCAACACATAGAAAAACATTTAATCACTGATTTCCATCATCTGTAACCCCAAAACGTCCGGATTCTGACTAGTAACTTAACGTCTCCATTGCTGAAAACAGACAGGCGACTCAGGACCAGCGCTGGTACAGTAAGTGATGGAAGTAGAGTAAAAACTTACATAGTTCAAGAATATCTTCATTTTCAGGGCAAGAAAAAAAATGAGTATTCCATGCTTATATGCTTATACTTGAGCGTGATTATTTCTTCTTATTAATTCAAAAATGACTTTTCAAGGCCATATCAGAGAGAGCTGTAGAGAGCTATGTCGGGGCTTTTAACTGCTCGTGTGATGTAAAAATCGCAGATATGTTGCGTTGCAGAATAATATTTCCCACCGAGCCCCCCATTGATATATATTTTTTTTCTGTAGGGAGAAAGGAAGTAAGCAACTGGCAGTCTTTCCTACCCCCCTACCCCCACGACCCGCCTCCATCGGGGCCTCCATTACCCCCCTGCAGGGTTTCTCCTATGGGAGCAAAGCTTTAGAGGCCACATGTACAGCTTCTAAACCATGAAAAACATTGTCAGGCCATGACTAAAGACTGGGTTAAGAACCCAAAAATAAAATGTATATTTGGATATATATTTAATGCCCCTCATTTTCTCGTTACAGTGATTTTGCTCTAGAAACACCCAGATCATTGAGGTTTGGGGTAGCGACTATAATGAAAATAATAATAGTAATAATAATAATTTTAAAAATCCAACATGGTGCTGAGCTGAAGACTCTGAAGGCTGTACTAGTAGGTGACCTTGGTGTTTCTTGTAAGGTTTTTCTTTTTTTTTTTTTTTAACTTATTATGCAACATGGCTGGCTAGGACTTAAGTAAAAATGTTACAGCACGTAGTTATAATATGAGGGAGAGAAAAGGAGAGAGAGAGAGAAAAAAAAACCACCACCCAGGATAAACGCCTCAGGCTGTTTGTGTGTGAATAATTGAACAACAAGTCACTTCCTTTATAAGAGTTATACAGAAAATGTTTAAGTCGTTTTGCTATAAAAGTACTTCCTATAAAGTATCAGAGAACTGTGAAATGTGCTTCTTAAATGGAAGCCATTTTGGACATTTGGAAAGCAATATTGTGTGCTACTAATATTAGCACATATTCGTTTTATTTAAAAAAAAAAAATAAAATAATGAAAATAATAAGAAGAAAATGGATCACGACACGATATCAGGGTTAATTATAATGTAGAAAAAAACAGTCAATACTTTCTGTCAAGCCTGATGATGATATGATATATTTTTAATATACAGTATTATTATTATATCTCTTAATCAGCACGTCGTATAAAACAAACAGACCTCGAGTTCCTGTTTAATTCGGTTTTCTTCACAAGCGCGAGCGAGCGGCTCGGAAACAATGTAGCGATTTTAATTTTTGTAACAAAAATCAAACAGAATGCAACATTGTATCCGAGCCGTTTGTCCCCCGAGCAGCTCGATATGAATCCGAGCGAACAGAAAGGATTATTATTATTATGATCATTAATAAAAGGCACACATGTAATGATAGTAATTAAATATTTCGGTAGGGGGAAAATGTAGAAAGAAAAGTGCAGTAGTGGTGGGGGTAGGGGTAAAAAAAAAAAAAAAAAAGTGGTGGAGAGAAAAAGAGAGAGAGAGAGAGCTAGGTAGCTTCTACAGCACACAAAGAAATTAATCATTAACCAACAAAATAATCCCAGTGATTATGTGGAATCCACTGCCACCAGATTATAATCAATTTCGAAAGGCGACAAAAAACAAAGAATAACGCGCAACTTTTCTTTTTCTTCTTCTTATTTTTTCCTTTAAAAAAAAAAAAAAGAGAGAAATTACCCCCCTCCAAAAAAAAAACTTTCCCGTCCAAATCAACAGAAACCCGTGCAGGCTTTTGATAGGATCAAATCAGCGTTTAAGGCGAATTCATAAAAACAAGGAGATATTAGGCGCCATAATAATCACCGAGTCCTCAGAATAAAGCTTCGAATTATTCCTAATCGGATCGATTCATTATTTCGGGATATAAAACGATACAAGAGCTTGATTTAATGTAATATAAAGTTGGAGTTTCCATTACCTGTATGGCATTCTGCTCCATTGCAGTCCAACATTCCCTCACCCCCCCCCACCCCCTCCTTTCTCTCTCTCTCTCTCTCTCTCTCTGCCCCCTATCGGGTTACACAGCCGGGTCCTACATCCACTCAAATATATTAAAATATACACCAAATACAGTGCTTCACTTTATGTATATTTTAAAAAAATAAAAATTTAAAAATCGTCGTATTCTTATTGTTAGCACGTGACCATGGCCACAGTTCAAAGGCAAATATATATATATAGATAATGGAACATAATAAACAGCTTGTGCTTTGTTCTTTCTTTTTAAGTGTCAAAATAGGGCAGGATCTATAGGTGTGGCCAAACAAACTCGATTTTCAACGGCTGTATTATTATAATAATTATAATAAAGAATATAATTTATCAGAGTTAAACAACTCTACTGTAATTTTTTTTTTAATCTTTTTTTTTTTTTTTTTTTTTACTAAAAATGTATAATTTGGTCATAGAGCTTTACATATCAATATCAATATTAAAATAATCCAATCTCAGGCTGTTAATGTTTCCAGATTTTTTTATTTTATTTATTAATATATTTTTTGTGATTGTTTTGAGTCATAAGTCGAGACGTTAGACTGATATTTAAATATATTTTGGGTTTGTGTGTTTTTTTCCTTTTCAGTTCCACCCTGCTTTGAGGAAGACGAACTTTAATTCGGCAACTGTCGTAAAATGTGGTGAAGCCTTCTGGTCACGTGACGTTGCCACGCTATAAGGACGACGTATATGCATTTTATTTTTGGCAAAGATCAGCAGCACGTAGTGAGCAACCACAAGGGCATGATTATTATAACATAAAATATAATATAAAGTGCTTTTATGAGAGGGAGAGAGCATACATTATTTGAAATATATGGAAGATTATAACTATTTTCAAATGAAAATAGTTTTTATATAATATATATCATGTATGTTATTTTCTAAATTACAATTAGACTATTTAAAAAAATCAAGTGAACAGACCACATTCATAAACACATATATTATCAACAACAAATCAACAGAATACGTGACTAATGAATCCAAGTACAGAAGTTTTATATATAATAAACGTACTATAGGTATTCAGGAATGAATCATATAAGTAAAATAATATTTGTAGCTTTTTTTTTTTTTACTTTTTAAATTGTAATTATTATTATTATATTTATTGATTTATTGATTTTTAAGTCATTAAGCATATGCATGTACCTATAGCATGATTAAAAGATGTAAACGATTAAGTAAGAAAGTGAAAAATACGCACAATTGTTTCTGGTTTCAAGTTACAAAAACTCCAGTCTACTGTCTTACCACTAATGTTAATAGAAATGACTCTTGTAAAGTATCCTGCGACAGGTTTCTTTATATTATTCAATGCAAAATATTTATTTAAAGTCTTCCAAAATTCATCTAATTTTCATTGCTATTTTTTTCAGTTTCATCCTGCTTTGAGGAAGACGGATAATACTACTCAGTAGTAAGGCTCATAGATATCATAGATATTATCATAGATATAATTTTAAACTATATTGATTAGAATCTTAGCTTTTTAAAAAATTTTTTTTTTTTTTACTGTAGCCCATTAAGTTTGCAAAAAGGAAAAGGAAGTTTGCAGTGTCTCAAAAAAAAGTAAAAAAAAAACCTTAGCAATAAAAAGTTTTCTTAAAAGCTTGCCTCTCTCTCTCTCTGCAAATAAAATAAAATCAAATTTTAAATAAAAAAAGAGTCAAATAAAATGTATTTAAATGTTTGCTTGTTTATAATCAGTTTTCATTTTTTGACCAGATTTAAGTCACCTATACAGACAATCTTATTAACCATTTTAAAGACATATTTCTCAATCAAAATTAATATTATTTAGATTCAGGCTTCCTAAATGCTTTTTAAGACCTTTTAGAGCTCTAAATATTCTCATTTTATCATCCAATTTTATTTATTGCCTTCTTTCTACAATTAACCGGCTTAAAGTCAGCACAACAGCACAAGATTATTTTAAGCAAGAGTTTAGTGCAAATGTCTAACAATAGGTTTAATAATCTCATTAATTAAGGTTTAATGTAATCTTATAAGCTAAGAAGAAACAGATATATAGATATCCTATAACTATATACAAGATGTTTAATGGTCATAATCACTTATAATCACATGGAATAATATATAATAATTGAAGTGCTGTATGTTAGATAAGGAGTTTATGATTTCTAGACGGTGTAACTCCACTGCTGAAAGTTTACAGGATCATCCTTATGTGGCCGCCGCCATGTTTGAAAGAATTTCGATTGAAGTTCCTAGTTTTGGACGCTGGGTGTCGCTAAAACGTAAAACAGACTGTTGGAAGAAAACAGCTTGTTGTCATCAGGTCTGAACTGGCCACGAGGGGTCCAGCAGCAGCAGCAGCAGCCTGTTATTCACAGAAATAATACATCAACTCACCTACAACTTAAAGCTGGGGCTCGAATCCCACCTATAGTCTTTATGTGTGTGTGTGTGTGGAGTTTGCATATTCTCTGGGTTTCCTCCATGTACTCCCACAATCCAAAGATATGCACTAGAAGACATTTCCAAGTCGCCTGTAGAGTATGATTGTGTGTGTGTGTGCGTGTGTGTGTGTCCATGCCCAGCGATAAAGTGACACCCCATTCAGGGTGTAAATTTTTTTTTTTTTTTATTCGTCACACATACAACCATACACGGTGTGATATACAGTGAAATGCTTACATGACTGTTTGTGACCTTGAAAAGAAAAACAGAAGTCAGGAGGAAAAATGCTAATAGGAAAAAAAATCAAATATAAAAATTTGTTGCAATAAAATAAAGTAGAAATATGTAAAGTATATAAACATGTAAGAATGTAAAAAAAAAATGAAGCATGTGGAACGTGCGATGTGCAGACAGCAGCAGGACGGTTTGGTCATGGAGTGTGAAATGAAATGAGTATTGTCATATTGTCCATCGTTAAAGTACAGTGGTGCAATAGTCGTCCACTTTTGTATGTAAACCTAACCAGTGTACAGTACAGTACCCTGCCTTGAGCTCTCTGTGATGGGCTCGAGCCTCCTAAATACATCAGCAGCAGTGTATAGTTACTGGTACACTTGAAATTATTAAACCGGCATTGAAAATTAGGTTTATTGCAACTTTCAGTAGTGAATTTTACAATTCAAATAACAATAATACAATTTAAATAGCTCAACACAACTAATATAACAAATGGTTTCTCCAAAGTCAACACAAAATGCTACCTGCAATGAGCACTACAGTATAAAACTGTTTGAACC
>JAQMYG010000011.1:1893537-1925564 GCA_030014215.1 Clariallabes teugelsi
TACAGTGTATGTATATATATATATATATATATATATATATATATATATATATATATAATTTTATGTGTTTTATTTAGTTTTAATGCTGTGAAGCACCTTGGTTCAACTTAGATTGCTGTAAGATGCTATACAAATAACTGTTGATTGATTGATTGATTGATTGATTAGCTCATTCCTCATGGACACAATGGCCTCTAGTTCAGTAAAATTCTTGGGTTTGTCTGTTGCAACTGCTTTTTTTAAATACCACCAAATATTTTCTATGGGATTCATGTCAGGTGAATTTGATGTCGACTCTAGAACCCTACAAGACTTCATCTGAAACCAAGCCTCAAGGGACTTTAAAGTACGCTGGTGATCATTGTCATGTTTGAAAGTGCAATGACGCCAAAGTTTCAGCGTCCTCACAGATGCCTTAATGTTTTCTTCAAGGATACATGATTGAATCCATCTTACTGTCTAGACGCTGCAGGTTTCCAGTGCCAGAGGAAGCAAAGCTGCCCCAGAAGCTCACTGAGCCACCACCACCATGCTTCACTGTAGGTTGCACAGGGTGCACTTTGCTGCATATGCTTCAAACATACTGCTGATTCACAGGGCCAGAAAGTTTTGTTTCATCAGTCCATAGATGGTTTTTAGCATATCGCAGCTTCTTCTTCAACTTCTCCTGTGTTTTCGGGTCAGTATTGGGGTACGTCTTGGGGCGACCTTCAGTGTTCAGTTTGCGCCTTATAGAGCAGAGTGTAACTTCAGTGCTGCTGCCACCAAATCTTTCTGTAGGTCCTTTGCAGTCTCCTTAGGAATCTGGTAGCAGCAGGTGATAGCTTCCTTTTTCTGCCACATCCAGGTAGTGTAGCCAACAAACCTCCTACTGTACATTTAGTTGCTCTTTTTTACATCCTTGTCCTTGGCAAACATCTCTTCTCTTAACTTTATGGACAACTCTCTTGACTTAGCCATTTCTGACATGCAGTCAAACATCTCCATCAAAATATCTCTAGAAAGTCCAGGTATTTCACGTGTTCTACATCAAGTACACCTGAGGCATCTGCTGAAAATCGAATCTGGCCGGGAATCAAACCCAGACCCTGGAGGTGCAAGGCGACAGTGCTAACCGCTAAGCCACCATGCCGCCTTGAAACATGCCACCTGATTCTATTCAGGCATTTGGCAGACACCTTTATCTAGAGCGACTTACATTTTTATTTCATTATACATCTGAGCAATTCTTTTAGGGTTAAAGGCCTTGCTCAAGGGCCCAACAGGAACAACTTGGTGGTCATGGGATTTGAACCTAGGACCTTCCGAACCGTAGCCCAATGCCTTAACTGCTGGTTGAATAATTATGAAACTGCAGTAGTCATTAAAAGAAGTCACTTGTGTTGAATTTAGAGAAACTATTTGTTATATTAGTTGTGTTGGTCTATTTAAATATCTGAATGTCATATCTGAGCCAGACAGCTAATTAGTTAGCTAGCTGGTTCCGGAAGAGTTGTGTTGTGAATGTATGTTGTTGCATGGATGTAGCACCTTGGTCCTGATGGAATGTTGTTTCGTTTCACTGTGTACTGAACTGTATATGGTTGGAATGACAATAAAAGCCTACTTCATTTATTTATTACAAACAGCTGCAAGTTAGTAATTTTGCCCCGCCCCAAAAAATCTAATTTTAATCTAATGGGGGTTGAATAATTTCGAGTGTAACCATAGGTTGCTCATTCCCATTCAGTTTTTTTAGGGTTGCAAGTGTCTTTTTGCTGCTCTCCCACACACACAATTAGTAATGGCTGCTTTCATGCTCATATCACACTTCCTGTTATGTCTCAGTTAGACATTCTCCCCTCTAACACAGAATCATAACCATCAGACCATATCCAGTGCCTTCACAGCCCGAAATCTGGCCTACAACCTTTCCCCATAGCCTGTGTGAGATTGTTGTGCTTTGTTCTGCGGACTGAGGAAACTTTCTATCTTGATGGCATCCAAGCATTAGTGAAACGTTGGTGTAAGTGGATTACTTAAAGAAATAAAGGCAGTTTTTACTTTTATAACTGTGTTGTTATTGTGCACAATCAAAAATCCCGCTTTGAGGTGAACGCTGCTCGTAACTCACGATCAAATTGAAAGAGTAAGAGTACAAAACGAAAATTAAAGTTTAATCAAGCATCAATATTTCATAACCATTTTTATATGATCAGTTATAAAAGTTTCCCCGACGCATTCTCTTTTTTTTTTGTCTCATAACATTACATCCTACAGTATCTACACAATACAAAATAACAAGGCACCTTAAATAACATTACTAAATCATTTAATCATATTAATTACAACATAGAAATGATATAAAAACCACACAAATTATCCTCGGTGTGTAAAAGATAAAGCAATAAGCCATGCTTTGGAGCATATTTTCCTGCTATCTCTTAAACTTCCTCTTCCTCGATAGTCTCTGGCTGGGCCGGTCCGAGTACTGCCGGTGGAAGTCTATGCAGCAGTCCTTGAGTTCAGATATGGGAGTGAAGGATTTGATAGGAGACGAGCTGACATAATAAGCTGAAGCTTGAGAATCCGTGCAGTCACTAGACATCACCGGTGCGTCTGCAGTGCTGCTGAGGAACAGAGACAGACAGACACCCAAAGCTTTAACATTAAAGACTCAGCAAGCCGCAGTTGTACACACCTGAACTGTTCGGGACCTACCGGTTGTTTCTGATTGTAGTATTTGATGGTCCAGCTCCACTGTCATCTGAAACGGGTTTATTGAGGATATGGTGTTTAGATGCATTCAAAACCCGAGCATTACATGTTTAACGTCAAAGTTATTCAACAAATAGTTGAACACAATCATAATTTTTCCCCAGAGCCCAGGAGGAGTGTACGTACCTAGGTGCACCGTTTCTGTCCGATTCAAGGCAGACAGCAAGCCATTGCCCTTAAAAAAATAATAATAAAAAAATCAGGATACTAATTTTATTTAAGTGTTTTTTGTTGTGTGTTTTTTGTGGAGGTCTCTCGCAGTAGCTAGTGTCAGCTGGGAGACCAGAATGGAATATTAATACTCCAGAAATAGTCGTATTCAGAGCTGCGTTATTTTAAGATATATTTGTCTGATTAATCTTTTGTCCTTTTAAGCTTTTTGGAACATTTTCGTTTCAAACTGTGCGTTACTTGTAGCATTGCATCAAACATCTCAATATGCTTTCTTGTATGAAAGTCTTTGGTGCAACTTTACTTCACTTCTTTAATCACAGGATGTGTTACTGTTTGCTTGCCTCTCTTCCTTTTCAGCCCTTGATTAAGGACCTTAAACCCTTTCTGCTCAAGGGGGCGCTGTATCCTGGCTGGCCCTGTGCCCTGACTCCAACTTTCTAACAGTGATATGGGGAAAAAGAAAAGAAAAAAAATAATTACACTGCGCTGTGAGGTACATATGACAAATAACGGAATCCTAATCTTAATATTATACGCGACTCGGTAAAGAAAAAATTGCATATTAAAAACAAAAAAGTATTTTCTTAATGGATTGTTTTTTGTAGGGGTTTGACACGGTACACAAACTGTTTTAACTAAATACATATTTTAATCACTGTTTATAAAATTACTTGTAATTCTTTCATTTAAAATGTGTACATTGTTTCAAATTTACGTAATTGAAATTAGTAATATTAAGACGATTTGCAGACAGAGGTGGGCAAAGTACACAGATCCTATACTTGAGTAAAAGTAGAAGTCCTCCATTTAAGTATTCGCCTTCAAATGTGGTTAAGTATCAAAAGTACAGGGCTGTATCATCTCACAGTTTCCTTATTCATAGTGAACGTGTCTCGAAGGAAAGATGAGTCACACAGTTATGCATAATAGTGTTCCCGCTTCTAATACAGCAACACCCCTGTGATTAGGGAATAGCACCATCACGCAGAAATGTAGTGAAGTAAAAGTGCAAATGTTTGCTCTGCTGGAGTAAAAGTAAAAAGTATAGTCTAATAAAACAATACATAAATATGGAATTTAAATACTGTAATAAAGTATTCTGTGTGTGTGTACATAACTTTTTTTAAAAATTACCTGCTTTGGTCCGAGTGTTTTCCGTTGAAGGCACTGGTCCACATGATGGCTGTACTCCTCGTTTGTGAAAAATTTACAACACAAGAAGCATTTCTCCCGCTGCTCTGATCTGACAAAAAAATAAATAAAAATTAAGACCTGATTAATCATTCAGCATGACAATGAAAAAATAAATTTCAAACTTATTTGCACTCATAACAAATGGTCCAAAAAACTGGACAGGTGTCGATACACACCAGTCTTATTATTTTTACCAGTCTTGTATTTAAGTTAAATACATACTTAGCAGTATAAAGAGTTTGGAGTTTTTAAAGCTCAGTGGTTAGTCAGGGACACTTCAATTAGTCTAGCTTTAGTCTCTGAGTAACAGCTGGAATTAACATCACATCACTTGTATATGATAAGCGTTATAGAGAATGAGTGAGAGAGAGAGAGAGAGAGAGAAAAAGAGAGACACTAATTCCTAAATAAAGTTCTACATGCCTAGAACTTCAGACATTCTTTAGTTTGGACAGAAAGTTATACTGTTTTCATACTGGTTCATAAGTCTGACAAAGTGAGTCTTATACATCTTTGACACGAATATATACTATGTAAAGCACCCAATCCACTTGACTAAATCTCTGTCCCCTTTCCCCACACCGCCATGCGGCCAAAAACTGTAAAGAACCACCAAATACCCGCGCGTAAAGAAATGAATCTCACAGTGAAATTTAACAGTGTTGTTTCTGCGCCTTAAAAACCATTTTGTCTGTTTTCCACTGTATTGGACTGTAAACTCTGTTTTATTGAGGATTTTCTGAAATTAGGATTATTCACCATTAGGACAGCTTTACAGGACAGACATTTTCTATCATCGTGCTCCCGGACTGATTCATTAACAGCAGTGAGGCCGACTCATTTCTCCCTCACCCCCCACACGCACACATACAGTACAATATACCGGACTTTAGACATTTTATACATTCTTTTTTTTGGGGGGGGGGGGGGGGGATTTCCCCCCATTTTCTCCCTAATTTAGTCGTGTCCAATTCCTCCCCGTCACTACCACTTAGCCGGGAGGGCCGAAGACTATCACGTGTTTCCTCTATCACGGCCAGCCGACCGCATCTTTTCGAACCGCTCGCTCACGCACCGTTGGGGGCGGACTCCTCCGTTGTCGGAGGACAGTGTTCTCCGCTTCTTCCTTCCCTCCTTACAGCATCACCCGGGAATCGAACCAGCGATGTCCGGATGATAGGGCGAGCACTTTACCACTGCGCCACTCGGAGGCATTTTATACATTCTTTTACACACTGAAAATATTGTATATAATTGTAAATATTGGTATCTGGTGCACGGCAGTGTCTATTTTTTGTACAATACACATGAGCTACTTAATTTAAACCTTATTATCCTTAGAAAACCTTATTATTGATGAAATGAGAACCTCATACAAAACAAACAAACAAACAAACAAACCCAAAGATAAACTCAAAACCTGACTCCAAGACGGTTTATAGCATGAGGGTTAAAATATTTAAGGCTCTCCATTCTTAAAATTGCAAATGACGCATATATAAAGGTTTTGCAGATGATAAGATGATGTGTATGATACTTACAGTACTTACTTCTCAAACCTTACATCATCTTCCACCTGTGCTCTTCTTCCTCGTCTCCTTCGTGCACTCACTAAAACCAGGGAGATTTTTTAAAAATTGTTTTTTTTTCTTTGTATTATGTTGTAAAAACTAAAAGAAGACCATCTGACCTTCTGAAAGGCCTTCCTGCTCGTTCTGCTCGATGTCGACGTCCTGGCTCTCTACAGCGCCGTTACAGTAGGCCGCATGAACCTCGATCTTGCCGAGAGGGAAGAAGCGGGTGCACATGGGACACTCTACCTGAGAGGGAACGGATTCCCTCCACGACTGCTCCTCACCCGGACGCTCCTGGTCCATTCTCTCGTCAGCTTCAGCTGCCGGACCCGTCACTTCATCCACCTCCATGACATCAGTCTCTGTTTGCTGAAAGAGGAGGACAGGATAACTTAGCGAATTCAGAAAAGTTCTGAATTTTTATAAAATCCTCTGTTTGAGTTAATACAGCTAATAACACAGCATTATAACAACAGGTGACATAGTGGAGTTATTATCAGGGACGTACCTGTGCAGGACTGGTCACCATCAGCTCGGGTGTGTTGTCTTCAGTCATCTGGGTTTCTGTATTTTAAGAAGGGAAGGGTTCAAACTCATCCAGATTAGCAGGTAAACTGTCAGGTCACATTGTTAAATTTCACAGGTCAAATTTATAGTAATTGCATCACATTAAACATAATTTCTTTTACAATTTGGCTCTTTAAATTATGAATGATGAAATATGTCTACCGATCGGTTGAGTTGGCTGTCTAAGGTAAGAGTAGAAGCACCTAGTGAGCACAAAAGACCAATAAAATGTAATTTCGTTATTTTAAAGAATATTCAATGTGAAGTCCATAAATAAATAATAAAAGTCCAACAGAGAAAATTAAAAACAATAATATTATTCAACATCTCATTGTTACAGCTTGTAAGTTTGCCTAATCTGTCGTGCTTCTTTCACGTTGTTATCTTGATTTACATTTAAGGCATTTGTCAGACGACCCTTCTCCACAGCGACCTGTCTGTATCTCCTTATACATCTGAGCGGCTGAGGGTTGAGCGTCTTGCCCAAAGGCCCGACAGTAACTGGATGGTGATGCTGAGCTTTGAACATGTTATCTTCTGATCAGTAGTCCAATGTTGATGAAACATTCTGTTCAAGAAACTGCTATTAAATATCGCTCACAGCTGACTGCCAAGTTACTTCACTGGAGGCAAAAGTGGCCCGTGTCCGTTTTACTAACCTGAATCAGGTCGATTATTTCTTTCTTTTAGACTGTTCATATTAAGCATTAAGTAATATGGCCTGTATCTGATTAGTCTGAACAGATCGAGCTTCTAATCTGCCTCGCATGCACACAGACACAGGAAAACAGGGTCATGTGATGTGTTCAAGCTCACAGTTTTTTTTTTTTTGTGTGTGTGTGTTTTTTTTTTAAGAAGAAAAAAAAAGCATGTTATCCGGCCAAGACTTTGGTTCATATCTTTTGTTTCTTTCGGTTTGGCTTATGAACTTTTAACTCTCCTTTGATAATAAAATCAGGTTCACCTTTAGCTGTATTTGGCTCTTCAAACATGAAACAGTTGTAACATGTACCTTCTAATTTATTTATTTATTTTTTACCCCAACATGACCTCAATGTTTATGAGGTGTAATGCCGTTTCAATTTTTATCATCTATTCCAAATACAACTGAAGAAGGCTTTGCTTTCGGAATTTTTGTTAGTTAACTATATTCTTCTGTTAAGGCTATAGATTTATTTACATTATATATTTTTTAATTCTTTATTTTTTTCTGTAAAACAGCATTGTGACCATGTCAATGTTACATAAGCTGTACCTATAAAACGTAATTAAATTCACTGACTGCTTCAGATTTTTCATGATGGATTAAAAATATAATTTAAAATATAGTCGCAAGAAGCGATGAGCGGGCCCAAGCACCCTGCACCGTTGCCACCTGGGTGTATCATGCATACAGGACATAGGGGACATACCATTATGTCATAATTTTAGACACAATACCATTATGACATAATTTTAGAAAAGGGTGACTTTTATGTTTAGATCTCCAAAAGCCGTAGATGCCAGGAAAAAAGCATAACACCATGATGTCACGCAATGCGATGTCACAAAGTTATTAACCACTTTTTGTCATCACGGTTGATTCGTTTGTGATGTCAGAAATCCTTCTACAATTTTGCATCCTCAATGTCTTTAGATCACACACTGTAGACCCCGTTTGCTAGCGATCGTATAAATCTCGTTATGTCAAAGTCTTGTGTGTGTGTTTTGAAAACGACCCAAAATAACTGACTTCTTGTTGAGTGGAGCCCATGATACGAAAGTTGTTCGGCTCAATAAGCTCTAAAAGTGTACCGGGTTTCGTGTATATGAGCTATACAGAAAAATCTTGTGTGAGACTCTCAGGCATCCTAATGACAGCAGATTCCAACCTGGACATAGGATTGCACTCTCTTACGAAATTCCACCTTAAGAATTTAAATTAGGCAAGAATTTTGCATCGGCATACAAACAAACCAGACGCAGGCCAAGTTGGCCGTATGTTCGGGAGTCGTTCAAAACATGCTTATGTGGAAAGCCAAATGAAGTGAGTTTACGTATTTTTTTTTAGTCAGCAAAAGCTATTTCGAAAGCGTCGACCCATGATACCAACACTGCCTTCGACATGCGTTCAAAAGCTATATGACTTTTCGCACATTTCTTTATAACACTGGTAATATTTTTAGGTAGCTAGATCGGATTATCTGCATTTGCATTATTTCTTATGGGAAAAATTTGTATCGCAAAAACACATTTTCGCCTTAAGAACTCACCTCCAGAATGTATTACATTTGTAAGGTGATGCTCCTGTGAAAGACACACAACCTTTTGTTGTTTTGTCGCTTTGATTTTGTTGGTTTTCAAATGATTTAGGCAAACTTAAATGTTAAATAAATTATTTTAAATCAACAAATTCCTTAAAAATATACTGCTTGTGTCTTCCGCAAAGTCCTTGCAAAAATTTGCTCTTGTTTTGTAAGATTATCACTTCTTCTTCTTTTGAGTTTACGGGTGGTTGGTGCAATATCACCACCTACTGGACTGGAGTCTGGAGCTGTTTTGCTGCTTCACAATCAACTAAACAAGTGACACAGCATTTCAGTGTTTATTAAACACTCTTACTCTAGTTTTAAATACTAAAAATGACTATAAGAAATATAGCTGCTTGAGACAAATCAGACAATAACCATTAACTTATTATTGAATTGAAGACTGTAATGTCTAAAAATGTAATTGAATCAAGAATCTCGCTGTGATTCACAGCTCCATCAAAACCCATAGACACCTAACACTATACACGGAATCATTTTATACCCTGAACCAAAAATCTAAATCAAATCAAACCACGCCTGGATATCTACATCCCGAGGACCGGGACATTTCCGTACCTGGACACATAGCGCTCTCCACTTCAAAACGGCCGTTCTGAACGTCTTCTTCATGCTCTTCGGGTTGAGACTGAATCTGAGTGTCTTGAGAAAGGTCCTGAGTAGGTAGCAGCTTTCGACAACTACAGGACAAATCATTGTGTTAAATATCCAGGCTGATTAGACAGGTATTAGTTTAATCCACCAAAATGCTCTATATTATTATACTGAGAATACAGAATACAGTTAATTAGCAAAAGACGTTAGTTACCTGGAAGGTTTAGCTGAAGTTGTTGCCTCCTGTTGTCTAAACAGTAAAGGTGATTTCTGTGGTGGAAATTATTTTTTTAAGTGCTTGCGGTTTTCACTAATCAAAATGAATAACATATAGTACAAAAAGATTTATATTCCCTGACCTAGTTGAACAAGAAAGAATATAAATGTTAGATAATTATTTGAGTGCCAGGAAAAAAAACAAGAAAAAAAACTCAAAAGAACACAAATAAAATAAATCAAGCTAATCAATAAGACTGCTGTAATATGCAATATATCGCTCTGAGTATTTTAATGACTGGCCATATAAATAAGTGTACTATTTATAAATTTTATTTAAAAATAAAATTTTATAAATGCGTTACGAGGTCAGGTGTAAACCTTAGAATAATAAAAGCGAACAATACACACCCCGAGCTCTTCCTGTGTCTCGGGAGAGGAGACGACGACGTACGTTTCCTGCTGTCCGTTCTCCGCTTCTTCTTCTTCTGAACAGCGCTGAGGCTCCTCCCGCTCCTTCCTTTTCTCTTTTTTCTTTTTCTCTTCCTTGTCTTGTGCCTCGTCTTCCTCGTCCTCTTCCTCCTCCAGAAGCTGAGGGGCTCGGTGGCGCTTCAGTCTCCTGCCATGGGGTCTCTCCACCGGGCATGGGATCATCTGAAACAAAGAACGACACCAGACTTTTGGTTTTGGTTTTTGTGCATAGTTCATAATCTATGCTTTTAAAACTGATTGAATCAAAGTACACTTTATATACTTTGTGAAACTTCCTGAACTTTTTAATAGAATAAAAAGATAGTGACAGCTCAAAGTTGTTCATGACGTGCTAAATAAAGAATCCTACATATTATTGTACTTCAAAATCCATAACAAAGAGGCACAAATGACCGACGAAGTCTCAAAAGACCTACAAACTGCCACAACAACTTACAAATGAACTCTGATTTACTTTTTTTGTTGAAGACCATTAGATGTTTTACAGTGTTAATCTCACACCAACATCACATTAGAATCACATTCTGGAACGTACGTACGATCCCTTAGTTGCAGGATGAACTGTTTGTGCTCAGGCAATGAGCCCTGTGTGTACCGACAATTTATTAATCATTTATCAATCTTTTAGTAGCACGTGTGCAAATCTATCGTTTACAAAAGTTTCAAAAACACTAAACACATCCTAATTAATACTGTATAAATAAATAAATAAAATAAAGGATGCTCTTAGTTCCTATTCTAGTGAAAGTATTTTTGTTCAAGACTTCAAATCACTCCTGCTGTATAAAAAGCTCTAGATGAGGCGGCAAAATAGTTTAGTAGAGTTTAAACTTTATTCCGTGTATAAAAATGCAATATTCGGGGGGAAATTCTATGTTTAGTAAATGATCAGTTTGAGATTTACATTAGTTAGTGTTTTTATATGCAGGTTTACACACAATCAGGAGAACGAGTCGAATAAAAACCTTGTTTTGAATTTGAATTTCAAACGTCAAACTCACTGGAAGACCCCAGTCAGCTTTGCGTAGCAGCTGTCTCCGAGCCTCTTTCAGGCTCTTCTCATACACCTCCAGCTGGGTGAGGATGACTCGGGTGTAATCATCCGGACGTAGGCCCTTGGGGCAAAAAGGAATGCCCCAGTAGTACGATACGGGACCGTTCTCGTTCCCCTTCGCTGGCGGTGCGAGTCTACACTCAGGAGACTTTCTAGCAACATTCGGCTGCACAGACTCGGACACGGCTCGGTGAGGAGATTTGATCAGAAGCGGGTCTCGTGTGGTTTCTTCCGGAGGTGTGGATGAGCAGGGTTGCGTTGGCGAGAGCTTCGGCTTTCCTGCACATGAACCACGGCCCGGAGGAAAGACTGGGCTTGGAGGGATAATCTGTAACACATCAACACGGCGACGTACCTTCTTACAGTTTCATCTACAAGTATAATATTTAAAAAGAGATTTAAAAATCCCACACAAGTATGGGTAATAAATACCTTATCATCGTCTTCATCATTATCGTCGTCATCATCATCAGACAAATGAAGTACCATGTGACTGGTGAACTCGTCCAAAGATTTGGCATCTCCAGGCAAAGACACATCCAAGTTTTGTGCTCTGACTGCAACCCAATAAAGAAAAAGAAAGAAAAAAAAAAAAAAAAGAAGGCAGATTTAATAATCAGTATTATACAATATTATCATTTAGGTGCAGATTCAATTAACATCGTAAATCTGGAAATATCACGATTTTATAAATATACCCCCAATTTTGTTATACAGCTATTCCCCGACTTACGAACATTCCAGTTACGAATTTCCGCAGATATGAACGGACCGCAGTTCTATTTCCGGTTCAATCACGTGTATTGTACACCAAATAGACACTGCAGTGTACCAGATACCAGTATTTACAACTATGTACAATATTTTTACAATATATCGTCTAAAGTTTGGTACATTACGTTGTATATTTGTGCCAAAGGCGTATATGACTCACTTTGTCGGACTTAAGAACAAATCGGTGAACAAAGTCTGGGCCTACCTGTAATCTTAAGACCTTGAACATTTAAATAAAAAGTTGAGACATATCTCGAAAGTTTTATACCTTAGCTTTAATCAGTAGGATTAAAAGAACACAATTTAACTAAATGTAGCATAGTTCCTTATAGCATCAGGTTTCTTACATAAAAACCCAAGCGCAGCATTTAAACAATACAAATTAACTTCAAATACAAGAATTTAATAGTTAACTTCGAATTAAATGAAGCAACATTTTTACTAAACATCATGTATCTCGGTCATTCACCATAATTATTATTGCTAATAATTCTTAATAAACTTAGCAAATAATTCACTCCGACCACACGGGATGCCAGCGTGTGAATACTTTAGAGTGCGCCACCTGTAGGGTGATACGGAAACCGTGACGCTGTACCGCCTCAAATGCCTCCAGATTTGTGGGCATGTGGAAAATGTTGCTGTTCCTCTATAATCCTACAGGTGGCGCAGTCTAAATGAATCACCCAGCACAGTGTCTTGTGTGGTAGTTATAGTTATGTGGTAGATTAAGTAATATAGTATTTTTCTATTTACAAAATGGTGATACAGGTATCGGGAGTTCCTTGGTGATTCCCGTAACTTTCTCAGGACTTTCTCATGTTAAATTGTTTGTATGGAGCCATCGCACAGGAAGCCCAATAACTTGGCAGGCCCTGTCGGCAGGAACCAGTCACTCTGCGTGGTGCGTACGTGCTGCAGGACACTGCTCAGTTTTGCAGCCACGGTGAAAACACCACACACTCACCCAAACACACAGTAAAAACAGAAGCTCTACCTGACACGGTGCTTACGCCGGTTTCCCCAGAGGATTCATCCTTCACCTGCTGCAGCATGACAGCATCCTGTGATTCAAGCCAGAAAAAAGGTAGAGAACTGTTTAAAATTTTTTTAAATATATATTTAATTATCATATATAATAAAAAACTGCACAATGTAAAGATGCACAATGTGACGTGTCTAGAAATTTAATAACCAACCAATTTCAGAAACAGCAAGAGTGCTGTTGGAATCTTTTCTTTTTTTTTTAATAAGTAAAAACGTATAACTGTTGATGTGTTAACATTTAAGTAAATGAGTCAGGACTGCTTCTGTACAGGTGTGTATATCCTTCACATAAAATAATTCTCTGCCTATTTTTTACAAAATGAGCTGATGTTATTTATACACGTTCTTGTTTTTCGGTAATTAATTACTACATAAACTTATATATAATACTAGTGACTCACATGTTCTTATATCCCATAGTGAAGTACGTAATCCTGAAAGAAAATACACCAACACCTGTACAAACCTGTTTGTCGGCTTCGGTCACTGAAACGCGTGACGACGTCTGAGCCTCCCGGCTGTCTGGAAGGCGTTCTGGGAAATCTTTCCGGCTTTTATGGCTTGGAGGTTCTTGAAACGTGTCGTCGTGATTGCATACGCTGCTGTCCGGAGTGCAATCGCGAAGATTATCCTGTGTGAAATTTGTGCATCTTTTAAAGTCAGATTTAGGAAAAACGGGGCTTTTGGGAAGCGAGTTGTTTTGGGAGCGGTCGGGACTGGGTACGCTGACGTTCGTACACGGGATGTTCCTTGGGGATCCGCTTGTGCTCGGGAGGTTCTGGATCAGTCTCACGCTGCACTCACGGAGGAAGACGGGTGACTTCTGGAGCTGAGATTCGCTCTGTGAAGGCTCGTCCTCAGGCGAGCGCTCTGAAAATTCCCGTTTAGCCGGAGATGAAGATTGGGATTCCTGTTAAATTTTTTTTAAAAACACACGTTATTATTTATTCAAATCACTACTGAAAGTCATCTAGCTTTGGTCATTTTTCAAGCGAACCAGACGTCATTTTCATGCAAACCGACTCACTTGAGAAGCTGTAGAAGGCACAGATGGGTGAGCCGGACTTGGAGGCGAAGGTTGCGACAAGGTCCTCTGAGATAGATCAGGCATCTGCGGTAGTGGACTGATGTCCTCAAATCGTTCCGAAGTGTTCGTTTGTGAGAACGGGACTTCATCGTCAGTGCTCCCGCTGTCTTTGCCGTCCTTGCCAGGAAAGGACAGCTTACACCGAACGTTTGAGGTCACAGTGTCTCGGCCTTGGTGAGGCTTTGCTGCAGACCTGGCTCTCTTGGAGCTTGTTTCTGGAGTTTGACCACAGCTGACCTGAAGGTTAAGAGGTTAAGACTTATGTAAATGTTAAGTGGGTTTAAAAAAAAAAGAAAAAACGTTCAAATGTTTAATATAAAGGAACAATCCAGCATTATTCAACCCTAATAAGGATGCCAAAACTTTTACTCTATGTCAGTGTTAACGATAAGCCGTACCATCGCACCACATGAATAGAAAAGGCAGGAACAACGTCGGATAGCTGAGCATCTCTCACTCTCTCTCTATTAACATGTTGTGTATAATACAGAGTGTCCAAAAAAGTCTCCAACCATTTAAGGGACCAGATATGATGGTTGGATTTGGGTTCTTTAACTGGTCACCATTGCCTGAAATCACCACTGAGAACCTCAGGATCATTAAAGGTCCCATATTTCACCGGTAACACAATGTTTTTGATTTATTTGATATTTATATTATTTTTCACATTTCAAACATCCAACCTACAAACCCTCTCCTCCAGATACCCAGAAGTGAAGAGTAAGACAAAGTACAAATGGCACAGTTTTCTTTTGAACGATAATAAAATTGAACAATAAAAATAAAAAAGGGTCACATAGGAAAAAGAAACAGCACAGACTTTTTATAGTTGTTTTTGTTTCTGTGACAAAAAAAAAAACAAATAATAATATGCAGATTTGTTTGTTTCACCGAGTGAAACCGCTTTCTCTGCAGAGCGTGTGTGACCGTCAGTACACCATTCTTATTCTTTTTACAGCATAATGTAAATGCACATAACCCATTCCAGCCACCAAAAAATATTGCCAATAATTAAAAATAAATAAATTGATTTAAAAAATGGGTGAAAAAAAAACAAAAAACATCACATAGCTTTTGAGCGCATACCGAGGACAACGTTGGTATTGTGGGGTGACTCCTTCGAAACAGCTTTCGCTGACTGAAAAAAATTTTTTGTTTGTTTTTATTCGTAAAACTCACTTCGCTTGGCTTTCTTCTGACGCAAACAAGTTTTGAAAGGCTCCTGGACATATGCGCAACTTAGCCAAATTTCCTGCAAAATTTCAATTCTTAAGGCGAAAATTCTTTCTGGTGCCGAGGTTCTGCTGTACTCTTGAGAGACACTGCTCAAGCCGTTTCACTCCTCTTTCAAATGTGCTGTTTTTGTGTTTATGTAAATGAGTTCCTACTGAGCCACACCCCTCCCCCTATAGTGCAGCAGAGGTGAGCAGCCAGCTGAAGGGGGAGGAGGGGGGGAGGGCCTGTTCTTCTATGAGGTCATCTAGGGAGAAAAATCTAATTGGTTTGTTTCAATCAATACGAACATGGGAGAAGCAAATTTTTTTTTTTTTCATATGCATACACACATTCATAATTTGAATGCTTTATAAATGGATTTAGCATAATAAACCAGGAGCATACCTGTAAATAAAGTTGCATGTACTTTTAAAAAGTGTGTGTGTGTATGGGGCTGTCCTGTACCCTGTACCTCACTCTGTGATCACAATCACGCAGGCGATCTTACCTGAAGACTTTCTGCGATGGCTTTTCTCATGTCGTCATCTTCCACCTGTTCTCTCTGGGTTGCACTCTTCGCCTCCTGTTTACTCAGCTTCAACGCCAGATCCAACATCTCGTCCTCAGTCATGTCTGATGGCACAAACGCAATGTTTTATAAAACACGTTTACCTGGAATGGTTTCAGTGATGAGAGCAATGTGGATGAAGTGTTGCTGTAACCTTGCATGTGTGTTTTCTTTTCTCTCTCCAGTCGCCTTGCACCTCTGGGAGTCACATTCACGGAACTGTCTCCTTCCTGATGCTGTGGAGTTAAAAGTAATGGCACACACACACACACCTGTGAGACTCTGCTAAACAAACCAGTATTGGGTTAAAGCTGCATGGTTAAGACTTGACACACACCTGTTCATCACTATCCGAGTCGGAGATGACCAGAGTGTTATCCTCCTCCTCTTCTTCTTCATCATCTTCCTCATCTTTAATATTTTCTCTTCGACGAACTTTACTTTTCCTTTCATTGTGACCTGTAGTTCGCTTTCTCCGAGGCATAACGTTAACCTACACTGTGTAGAAACCTCTAGAAGCTTCTAGAATCTCTCAACCTTTTCTAAAGCTACTAAACATTAGCTAGCTAGCTAATTAGCTAGCTGGCTATCTAAACCTCGCCTCATTGACATGTGTAAAATGTACCTAAAATTAACTTGCTAATTAATATTACCTGTCTGTCTTACTAGCTAACTAGCTTCTTTCTTGTCAAACTATGCTGTGTAACCATAACTAACAGCTAGCAAGTAGTGCTACACCATTTACCTACTAGTTTCTCGGCCCAAACATTGCGTTTCCCGCATACTTCTGTACTAAACAGTACGCGAGCTAGAATGTTGACTGGATTCTGGCGTACTATTTTGTGCACACTATCTAGTGCGCTAGAACGCGGCAGCCATTTTCTAACCACGTGACACGCTTGGTGCACTGAGGGAGGAAACGCAAACGCGCGGTTTTAACATAAAATTCCATTAGTACAGAAATGTGAAAATCTTTATTAGTATTTATTTTTAAAATGTTTTATATATAAAATATTTTTTGAAAATATTTGAAATGTATACGTTCTGAGGTTTGGACTTAACACGGTTTTATATTTTGCATGTTTTATGCAAATCTGGCAACCATGAGTATTTCACTTCCGATACGATATGATTTCAATATTTAAACCATCGATTCGACGATATTGACGATATTTTCTGAATCTGCTACACTGTGATATTTTGATAATAATCTGCTTTGTTATCTCAACGTCTTAAAACTACTAAAGTTCTCTTCAAATTATGCTGCACAGGGTATTCAGCCATGTTAAATGCAGTGGCGCAAAACAGCTGTTTCAATGGGAACTGATGTAGTGTGTAGGGAACAAGTGAACAATGGGTCATAGCTTCGCCGAAAGTGTACATGAAAAAAGTTCCTATCAGTCGTTGCACCTCACTCGAGCGTAGAAAAAAATGGAGTTCGAAAAGGGTCGAGGGTTGCACATTGTTCTGCTCGTCATTTTTCACACAAATGAGGACTAACTGCATTCAGTTGTAATTTATCCTGCATAACCTATACACTTAACATCTAATACAGTTCTATTTCAATGCTATCATTTTACTTATTACTTGTGCACAATAATATGCACAAAAGCTCTTACCTATTTTTATTTATTTTGTGAATGCAATGCGCTTCCGTAGTTTATGGGATTGTTTTTACCTTATTTTTCTTATTTTTAGATGTAACTATTTGTGGACTGCTGGATCTTATTACTTGTACATATTACTTGTAAATTTTACAGCTAAAGTTTGCTATATTTGTACAATTTTCTCTTATTTCATAATTTAATTCTTTATTTTAACACTTGTTTTTAGGTCACGGGCGGTCATATAAGCATTTTACTGCATATCATAATGTATATGGCTGTGTATGTGACGAATAAACCTTTTTTTGGGGGGGTTCAATTCCCGCCTCGATGTCTGTGTGCATGGAGTTTGCATGTTCTTGGTGGTTTTCCTCCTGGTACACTGGTTTACTCTGTTTACATGGAGATTAGGCTAATTGCCCGTAGCTTAACTAGTGTGTGAATGCATGTGTGAATGTTGACCGGGGGTCGTAAATTGGGAATAAATACAATGGTCACCATGGTCCCTAGATGGATTACAAAGGTTAAAAGATGGATGTATGGATGGATATACTTTACATAAAGCATGAGAAATAATATTTCATAAAGTTATTAATAAGCCAGAAAAAAAACTGGCAATTATCAGTAATTACTGTCAATATATATTTTAACATAAAATGAATGAAGGTATGATCTGGTTATGGTGTCAATGGTGTGCAGGTTGCAAAAATGCGCATGCGCAAGCCTTGTGCAACTGAACCAATCACAGCGCAGGATGCCCGATTAGACGGAATGCGGGTGGGAAAATAACGTTCAGCGCACCGTCTTTATTAAACATGGCGACCCAAGGACCGAATGGAGATTTTCCTTATTTACCCTGTGGGGCAGCGGAGGGTAAATATTATATTATGCACATAATGTATATATCCTTTCTCACAATACCATTTAACATAATATGCCACGTATGCAGTAAAATGCAGCGCACAGGGAAATGTAGTGTAGGGTAATGCTACTGTAAAACCTAGCTAGCCTGTTAGCCGCTGAGCTAGGTGCAGAATTTGAGTCAGTTAGCATTCGGCTAGTTTTGGAGAGACACCACAAGGTCGCTGGATGGGTAAGGGGATGGTTCATAATGGTCCTGCGAGTGTTAATAAAATGCGTTTTGTTCTATCTTAAGTCTTAAACATTAGATCATATTAAAGAATGTGTAAGAAAGAAATGAATAAATTGCGTTCATTTGAGGGAAAAAAATGTCATTCAGACTGATTCATTTCAACAAGTCACTTTTGTGTTCCAGTGAACCGACTCATCCAGGAGAACGGCGACCTGTTCTCTGAGTCGCAGTGTCGAGTGTGCAGCGCTGTCCTCATTTCAGAGTCACAAAAGCTCGCACATTACCAGGTAACCTCGTTTTTATATTTGGGTCCGAGTCAAGTGTGTGTGTGTGTGTGTGTGTGTGGGAGAATCAATTTGATCTAGATTCCTCTCTACTGCACCGTGCGAGTCGATTCATGGAGTCGATTCATGGATTCGATTCGTGGAACAGTTTTTGTTGTTGTTTATATGTTTGTACTGTTTTATTTTATTTTTTGCTTATTATAAAAATATCAATTAATAGAGTCGGTTTGTGTATTCAATTTATGGAGGCGATTCATGGATTCAATACATAGAATCGATTTATATATTCAAATCATTGATTCATAGATAGTTTGTGCTTTATATTTCCAGAGCAAGAAGCATGCAAGCAAAGTACGGCGTTACATGTCCACCCACGAAGACGAACCCTTCGCCAAGAGATTCAAACCCTCATCACCGGATGCTGAAGTAAGCGAGTGACATTTTATTACATTTCATTCCAGTTAACTTTACATATCTTTCTACATGTTGTGCAATCATACCTCAGTTAAGTAAAATTTCTTTGCACAAAAGCCAGGGACCGTACTGGGCCATGCTTCGGGGAACTTGAGAATTGTTTTCACATTAGGACCCCAAGATCGTTTCACGTGACCCCAACGTCATTTTGATCAGTGAGAAGACAATCGTTCTGTGCTCGGGATTCGTTCTGTGCTCGGGATTCGTCCCGAATCCGCTTGAAAACATGGGCGAACGATACAGCATATTCGGGCACAAACTTGAGAACAGGAGTGGAGGCTGTTTAGACACAACGTCACCATGCCGTCGGTCTCCTTAGAAATTTCCGTGTGAGGGTAGCATGTGCGCGAGTCTCTTACAGTAGGAAGTATATATATTATATACTAATATTAGGCATAGTGTGAAAGATAACTTCATTGTTCTCTTGTGTTTACGGAGAACGGAGCACAAAAAAAAAAAAAAAAGAGTAAAATCTGCCTAGTGGAGAGAGAAGAGCTATCAATCCCACAGTACAAATCAGTCTTGCCTAACATGAAATGCTGCACATGTTCTCTTATAAATCCCCCCCCCAAAGAACAAAAACCTCACAATCAATCAGGGGTACAGACTTGATTAACTGGGGAAAGTTAAATGATCATTGAAGTTGTCACTTGTATGTTTTTTTTTTATTTAAATTTTTTTAGTTTATTATGTCTCATTTCTTGCAGAGTGGTGAGGTCCTGCAACATGAAGATGACAAATACAAAACTTGCACCGTATGCAACATGAACTTTTCCTCTGCAGTGGTGGCTCAATCTCACTACAAAGGCAAAGTGCACGCCAAGAATCTTAGATTAAAAAGCTTCGGGGTGCAGGCGCTGGGTATGACCGTGTCCTGTTTTTGTTGGACTTGTTAATTACTCTTCGTATTTTAGTAAAAATAGTGCAAGTAAAGTGTATGTTGTTCATTATAAGTGCTTCTGGTTCCTGTCTCAGCCATACCTCAGCCTGTTGTTCCAGTGAAGAAGTTAGACGTACAACCCGTGGGAGGACCCGCTGGTAACGACCCCAACCGCTTTTGCAACATCTGTCAGGCTTCCTTCAACAACCCATTGATGGCTCAGCAACACTACAGTGGCAAGAAACACAAAAAACATTTGACCAAGCAGAAACTGATGGAGACCTTCGGGCCTTCCGCCACACCAGGTGAGAATGAAGGTCGATTTGTGATTATTTTGCCCCAGTTGAATGCCTAAGTAATAAAAATTACATCTGAGAAACAGCAATTGTAATAGTAATTTGCTAATGCTTTTCTTTTTCAGCCTCTACAGTAAAGGGCTACCCCTGTACCATGTGCAATATCGAGCTCAATTCAGTGGAACAGTACCAGGCTCACATCAGCGGCGCCAAACACAAGAACCAGTACGTATACCTGCGGGTACCTAACCCACATCCCACTCTTATCATGGAATCTTTTAAAATTTGCAGGTAGTCTCCGACTTACGAACATTCGAGTTACGGATTTCCGCAGATATGAATGCACCGCGGTTCTACTTCCGGTTCAACTGCGGAAGTAGCTCGCATGTATTGTACAAAAAACAGACACTACAGTGTACCCGATACCAATATTTACAATTAAATACAATATTCTCAGTGTGTAAGTGAATTTATAAAATGTCTAAAGTCCAGTATATTGTACAGTATGTGTGTGTACGGGAGAAATGAGTCGCCCTCACCGGTTTCAGTGAATCAGTCCGGGAGCACGATGATAGAAAATGTCTATCCTGTAAAGCTGTCCTGATGGTGAATAATCCTAATTTTGGGAAATCCTCAACAAAACAGAGTTCACAATCCAGTACAGTGGAAAACAGCTCTGAGACAAAATGCCATCCGAGATTCCCCTCACAATTTAAAGCTGAAGAGACAACGCAGTTACATTTCATGTTTGAGATTAATTTCCTTAGCTGCAGTTATGGTTTTTTTGCACATGATGGCAGTATGGGGAAATGGGACAGATTTAGTCAAGTGGATCGGTATGCTTTACTTTATATATTTGCGTCAAAGGCGTATAAGACTCACTTTGTCAGACTTAAGAACAAATCGGACTTACAAACAGTTCTCCTGGAACGGAACTCGTTTGTAAGTCAGGGACTACCTGTATATTTATTCGTTTTTAGTTTTATATTATGCTAAATAATTTTTTGTACTTGTCTAACTTTCCAGCACAATAGAATTCAAATGAAGTGAACAAGATCCAACTGAAGTGTAGACTTTCAGCTTTAATTCAATATAATATTGCATTATGACTGATTGTGGCCTGGTTCTCAGGTAGTTCAGGCCGGATTAAGGAGACAAAACGTCTGACCTTTAATTCCAAGTTGTGGATTTGGATTTGGTAGCTGTTCTTGGGCCCTCTAATTAAACAGTCCAAAAAGTTATGCATGAAGGAGGGCATCATTTGAAGGCTGAAAAAAAAAATCCAACTATTAAAAAGATATTAGAAACTTTAGCAAAGGCCAGATCAACAATTTGTTACAATCCTGAAAAGAAGGAACGTCCTAAAAAAACAAACAAAAAAAACCTGGAACACAATGAAAGTAGATGCGTATTCTTGGCTTGGTGTAGAAAAACACCCTTTCATGACCTTTGACCATGTGAAAAACACTGGTAGGAGTATCATTAACGAAGTCTACAGTGAAGAAACGCAGTCATGAATGTGAATACAGAGGGTTTGTATTCCCTAATAATTTAATAATTATTGGAAGAAACTAGTACAGAGAAGGAAGGGAAAGGCTCATGTTCCAAAGCTTCCCACATCACTGTTAAACATAGCAGAAGCAGTGTAACCACTGGAGTTGTCTCACTGGGGTTTATTGATGATGTAGCTGATGTAGGCAAAGAAACTGAATGTTCTTAAAGGTCCAGGTTGTCCAAGTCACCTGACCTCAACGCAGTCAAGCCTCGTTTAACTTAATGAATACAAAACAACAGCTCAAAGACGAAACTGACCATGTGGTGACGTCTTCAGGCATCACTTTGTGCAAAGGAGCACTAAAAAAAAAAAAATAATAATATTATTATTTATATACATGATTGACTTTTGAGCCTGTAAAAAATGGAGGGAGTTTGTAAATCAAACATGGATATTGTTCTTAAACGGTTAATGATTTATTTATTAAAAAAATTTTTTTTTGTTAAATCTCCTTGAATTAAAGCTGACTACAGTCTACAACTTCAATAACATCCTCATTGTTTCAGTTCAAAACCATTGTAGTGATGCACAGATATGGGAATGGGTTGCTGTCCAAATACTTATGGACCTAACTGCATCCATCTATCTGATTGTTATGGGTTTTAATTTTAATTTTTTATTTTGCTGCTTTCCTTTCCTTTTCTTTCCGTGTCTCTGGTATACTTTTTTTTTCCCCATTAAAAGTTTAGTACAAAAGAGTGAAATTTTCAAATCGGTACCATGCCATAAAACATACTTTTTGGAGGGAAATATAATATCATTCCAGGTCATCACTCATCATGTCCAGGTCTATTGATTTTTATTTATTTATTAATTAATTAATTAATTTATTTCTCCCCCCTTTTATTAATTTGTGCAGCGTTCGACTAAAGGAAGGCGGCAACTCCATGGTGAGCCCCTTGAGAAAAAAACAGCCGGACTATCTGTATGGCTATAACCAGCAGCAGCATGTCCAGGAGGACTGGGGCAGTTTAAAGCAGGACTATGAGTCAGGAGGTCTGTAAGGCGTGACCGCCCTCGATGTACGTTCCCGACAAGCTGCTTCCGTTCAAGCGAAGGCTACGTCTCCCTTCACTACACCAGATCCTGCTCCAGCATCGCTCGTTATCCTGTATGGTGTGTCGTTCTCGCTCGGAGGTAGATGAGTGAACGTGAATCTCATCCGCACCTCCATACTGTTTTGTTGTTCTAAGGATATTTAAATTAGAGTATAATCTTACAGTAATACGTTAGATAAATAGTTCAGCCGCTGCACAGAGCTGTGTAATGACTGAAATTATTCCTGGGGAGTCAAAAAAACCGGTTGTTTTATTTGTTGTTGTTTTTTTGTTTTTTTATACCCCACTGTTATACTTTTGGTCTTGTAAGACCGGAGTTGTTCGCGAGCTAAATTATTAAAAAAAATAATAATGTATTGTTCATGTTGACTCTTAAGCTTTTTAGTCCTTAGTTTCTTTATCTTTGTTTTTTATGGTCACTGTGAAGTCATTACTTTATTTGTCCAGTGGAGGGCAGAAGAAAGCCTTTTTTATTTTATTTTAGATTTTTTTTTTTTAAACGACCTAGGTCAAAGCTGAGTTAAAGTTTGTGCTGACTGGTTAACTTTTTTTAATTTAAAAAAAATAAATAAATATGTTTGTATTTTGTTTTGTACAGGACTTTGCTGATGACATTCCTACTTAAAGGGAAAAACAACAGAATTGCAGGGGCAAGGGAGGGAGTAAATCATTTTTATTCGCAGGTTTATATGGTTTTACAGGAACCATCATGCCTGAAGGGGGGGAAAAGCTGCTGCTCACCTCTAATAGTTATGATATTATGGTATAAACCGTAAAGAATTGTACGCGCACAGTTCATCATTAATGATGTTAGTTCAGTCGAGGGGTCGCCACAGTGGACCATCCCGATCCACACACAACTCGGCACAGGTTTTAGGCCTGATGCCCTTTCTGACGCAACTCTCCCCTTTGATCCGGGCTTGGGACTGGCACTGCATTCAGTGGTCATTAACTCGGCATCATTTTCCTAGAAAAGCGTTTGTGCAATACTTAATTTTTCTTAATGGTGGTTAACGCTATGAGCTTGGGACCGAACTATTACATGGCAGATAAAACGCATTTAGGGAGCTGACTTTTGACCTGAAATTCGTGTGTGTTTGTTTTTGAACACGTTTCCTGTTAGTCATTTTCTGGACACATTACTCCTGAGCTGCCGTAAATCCTGTGGGTGGAGCTTCAGGGCAGGAAGAGGAAAGGGAGATCTGCCACCTACATGGCCGTTAAAGGTCCAATCTTGGCGTGAAAATGGACTAACCCTACGTAATGCGCTTTTAATTCAAATCATGAAGAACAGAAATGTTTTTTCTTTTTTATTATTTAATTATTTAAATAAGCTTTCAGAGTGACTTTACTGGGCATTTAAAAAGAGATCTTTCAATGTATTGTTTCCTTTACTTTCTATTAAATTTAGTAAATTATAGGGTGAAAATGATCGTTTGTGTTCCGAGATTCCTGTGAGTGTTGCTGCTCACGAAAAACACCAGGGGGCGCTGCAGGACACTGCTTACACACCACCAGTGCAACACACTTTGAGGAAAGCGCTATCCACCCACTTCCTCTTGCTCTCTCAGACGCCCAGGACTGTCTGTGGCTGTCACTTGATCCAATTAGATTCAAGGTCACAGCAAGGTCAAAAGGTCTGAAATAGTTTTTATTCTGTAATATCTTCCTTCCTGTTTTGAAGCGTATTTTAAGATCGGGCTAACGTGTTAAAGGATTTGTTTTGCTTGCTTATTTGCATGTGAATTATTATTATTATTTTATATATACTGTGTGTGTGGGTATGCGCAGAAGCTTTTCTTTAAATCCTGTAAACCTTCACGATGACAATTTTTCATTCACGCATTTAACTAAGCCATTAGGACCTTTCTAAGATGGATGTCATCAGCACGGTTCTGCAATCATGTGTCTCTGTGTGTCTTAAATTTACCAGACTGAGGAACATTCTGTATTTGTGTGCCCATGCTGTCACGCCAGTAATCTTGCGTCTAAACAGTTACTCTCTCTGAAGGACGTTCGTTTATCCTTTCAAAGTGTTCATAAAGGTTAATAACTGACATTAAATGTAGCACAACATTTCAATAGTGTTCTCCTCGTCAGGTGGTGGAGCGGTCGTACGGATACGAGAGGCGTAATTAAAATTCCTCTTTCGGTTTACGATGCTGTGGGAATTGCCAAGTAAAATTTCCTCTGGGGTTAAATTCCTGGGCCGAAGTTCTTGGCTGCCTGGAATGGTTTTGTCTGCAGATTTTTTTTATTTTTTATCTATAAAACGATAAGTGTAATAAAATCTATTGTACTACCCTACATCTAAAAAAAAAAAAAAAAAAAAAAGATCTGTTATGTCTGAACTTCCTAAGGATGTGTGAACATGTCTGTGTTAACTATCAAGCAGCTTTGATTCATTTAGGAAAAAAAAAAAAAAAATCTATGGTCCATATAATGATATTCCATTATTTTATTTATTTTGTTATTTTACACTCTGTGCTGAATCTAACGCTGGTGAAAAAGCTGATGAGTTATTTGTTACGCCAGTGCAGCAAACTAACCCTTTATACTTGCACACCATAATTAAAAAATATAATAAAAGGGCCAAGGTTCATTCATGCATGTCAGAACATTTTAGTTGTTTAACCTTCAGGATGTTAACACACACTCACACACGTACACTCCTAGCAATGTGAAAGGCTTTGTATCATTAGCAGAACTGAAATTATTGTAAGAGAAATCCGTTATACAGAAACTGTAATCTGATTACAGATATTCATTCAACTTATAGGACTGTGTAAAAATGCTGCGTTGTTACCTTATGTTATGGACAGCTTTGTTTTATCATGACATGATTGTGTTTGTCTTGTCTCTTTCTTTTTTTTCTTTTTTTTTTTAAATACATTGTGATCACCAGTTAGTACATCTTCTGTTCAGTAAATTGTTTTCAGAAAAGAAAAAAAAAAAGTTTTGTCCTTTTTGGGGGGGGGGTTTGGGGAAGTTAATACTTTAACCTGAGCTTTAAGAGTGCTATCAGGGACCGAAAGATGAGGTTTTGTCCTCTAGATGTCGCCGTTGGCATTCGAGGTAGATATTGATTGATGATTGTTGATCTATTCCTCCTGTGGGTGTAGTCAGGAACCGGAAATTTGTCCTCCAGAACTATGTTATAGCTTTTCCAAGAGTTATTAAAAAATGTGCGTGCGTGTATTATGTTCCCATAAAACCTCACATTAAACCACTTTGGTAGAAAACTTTTAAGCTGCACTGGAACGGATTCAACCCCTCCCCCCCCCCCCTGTTTAAGTCTCAATGGTATGTTCGTTCTCAGCAGTAAAGGTGAATGAATCCTGTTTTTTTGGCACAGGTAGACGTCCATTCATAAAAACGCACAGGAAGGGTTCACTGTTTTCATTGATAAGATCTATTTACTCAGAGAGAGGAGCTGGAGGGGAGGAGGGTGGCCTGGTTCATAGTGCGTGAGGCGCCACAATGTATAAACAGCCCTGCTCTATATACAGCCGACACACATACACACTCCGTCTGCGCTGTTCAAACCAACCAAACACACCATCATTACTTTTTCCATAAGCATGTAGGTTTGCGCTGTGCGTTCTTCACTTTTCTTAGTTTGTCTCTGAAAAATGTCTCGACCGAAGAATACAAAGGATCTAAACTTTTATGAAGTTGAACTTCTGACTAGTCTAATAAATGAAGTGACGAATACTTTTGGCACATTCCAGTCTTATGGAAAAATTAAATCTCAAAATGAACTGCTTATTAATACACTTGTAGAGTTTTGTATATTAGAATACGTTTGAAGTTACTTGAAGTTGTGTTCACACTGAAAAATTAAACCAAAATATATATATTGTTCTTTTTCCCCCCGACAAATTATCAGCTATGAATGCCCACATAACTTGTGTTTTTCCAGGACTTGGCTATACAAACAGACTTCTTGGACATGGTGTTGAGGTGAACGGACCGTGTACAACCTTTACTCCAATACAACCAGGCTGTATTTACATACAGATAAAGGTTCGCTGATGGATCATATTATTAAACTGATACCTTTTTGCTTTTAAAGATCACATCTAGACCCACTTAAGCATCATATCTCATTTCAGCGATTATTTTTCTAACTCTAACGGTCAGGTCAGGGTTTTTTTTTTTGTTTTTTTGTTTGCAAAAGCAAGCCATACACTTCTCTGTATTATGACTTACTTCTAACTGACAGGCCCTGGGGGTAATGCGTGTTCGAAATGGTGTTTTCCTTCCTGTACACACTGGAGTCTGTGTATGAAGGTGGAAAGGGGATACATTCACTGCCATTAGGTTATCCCTATAAACAGAGCTTATTCCCTTCAGCTTTTAAATGAAGTCAGGTAAATTACAGGGATTTTCTCGATTCCGAAAGTGGGTGAAAATCTTGTTACGATTTAAATAAGCAAGAAAGATCCTAGCTGTGAATTTAAAGACTGTTAATTAAAGTCCAAATACAAAAAAAAAAAAAAAAAACGAAAAAGAAACAGGAACATTTTACAAAATGTGACACAGCATACAAGAAGAATCTAAACAGTTAGCTAAATAGAGAACACCACGTACACAGACCCCAAGGCGGGAACCGAACCCAGATCCTGGAGGTGCAAGGTGACAGAGCTAACCACCAAGCCACTGTGCCACCACTTTACAAACCGCTGTAGATAAATACAGAAATCTTACAGAGTTGGTTGAAAACTACAGAACCCCAGAAGAAAAACCTGCAAGATTCTTCCTTTATTTGTTCACTTGCTTTACAAAATAATTTGCATCATTTAGAAGTGCTCGTTTTACTAACAAGGGAAAGACATGGTAGAAAAAGGTGTACATTTAACAGGAATGAGAGCTGATTGTCAAGCGGAGCCGATTCAACGGCATGTGAAAGCTCCACAAGGATTGGACCGAGGCTGGAGTCAGTGCATCAAGAGCCCGCTTTAGAAAATTGGACTACAACTGCTGAATTTCTAATATCAAGTCTCTCCTGAGCCAGAGACAATATCAGAATGGTCTTCCCTGGACTAAAGAGATAAAGAAATGGACTGTTGCTCAATGGTCCACAGTCCTCTTTTCAGATGAAAATAAACTTTGCTCCCAAACTTTGGTCCCAGAGTCTGGAGGAAGAGTGGGGACGCACAGAATCCAAGTCCAGTGTGAAGTCTTCACAGGCGGTGATGATTTCTGATGCCTCCTGGTGTTGGTCCACTGTCTAAAGTCAACGCAGCTGTCTAGTGCACTTTATCTTGACATCAGTTGAAAAGCTTTACAAAGATGCTGATTTCCTTTTCCTTTAGCACCTGCCCACAGAGCTAAAAATAACAACTAACAGGTTTTCTGACTGTGACTGCAATATTACTGCGCTTGATTGGCCACCCAACTCACCTGACCTGAACTGCATAGAGAATCTATGGTGTGTTGTCAACGAGAAGATGAGAAACACCAATACAGGGTCAATCAATACAGACGAGCTAAATGCTGTTATTAAAGCACCCTGGTCTTCAATAAAACCTCAGCAGTGGCACTGACAATCGTGAATTATTTATTTTCTTCTCCACTTGAAAAGCCCCAGACTGGTCACTCACTCTCTCTCACTCATCTTCTATACCGCTTTATCCTGTATTCAGGGTCACGGGGACTTGGAGCCTATTCCAGGAGGCTTAGGGCACAAGGCAGGGTACACCCTGGACAGGATGATTCACTCACTACGGGCAATTTTGGGAACGCCAATTAGCCTAATCTGCATATCTTTGGACTGTGGGAGGAAACCGGAGTACCCGGAGGAAACCCACCAAGCACGGGGAGAACATGCAAACTCCATGCACACAGAGATGGGTATCGATCCTGGCGGGAATCGAACCCCGGACTAGTCAGGTCACATTATATTTAATTAGTTTGCTTGTTTTAATAAACCATTTGCATGTTTCGGTTCTTTCGTGTGCACAAGATACAGTTTCGGTCCCAAGTTTCCTTTAATTCATGCGCATAGTTTAGTAAAATGATACCCTCACATGTGTATAAAATTATGGCGCTTTTTAAAATTCTTTTCTGAGCCACAACAGAAATTGTGGTTCTTTGCACTTTTGCATCAAATCATCAAATCAGTTCATTCATATTTGTGCAGGATGAATCTGTGGTGTCTGAGATAAAGACGTCTGGAGGTCAGGGCCTCAAAGTTCGTGTGAAAGTGATGAACCAAATAGGGAGAACCAAATGTGGCTCTGCCACAGGTGGCAAGAACAGACCACATGAACGGCTTGAGAGACAGATTTTCCTTGCCTGATTTAGCACGAGTGAATCTGGATATTGTATTTGTTTTTTTTTTGTTTTTTTGTAAGTATTAATTCACTCTCTCGGGAACATCATTAAACTGTACTGTATGTCTGAGTTAACTCAAGTACGTGTTTGGAAACACTACACCAGAAGCAAATTATTCCAGCCCTGGGTGGTACAAATAAATGTTTAGTTATTGGGGTTTCCAGGTAATCAGTTTGTCACTAAAATGTCTTTTTCTGCGGCTCATTAGCTGTGCAAAAGGCTAAGAAAGGAACCGTACAGCTGTTTGCGTATGCCAGATCTCGCCGTGATTTGGTCTCCAAAAAGAGCAAATTCTCCACTTGAGGTTTTGCGATATTTTTGAAATGTTTATCCTCTAAAAACAAACTCGAACTTCAACTCAAACATATTATGTCGAAAGCGTAACGTCCCTGATGATTCCACGCTGCCAAATGTTCACGGCTCGTTGCTGTTTCAGCAACGCTGTTTCATAACCCTGGATCGGAAGTTGGGCCCGATGTAGTCCAACAAACACGGGGTGAAATTCTGAGCCGGAGATAAGGGAAGGTCAAATGTTTGTTTGCCTGGTGGCTGAGATTCAACTTCGCCTTGTGGATGAACTGCAAAGGAACAGAGAGCAAGGAACAAACAAGTATGGGTGATTTTTTGTTTTCCACAACTGTGGAAAATTGCATTCCCTGAAGAATTACAGCAACAACACCACCAGCCCGAAATGTTGAGATGTTAAGAGATGTTCTGCCGCAGAACTCAAGTCCATCCGACTTTAACATTAAACCACGCCACGCTGCTGAGATCACCAAGTACATTTTTATTGTACTGTTGTCACTTAATGGCTGCTGGTGTTCCTATTAAAGTGGCCTGCAAGTGTAAGCATCTGCTTGAGTCTTAAACAGGGATTAGCCCTCTCACCGGGACCTGGGAGAAAAGTCTCGTACCCTCCACTTCCTGAGACCCGGGGACGGCTGCAGGTGGCTGTGGGGTTCAGATTACTTTTCTCCCACCAGATCAAAACGCTTAGCAATCTGAAAATTCCTGCAGATTACTTCTAAATCTCCAGACAGATGTTATGGACATAATCCGCAGCAGTCGGGATGGTAGAGGCAAGTGCTACAACCTGTGAACGATTCAGCTTGAACAGGCACCTGTCAGGAACCCTGTCACATGGTAAACGAGTGGAGCACGGAGAGAAAAAAAAAAACGGACTCAGCACTTCTTTTATATTTCTGAACCAACCTTAATTTGATCATGTATATTTTTTAATTACAGCCGTGCATCATAACTTGGGGTCTATAATCTTGGGGATTTGTGACGTCCGCTAGTTTTGGTGAAAAACGTTAAAGTCGCAATTATAGAAATGTTATACATTCATGGACAAAATAAACTCATTGGTACTCTTTACGTAGTCTTGATGTTGAATTTCCGCTGTTGTCAGACATTGCATGAAGTCAATCCTTGCAAGTCAATTCTTTATTATTTATTTAACCAATAAATTTTGTAAGAAAGTTATATGTGGGGCAGCACGGCGGTTTAGTGGTTAGCACTGTCACCGTGCACCTCCAGGGTCGGGGTTCGATTTCCGCCTCAGGTCTGAGTTGGCGTTCCCAAATTGCCCGTAGTGTGTGAACGAGCATGTGTGTGTGTGCCCTGTGATGGATTGGCATCCTGTCTAGGGTGTACCCCGCCTCGTGCCCTAAGTCTCCTGTGTTAGGCTCCAGGTCCACCGTGACCCTGAATACGGGATAAAGTGTGTTAAGTGTTTATTTCAATTATTATTTAGGTTCATATAGTTAATGGATGGGTTTAATGCAAGCTGCAAAAACAAAGTAGTATCCGTTCATTATCTATACCACTTATCCTGTGTAGGGTCACAGAAGTCTTAAGGGATGAAGCACCCAACCATCGCAGGGCATGGAAATGGCGATCGGGTACAGCCTGCACCAAATGTCTTTAGATTGTGGGTGGGACCTGAGATACCCTACAAAACCCAACAGGCTTGGGAAGAACACTCACATCCCACACACACAAAAATGAGATTTGAGCTGCAACCATGAGGGTGAGATGTGACAGTTCTAACCACTAAGCCAGCAGAAACAAGTAGCAATGGAGGCATATAGCCACAAAATAGACAAAATGTTATCGTACAAATTAAAATAATAAATCTAATGTTTATACATACACTTGAAACGTTTGAAAAGCGCTTTGTAAATAGACATACATTATGTTCAGCCTTTTATTTGTCCCATATACATTATTGCACAGTGAAATTCTTCATTCTTCGCATTTTGCCCCTGGAGCAGACAGGGTTAAGGGCCTCACTCAAGAGCCCGACAGCATCAACCCCTCAGACTGTAACATTGTCCTTCCGATCAGCAACTCGGAGCCTTAACACTGAGCCACCACCGCCCCAGCCAGACAGGATTCATCTAGGTGTTGCTGTTCTTTGATAAATGCGGACTACAAACACACATTCTTGAAATCCAATCATCATATTCTGTAACCTTATTTCTAAGGTAGCAGGTAAGGAAATACAGTACATCACTGTTACACTACATACACTACAGTGTGGGCCAAAGGACTACGAATGACTACAAAATGTTTATCTGTTTTTTTTCTCTATACCGCTTATCCTATGTAAAAGATCATGGGAAGTCTGGAGCCTGTCCCAGGAGACTTAGGGCACTAGATAGGGTGCCAATCCATAACAGCACACACTACAGGCACTTTTTGGAAGCCAAATCAGCATGTTTTTGGACTGTGAGCAGAAACTGAAGTACCCAGATGAAACTCCACATATACACAAACCCAAGGCAGGATTCGAACCCGGACCCTGTAGTTGTAAGGCC
>JAQMYG010000011.1:1941818-1956316 GCA_030014215.1 Clariallabes teugelsi
CTGCATGAACAGTGTCTTATTAAAGTGAATTGTGTGCAATGATCCAGAAATGAAAAATATAAATGTGTAAGTGTGTTTTTTGTATTTCTTCCATGAATTTGATGGTTTCATTCTGGTTGTTTATAGTAAGACTAGAGAAAAAGAAAAAGTGGAATAAATTAAACTCAAGTGAAATTTATAAGAATTGTTAAAAGTATTTCTAATTTTAAAGGTATATAATTTATTAGAGATCAGGATTTGTCCTTCTTTAAAAAAAAATGAACGAGTCACGTTGTATAAAACACTACAGTAAGAGAACTGGATTGAGGTGTGCTTAGTGTTTGTGTCTTTCCTGAAGACAGTAATTTAAGAATCTAACCACACTATTGCATTAAATTACCTTTAATGTATGAAAAGCGAGCCAGACTAATGAGGCAGCGCATGAACAAAGATGAATGGTTTTTCTTCTTTTTTCTTTTTTTTTCCCAATCCCAATTGTTGA
Organism: Clariallabes teugelsi; assembly: GCA_030014215.1. Taxonomy (NCBI): domain Eukaryota; kingdom Metazoa; phylum Chordata; class Actinopteri; order Siluriformes; family Clariidae; genus Clariallabes; species Clariallabes teugelsi. Next base: position 1,942,300 of record JAQMYG010000011.1, read on the forward strand.
GTTGGATCTGCTTAATAAATAAAGTTAAAAAGCACAGAAATTGGATTTATATTGGATTGGAAGCCAGGAAAAGGAAAACGTATCCGGGCCACAGCGTACATGATCTAAGTTAAAAGAAAGAAAAAAAAGTCAAACATATGTTTATTATAAATTATAGGGTACAAGTTCAAGGTTTTGGTTACGTTCCTCATGTTCTGTCCACCTCTGTTAGGAAGACGAGGAATTCAGTCTGTGCTTAGTTTTTGTGTGTGTTCTGTCATTTCGTTTATTTATCCTCCAGTTTCAGGTTGAAATCGAATCTTTTTTTTTTTCTTTTCCTAAAACCTAAAGCTTGCACGCAAGACCGTCCTGTCACTGAATATATTCCTTCACTATAATAAGAGAAACTACAACAAAAACAAGCAGGAGAGAGAGGACAGCTAAGGTTTCTGCGCTGACCCATATACGGTCGATCCCACAAATATCAGCCTATACAGCTTTCCCAATCAAAGACAATGAAGTGTTTTTTGACAGAGAGAGCGTGTGATAATGTGTGAGAGAGAGAGATAGAGAGGGAAAAGGAGAGGAGACAGAAAGCACCAAAACCCCCTGGGACATATCGCTGGTAATGGCTTTTGACGCGCAATTCTTCCATAATTTGCCGATTAATGGGTGACAGATGCGAGTAATGCTTCTGTGAGTGTAGAGGATGGAGCGGGAGTGTTCAGGGGATGAGATAATGCCTACAAGAGGAAAAGAAGCCACACTGAACCCCCCCGCCCCCCCCTCCCGAACACCCTACACGTCCCCCTGTCCTGACTACGCCTGCCCCTGTGCACTTCCCAACAGATGTTCAGCATCTCCTCGGTCGTGAGTCATTCAGCAGCGAGGTCGATATCAGTGAGAAGCTGTGCTCCTGTCCATCATCAGGCCTGACACGACGTGTATGAGCAGCTTGTGTGCATCACAAAGAAAAACAGGACAGGATGAATTACAAATAATAAACCAGGCAATAAAATCACTCCTGCTGTTAATATCATATTTAAAAAGGACCCTTAAAATATTGCTTGACTTTTTTTTTACCCACAGTTTAAGCGTGTCCTGTGTATTCCTGGCAGACGCTCACTCTTGCTCATCGTTGCCAGAGGTTATGTACACTTTATAAACCTCGTTTTTATGCATCTCAGCAGAACAGAGCACGTTTTGTGGGATATTTCGGTCCTGCGGTTTGGATACGCTTCACCCGGGTAATTTTTGTCCGGGTCGTAAATTGCTCGTAATGTACAAATCTGTAGATCTCAGGAATAGAAAATGCATCGTGCATCGTGTGTAAATATAATTCTTTTTTCCCCTTACAGACCGAAAAAAAGTCAGCATCGGTATGCTCCGTACTTAGGGAACATTAGCCCTTACTAGATTTTGTCCTTGTATGGTTTCATAAAAAAAATTTAAATGCAGGTTTTATTTCTAAAAAAAAAAAAAAAAAAAAAACATCATGCGATGAAGGTCATTGTTAAGATTTAGATTTAGATTTAGGTGTAGCAAAGCATTCAGTAGTAACTGCTACGTTGATGGAAGGTCCTCAGAAAGACAGTAAGACTGACCCTGTGTGTGTGTGTGTGTGTGTGTGTGTGTGTGAATGCTGGCAGACATGTGTCTGGTGTGCTAAATGCTGAGTAGATTTCCTGCAGTGAGTTGCAGGGCTCCGGATCTGAGCACAGCGTTCCCCACTAATCCCCCCTTCCTGTTTTGTGTAAATGCAGCACCGCAGAGGAAGAGCGGGATTTATTTGATAATTAGGCTGATAATACCTTACAGCCAATTACCTGAGATGGTGAAAGGAGAGTGTTGTTTTTTTTTTTTTTCTTTTCTTTTTTGCATGATATAATGTGTGTTTGTGTGTGTACATCTGGATGTAGGTTTGTGTGGCTGCGTATGTTCGGATGTGGATGTGGGTTTGTGGGTGAATTCTCATTCTGCGATGGATGTTTGTTCCAGTCTGGTCAGTGTGCTACTCATCGGATCAGACTCTGAAACGTGCCGCCGTGTGATCATTGCTTTTGGGCACCGACTTGTCCGGCAGAGCTGTCAAAAAAACAGATTAATGCAATAGTGCGGAAAAGCTCGTGGCTTTTCTTTTTCTTTTTTTTTTTTGTAGAGATTCCTGATCTCTACACTCCCCCCACCAAAGCCCCCCACCTCCCCAACCTCAGAATTACACCCTTCACGCATTTTCGCTTGACACACACACACACACACACACACACACACACACACACATATGGGCATTGAGCAAATGATTTCAACGTGGTTGGAAATCATAATGTGTCCCAGAAGCCTTGAACCTGACTTCTTTAAGAAGGTTTAGACACGTGTAGACAACCAAACCATGGTATTGGTGCTAAAAAGTGTCTCACTTGGGTGAAAAAGTGTATTTTCAGAAATGCTTTTTATCTCCAAATCCATGCTTCTTTGTTTTTTATTTATTTATTTTTAGGAAATATGCGTACCCAGCTATATTTTTATCAGATAAAAAGAAAAATATTTGCTTAATACAATTTGATGCCCTTTTATGTCTGTAGTGTCCGTAACCTTTTTTTGAATTCAAATCTTTATAAGATCTTAACTGTCATTCAGATGAAACTTGGCCAATTTAGAATTCACATGCAAAAAATGACAACCATGAAAAATCTTATTATTCTAAAATGCTAAATTGTCAAGATATTGCAACATGAATTTGACATGGTTACGGACACTACAGATTTTTAGCTTTTTAAGCTTTTACCAAAAAAACAATTTAAGCATCCATTTTTATAGGTCATATGCTTCTAGAATCTTACACCAATGAAAATAATAATAATCATAAAGGAATATGAATAATTAGCATTTAAATGATGATTGTTTGAAGCGAGACAGTATAATGCTGATTGGGGCTCATATAAGATCATCTGTCCAAAACGAAATTTTTAGGGACGCAAGATCCCTGTTCCATGTTGCAGAAGTAGTTTCTTAAGCACACACATGTTCTGTATTATATGTATAATAATAATTTTAAAAAAGTAAAAAATCAAAAACCAGTACTGTATATATGTAACTCTACACGTATATAAGTTTAAATACCTTTATTTGCCTTAAAGCGCTGCACCTGGCCAAGAGGAAGTTGTATATTTTCAGCTGTTTGTGAGGAACTCTTGCCGGCCTGACATTTGTTGTTTTGTTTTGTCTTAACGCCTGTGTTTAATAGTGTTTAGGGGTGAAGTGTGCCCTCATCCCTCCCCCCTTTGAGTTCAGATGTTTTTCTAATTATCTCTTGCTAACAGCTTAGCTACACAGACACAATATCGTGTCTCGATCTTGATCGTTTGTTAGCTCCTTCGGTCTAGACGCTGACTCCTCTGCGTTTAAGTACTTTTCCATTTTCTCAATAAGGTTTGCGCTGGATCGTGTCAGCGTTCCCCCGTGCGCTCGATTTGTTCAGGGTTTGCGAGCAAGATCGTATCGTGCTATCAACTTTTGCGAACGCTTCTAATCGCCACGCTGAAGTTTAAAAGAAAACTGAACGAATGTCGTGAAGGCGCCAGACCACGTCATGCTGTGGGAACACTGATAACCGGGCTGGGAAAGCGTGTAAAGAAAAGGCTCCAGATCCTGGACTCCTGTACCCTGCCCTTCCTGCTCCGTCTGTGCCTGAAATCCAAGCCAAATCAATTACGCTCCCAAATTACAGAACAATAAATAACCACGGAGTTAAAAGAGTCCGCCGACGACAAAGATACCGCGACAATCCCTTGCAATCCCTAAACTCCTCTCTACTCCCCCTACTGTCTCTGATATTTGTATTTTTCCCTTACACACACTGGATGTAGATGATTCCTCTTCCTTCTTGATTCCCTACGCTCCGGTTTCAGCGTGCTCGATCGTCCGTGACCTCGGGCCTAGCCTTAGGATATGTGATCCGGGATGTAGCAGGCACCCTGCTTCGACTATGGCGGACCTGGACAGGGAAATATTTATCTCCTGGCTCTCAAATCATCTGAGAGGGAGGGAAACACGGACATTCCGTAACCCTCTGCTTTTTCATTTACAGATTGTGTCTCCCATAGGAGTTACACATCCTTGGATAGCACAAGGTTCCAATATATCTTACAGCTTTTTTTTCTTCTTCTTCGTCTTCTCTCCGGAAAACGATATTCTCTCAATTTCATTGTGAATGAAAGTTTTTTTTTTTCCTATAGTATGACATTCCGGATTATTGGGAATATTTCACGATGAGCCTGTTTAAATTAAAAGCATGTGTTTTATGGTTCAGCTCGGCAGCTGGACGAGCTTGATGTAAAAGCGAGAGCTCTTTCGGTTCGCACACCTGTGGGTGAAAATAAAATACTGCTGATTTACACGGTGGTGGTGGTGGTGGTGGTTGTGGTGTTTACCCTTTACACTTCCTGGGTCCACACTCTCGAGGCATTATCTGCAAAGGAACTGTGTATTGAGAAGTGTTCAAATACTTCCTGCGATCAGCAGATACCGAGAAAGAGAAAACAAAACCGCAGATAAGGCATTGTGCTCTTGTCCGGAGTGGGGCTCGTCCAGTGGCTACACGGTTGAACATTAACCGTGCAGAGCTGACTTTTCCAAGCATGAGAGCCAGAGTGTGTGTGTGTGTGTGTGTGTGTGTGTGTGTTCTAATGTCTAATTTTACATGTGTCTGTGCAAAAAGTTTCTGGTTTAATATACTGATAGAAAGGAACTAGTTTCCTGGAGTGATGCTGACAGTTTCAATCAAAGCGAATCATTTCTCCATCCATCATTTCAGCATTTTAAACACAATCGTTGGGTTTGGGATTATGCGGCACGGTGTAACCCTAACCCTAACACACACTCCTTAGGAAGTAAACCCTCCCAACTAAAAACTTCCTAATGTTATCCGAGGCCAAGGCAGGAGCAATGTCCTCTTTCGACTTACCCCTGGCGAAATCCTATGTAATCTGAGCTGCAGTCCATGTTATCAGCTGTGTACACAAGCGCTGCACATTATTACATTTCTTCCTGCTTTCAGGGCCTTGCAGTTGAAACGGGGCTCATGATTGATAGTCCAGTGCCGTAATCTTAATCGGAACGGAAACCAGGAACAGCGAGCAGCTGATGTAATGTGATGTGATGTAATGACATAATCAACCCTGGCGAGTCGAGTCCAGATAAACACCCAGGATCCTTCAGATAACCTCGCTGCCGATATCGTACCCGCTCGAAAACGGGATAACGGAGAAAGGTGGAGGATATCAGGAACGGCTCCGGGCTGAGGTTCGGCTCGGTTCTTGGGCTGCTCGATGATGTCAGTGCCAGCGAATTTGGTGTAGGACCTGCAAGTTATTACTCAGCCCAAGTGAAAACAATTTACAGCACATGAACCGTAGATGGCTAAAATGATTTCCTTTAACCACAGACTTCCTCGCAAGATTGATTTTAGTCAGGTGTGCTGTAACAACTCAATGCATCATTTCCCCGACCAACTTTACACTCTCTTAGCCTTATGCTTATCACCGTACAAACTCTTTTTTTTTTTTTTGCCTTTTCAATGTATTCTTTGTTAAGCTGTGGCTGGAGATGTTAGCTAAATAAAACCCGCGTCATGCTTCAACCTGGCTGCTTCTCGAGCAGACCTCACTACTGGCGAGCTGAACAGCAAGTAGACAATAAGCACTAGATCCTAATCAGGTATTAGTAACAGAATAGTGAATTGCTTACTGATTAATGCCGGTGGTTTCTCTTGCTATAGAGATATTAGACAATCAGATTTGAAGTCAATCATTTACTCTACAAGCTTGAACGAACCAATCGTTCCATGTGACTGATGAGAGCCTTACTGTGTGTTGTGTTTGGTCTGCTTTTGATCTGCCATGTTTTGACCCCTAATTAGGTTTATATTAAGCTTTCGGCCAAAACACAGTACAGTTTTTTTTATGTTATACATATAATACGGAAAATGTGTGTGGCAAAGAAGCTACCAAGTGACCAATCTTGCTTCCCTAAAAGTTTCAAGTTGTTAAGCCGTTTTGTGCCCCCAAAACTCTCACTTCAAATAATAATAATTTAAAATGCTAATTATTATTAATAGTATATTTAAACAGTATATTTAGTATTGATACTAAAATTTATGTACGTTTAGAAGCATATGACCTATAAAAATTGTTGCATAAATTAAAGCATAATGCAAAATTAAGGATTTTTTTCCACCAATTTACTAACAACTTGGCATTTAAACAAAATTTGGAGCATTTTGTTTAAATGCTCCAAATTAGACTTGTGGCCATAAAACATACAAAACTATAGTTCATTCAGTTACAATTGCTTTTTTGAATCTGCCCAATAATTATTGTTAACACATAAACCATTAAAATTGCCGGACCATGTCAGTGAAAGATTCATATGAGGTGGTTTTCCATAACAACTTAAAAAGCAACAAAAAATCTGTAGTGTCCGTAACCATGTCAAATTCACGTTGCAATATCTTAAAAATTTTGCATTTTAGAATAATAGACTTTTTCAGGTTTGTGTCTTTTCAGGTGAAATCTAAATCGGCCAAGTTTCATCTGAATGACAATTAAGATTATTGAATGATTTGAATTCAAAAGGTTACGGACACTATGGACATAAAAGGGCAGGAAACGTGTTTTTTTTTTTTATCCGATAAAAACATAAATGCGTATGTATATTTACAACAACAAAAAAATGAAGAAGCATGAATCGTAAGATAAGAAATTATGAGTATTATGACAAATGGTGTTATATGATCCTATCTGAATATTCACTTTTTCTCCTAGGTGAGACACTGTTTTGCACCAATACTGTACCATGTTTTTGTCCATTACATTTTCTCCATAGTCCTCTGGTTCGATCCTGGGTTAGTAACACATGCCTTCAGGTCCTATTTCATTCTGTAAATTGCGTAATAATGTACCATCATTTTAACCCCACATTGAACTAGGCTAGGATTTGTCACATGACGCAGGCCATTTTTGGATACACGTGTGATTCAGAGCTCTGTGTTTGACTAAGCGAACTTTCCGAGATAGCCGTGTCTGGCTTTAATTGTAAATACAAGATATGAAACCACTCTAAGTTAAGTGGCGCTGATAAGTGTGTGTTTTAACGATAAGCTATGATCTGCACGTCCTCACATGTTATTATAATATTATTTAGAAATAAAACACTACCTGTCGACTATAGACTATAACCTGTGTCTATAAACCGACACTCGGTTATATGTATGTTATAGCACATAATGAACATTTTGCAAATAATAATAATAGAAGCCATGCATGTAGTTTAAATTATCCTTTATTTAATATAAAACAACACAATAAACAAATAAATTAGATATTTCTAAAATAATTCTCTCAAGGGAAAAATGCATAAGAACATTGTTGATTGCTATATCTTTTTCTTTTATATGGAGTACATAAATGGAATGTCATGCAGTTTATTCTTTTCTTTCTTGCTTTCTTCATCCTTTTAGGCCACGTAAAGGGATGTGACTATTTTCTTTTTTTTTTCGTTCGAGCCCCCTGGTCATAGCTCTTGTAAGATAATGCCATTTTCAGCTCTGCATATAAAAGAGGGAGGACTGGCTGGTCGACTCATTTGGATGCGCACACGGAGGGGGCCGAATGTTTTTCCCCCCCGAGGGATTCGGAGGAGCATCGCTGGCCGGGCATTAAAAGCAGCAAGTAAATTAACTTGAGAAAGCTGTCTTATCAGCTTGCGGGTGAGGCCTCGAATCCCCTTAAGGACACTGCAGAGTTTGCTCAGAAAAGGCCACCATTAGAATTTGAATATTAAAAAGATAGTGGATGGGCAGCTGGATCTATTACCATAATAAGGGGCCAGCTCATTTGCACGCAGGCTCAGACATCCCCCCAATCACCCTGTCCTGTGGTCACACCCATTACATCTGCATGGACCTATTGTCCAACTTGGCCTGCGCTTGGACCCTGCAAACAAACTGCGCTTGGTAAAAGGTTACAATGGAGGATTCTCCCATTTTAAATCAATCATCGGCCTCAGGGGTGGTTTTCACATTCAATTCAGTCCTTTCCTCTCCGCACAGCAAAGAGATGAGATCGGCTTTTTTGTTAGCGCTGTCCTTGCAAACTCGACTCAACCGTCCCGTGACGCGATGCCCAAACTCTTCACTCAACACCTTAACTTCATATGCTTTAGAATAATTTATAGAAGGTAATTGTCTTATTCGATGATATGTACATAAAATATTTTCACAGGAAATCATAATTCAGGCACATCGCTGCCACTGCAGCAATTTCACCGATGCGAGATCCTGAGACTTTTTAAGACAAATCTTTAAATAGGAAAAGTATAATAATCTTTATATAGAGAGAATTTTATATTTAACAATGCTATCAACTTTTATATCAAAATAAATGTTCTCTTTAAAAAAAAAAAAAATCCATCTGGTTGATACAGCACACTTCTATGCAGTTTCGATGCTGCTCAGATACTGTACACATAATAAGCAGCATTCATTCTTCATTACACAAGAAAACCCAGACTTCTTTACCAGGCAGATTCTTTACCAGTCCTAACTGTATTAGAAACCTGAATATTTGAGGCAGCCATTTTTTGTCACCAGGTTTTTCTAGTGCCAAGCATTAAGGTGATAATGTTCTTTTGCGGAGAGCAATCGCGGGCCAAAGTCCGCTCCTCGTGTGACTGCTTTGTTTTCCGTGAGTGTTTTTTAAATGGTATCCATAAACTGGAGTCCTCATCTGGTCGAGCCCTTATCGTATCGTCGTCTTCATGTCCAGGCGAGAGCGTACATCGTGATAACCGAGCAGGCACGGATCGGTGGACAAGGCATCGTGGGTGAACACTGAATCGTTGTCTGAAGAGCATGAGCTGGAAGTGTCCTCACACGACGGGGAGTACTGTTCGAAAGGGGTCGACAAGTCGAGGTACTGCGAAAGGAAATGAGAACTCATTTAGTACGTTGGCTGAACCAGGATTGTAACGATACAGCGCATGTTGAATACAGTATATAGGAACCACGTCAAGGGTATTTACCTCATCCGAAATGGACAGCAGCACTCTGTCCAGCTCTTCCACCAGCTGTTTGAAGGTCGGCCTTTGCGTAGGAACTGCGTGCCAGCATTCTCTCATCTTCATGTAGCTGGAAGAAAGTAAACAATAGAATAACGAACCAGACGATTTTCGCATTAAAATGCTCGTACGAAACTAGAAAAGAATGATAATGAAAATGATAACAGCACTTACAGTTCATGCGTGCAGTTGGAGGGTTTGTCCATTCGGTGGCCTTCTTTCAACAGCTTGAAAAGCTCCTCTACTGGGATCCCAGGGTACGGCGAGCCTCCCAACGTGAAAATCTCCCACATCAAGACTCCAAAAGACCAACTGCCGAAGGCAAAAGATATATCAGCTTTAAAAGGTGGATCAGGGACGATTCTTTAATATTAAACTAAGGTACTCCCAGGACTGGGTATTCCTGATCAGATAGACTTACACATCACTCTGGTGTGTGTAGACTCGGTCAAACAAGGCCTCTGGTGCCATCCATTTGACTGGCAGGCGTCCCTAAAATCAGGCACATGAGGGAAGTGAGCATGGTGCGAGACGATTACAGGACAGCACAGCCAAAAGTTTTCCTTTTGATCCATAAAAAAAAAAAACATGGTTGTCCACCCTTTCACTAATCCTCCCCGAACTATCCAATTATCCCCCATTAAACTGCCTGCCAATCAGCAGGGACACGGCAAACATCTGTCTTTAAAGGCACTGCGACCGCAGCAGACATGTCAGATCTATACATTAGCCAGGGTCAGAATTTCAAGAATTTGCTTTTTGAAGACAACAAAGCGAACTTCATTTCAGCTGCTTACGTTTGTGGTTTTCTTGTAGTAATCGATCTGATGCACGCCTCTCGCCAAACCGAAATCTGCAATCTTCATGACGTTATCTTCTGTGACAAGAACGTTCCTCGCTGCTAGGTCTCGGTGAATGCACTGTTGAGGAAGAGGAAAAGACAGGACACGGATCAGCGATCGCGCTATTTCTAAACGTCTAAACCGACATGCAAAAACAAGCCTGGCTTTATATAGATGTGGGCTTTTGCAGAAAAACACCACCGGACTGTTTGCTCAAATGAACTCATATTATTACGTGTATTTTGGTTTTAATTTTAAATAGAAGCGGCATTTGGGGACCCAAAAAAAAAGGGGGACGAAAAAGCCCCTAGTTTGTGGCCCTTAATGGAAGGGTTTCAGACAGCTGCATTCTTAGCAGGCCACAAAGACCTAGTAATATGATCTTGCGCACAGGCGGATCTGTGCGCCTGCATGCTAACAGATTTATGGCAGTGCTAAAAAGGACAAAGCCCACAGAGACAGGACAGACGCAGCGGTAAACACAGCACACCACCACTCCAGTGAGGAATGCCTGGCATCGTGTGTCAGACAAAGGGACGTGTTGATAAGACACAGGGGTAGAGGTTAAGGGTTAGGGGTTAGTGTAAAGGTTTCAAAAGACAAACAACTCACCCTTTTAGAAGCCAGGTACTCCATGCCTCGTGCCACTTGGTAGGCGCAAGAGAGCAGGTCCTTGAACGTGAGCTGCTCTTCAGGGACCTTGGTCACGTCGAAGGTGTAGTCCATTCCGGGAGGACGGCGAGCTCGTAGGTACTCACGCAAGCTACCTTTAGAAGCATACTCAACCAGAACGTAGAGCGGACCTACAAAACCAAATAAAATGTTCATGAAGTTTAGTGTGAATCAATAAAGTTTTGAATGAATGAAGAGTTGGACATATGGCATGTTTAGGATGGAATCTTCATCAGATCCTTTTGACTTGAACTGACCTTCCTGAGTACAAACTCCAAGAAGATTTATGATGTTCTTGTGCTTGTCCATGCCCTTCATAAGCTCCATTTCGGAGATAAGGTCAGCCAAGTCTTTATCCGTGGCATCATCTGGAAAACGATCAACCGATGCTTACGTCAGCTCACATCACCATGTATATAATATATATCTGATCAAGCATTTTAGGAATACCTACCTTTCAGCATTTTGACGGCCACGGTGTTTACTTGATCTGCATTATCCTTGTTTATCCCATAAGCCTCCGCTCTCACCACCTGACCAAAGCAACCCTCTCCGAGAGGTTTCCCTAAAGTCAAACTAGGTAATAATACACCATTGTCAGTACACCATCAAAGTTATATGGCAGGATGATCAAAACGCATTGTATCACTTGGCACGTACTTCTCTCTCGGGAACTCCCAGTCAGGATCGTAGGGAAGCTCGAACTCCATGACTCCAGCTAACATCGGCGAGCAGCTGGATGAAAGACGCGCCACTCTCATTAGAGAAGCGCTGGACTTCCCGGAGGAGTTCGACTCGACGGAGTACTGCGTTTCCAAGATACGCAAAATTAGTGTAAATATATTCAAAATAAACATGCATTACAGAGATGTCCTAGTGAGTTACTCTCTCACCTGTCTGCGAAGAGGAAATTTGGAAAGTTTCTGCACAGGAAGGGTATCAAAGTGTTCCCGGCCGGGGTGGGTCTGCATTCGGCACAGAACCACAATCACGATGGCCATCACCAACGCTAGGAAGCCTGAGGCGTATATGATGATGTCGGTATACTTGGTCTCTATAAGGTCCACCTCTTTGGTCACTTCTTCCTCTGTTTAAACAGATGAACAGGTGTTAACATCCATGAGTATGATAAAGTGTAAAGATAAAAGACTAAAATGCTGGTTAAAGATGGTAACGTACCAGATAGGACCGTGAGCCATGCAGACTGGTGCGAGAACCCGATAGAGTTTCCAGCTAAACAGGTATACTCTCCGGCGTCCTCCATCGTGATATTCGTCAGATACAGGACCTCCACCTCGGACATGTTCAAGCTGCCTGTCTGTAAAGGGAAACCAAATGCGAGTGAAAATGCAGCCTTCAAATTATACTTGGTAGCACTAATTGACAAACGTGCCGGTTTTCAACCAAGGTATTTCAAACCATACCTTGACGACCTTGACGTAAGGGATGCCATCAGGTCCGTACCGGCTGCCGTTCATCTCGATGTGCTTCAGCCACTGGATGTGCGGCTGCGCATCACTGTAGACCTTACAATGGAACTGGGCATCCCCTCCGACCACGGCTGTCATGTTGGTTGGTAGACCGGCTTGTAAAATGGGTCTGTGAGGAGAGCGTTCTGAAATGGAAACATTTAGAAAAGTTGCTCAGAATTGCGAAATGACTATCTAGAAATTTTCCAAAACCTTACTTTTGTTAAACTTGTTAATTGCAAATCCTAATCAGATCCAAAAAAAAGGGAAATAGATAAGTACTGCTTCAAAAAAAAAAAAAAAAGCTGGAGGCATGCACTAATTGGTTCCATTAGGGAATCCCAGAGCCAAGCCTGTACACTGGGATGCTTTGAAGTCATTATGCTTTCCCTTGACGGAGAGAGCAGTTGTCCCGACACTGAACTGTCACAGGTCGGGTAGAAACCTCGTCTGGATGCCTGGCCAACTGCTCGTCCGGCAACACAAGCTAACACCAGCCCTCCTATTGTGCAAGTAGTTGTTGCCTTTTTCTAGTATAGCCCTGAGCGAACCCTGTAGCGGACACACTTGCCCTGTGGTTATATCTGAGGTGCGATTGGTGCCTGTCTCACTGTGAGACACTGCTGAGTTGCCAGAACCGCGGCTCCCCAGTCTAATACTTATTACCCCTGACAGGCGCTGAGAGGAGGCCAGCTCCAGCCACTCTGCATGGAGCCAGACCACTGTCTACTGTAAGCTACTGAGAGCCGTCTTACCCAACACATCGAGGAGGTAGCTATGAGTGATGGAGCCGTATTTGTTCTCCACCACACAAGTGTAGTTCCCACGGTCTGACGGCACCACGCTCTCCATGACCAAGCTCCAGTGCTGATGCCGCAACTGTGGGGAAGAATTAGACAAATATAAGCATCGGACAGATCGTTCCACGTGCAAATGTTCAGCTGCAATGTTCACGGACTGATTTACTTTCACAACGTTCTCACCTTGATCCCTCCGATCCTGTGCTCTCCTCTGAATTCCCTGCCGTTCTTCAGCCAGCGGATTGTAGGCAGAGGGCTTCCCGTAGCTGGACACCGAAATTTGACCGTGTTTCCAGCTGGGACAGCATAAAGCTTTTTCTCCATCCTCTGAACATGAGTCCAGTATGGACCTGAAGAACAACAAGTTGGATCGTGAAGCCCAATTTCTCATTATTTAGTTTTAATTTGAGTTCCAACTTATACAACACACACCTCTGGAGAAGTAGACTTGATCATTTTCGGTCTCTGTAACCGAGTCTTCCTGACCAGCGTCCTCATCATCATCACCAGATCCCAATGCATCTGCAGTGTTGCAAAAATAAACGAATGTAATTAAACCTTACTATTATTAGAAAGTATTTGAAATTCTCACTCTTTTTGTGTTATACGTCTGAACGTGCCTGCTACTGTGATGGTGAAGTTCCGCAAAGCCTCTCCGGAGCCACGGATCGTACACGTGTAGACCCCCGAGTCCTCGTATGTCGCGTCTGTAATCTCCAAGACTCCTGCTCTGATCTGGATACGAGCGCTATGTTGCACTCGGGTATCTCCTTTGTACCAGTGGATCGGTCCCGGGCGGTTTGTGTCACAGCGCAGTTTGAGAACATCACCCGGTTCGAGCAGGAGGTGTTCCGACGATTCTTCGCTCTGCTCCTCTGAAACTTCTATAGAATAGAAGAAAAATAAATGACAAAGATTCCAAAGTTTTATCTTTTATCCTTAAAAGTTTAGCTCTGGATCTACTAATCCTAAGCCTTAGTTCCATAAGACTTTTTGTTTGGTGTCTGCTGAGCTACCAAAAACTGCAAATTATGAAAATTAAGTAATGATCTTCATGCATTCCTAATTATAAATATATATATATATATATATATATATATATATATATATATATATATATATATATATATCTCATAGCGGT
>JAQMYG010000011.1:1966372-1977656 GCA_030014215.1 Clariallabes teugelsi
GCTAAAATTTGTACCTTATAACAGACATGAACCATCAACAGATGTTATGCTTTAAGGTGTGCATGATTTGAAAAAAATTAAAGCAAATTGACATGAAATTGTCATGCTTCATTGCCTTCTGAAGTTTACATTCATCATCATCATCCCTCCTTTTTTTTTCTTTTCTGTGGACTGGCAACAAATCAACAGCGACATTCCCGCTGTCCTCTCTTCATCGGCTTTCTTCTGATTACGTTAAGTGATATGTCGGATAGCCCGTGGCACCTTCGCGCTGTCCTTTGAAATCATTCGAAAGTATTGATACGTGCATGCCTATGCTAATGGCCTAGCTGGCTGAGTGCTTGTGATATGGAGGACAGCGTTGTGAATAATTAGCCAGCGCGAGCAGGCGCTGAGTGTCCCGGGTTCAGAGCGTGTGAATGCGAGGTGGAGCTGGTCGCTCATTAACTGAAACACTCGGTCCTGGCCTATTGTCTCTTGTTTGTGTTAATTATTACCTGGGCCTGGGACTGACAATAGCAGTGATGGAAAGACCTACATTGTAATGCAAGTTGCCCTCCGCTGCCAAAATACAGGCCCAAGAAAGTCACCCAACACACCCACCCACCCACACCCAGCTGTTTTTACAGAGATAGATATCACAGCAGCCACTGTTTTCCCTGGGTTTGTCTCCCTTTCTCTTTCCTCTTTCGGAAAGAAGAGCACTCTGCGTGAACTCTGTGCTTTTGATTAATCGGACCGAGTTTATGACTGATCTCTTAAACCAGGACCATATGTGTGAATCGGGATTTTTAGGAAGCAAAACTAAACAAACTTAAAAAAAAAAAAAACTATTAGTGAACATCTGTGCAAATCATGACTGTTAAACCACTGAGGTTAAAATTGCATCTCGTATTAAGTTAAAATTCTATTAAAAAAATTAGGATTGACAATATTAAAGACAAAATGAGCAACTCTGTATTAATCAGAAGCAAGAATGTGAAATGAGGAATTTAAGGGAACCGTTCTACCCCCATCTTAATCTGCAAGGCTTTTCACTAATCTAGTGTGTGTGTGTGTGTGTGTGTGTTTTAGGGGGATGGGGAGTGTGGTTAATGATTATTTGAAGTCTTGGCTCTGTGAGAGTGAGTTAGATTAATGTACCATCTCATTAAGACAGCATGCCATTGTTCCAGTGCTTTAGTTTGTCTTTATTAGCATCACTTCAGTCATACGCCCAGAGAGACCGAGCGACAGGGTGCAGGACGGCACTGGCACGCATCCACGAATCGTCACAGATGCATGTTTTTTTTTTTTTTTTCTTTCCTGCTGGATGTAGGATGAAACTAATGATCGATCTGTCGTTAAAGACATAAAGTTGTGGCGCGGAGTTTTTATTTAGCTGGTAAACCGAAGCACAGTGGATGTGATGGAATATCTGGCGAAGTTCTCTCACTGTGTAAAAGGGAATAATGGCCAGAGCTCTGGACAAAAGTTTCATAAGTTCTAGGACGACCAAGTGAAGCCCTTCTATAGATATTATCCATAAAAAAAAACTTAAACAAAACAGGGCTCGTCCTAGTGATCGTGAACAAAAGAGAAATGTTAACTTGTGTAGATGTTCTGTAAGATCTCCACAGACTGGAACCGTGTTTGGGCGTTTGTCGATTATCATGCATGTTTTTTCGGGAAAACCAGGCATCCAGGCAATAACCTCAAATCCACTGTTTATGTTCATAAAGCGAGCTCTGAAGGGATCAGGACACAAAGAAAGGAAGAGGAGAAACAAAACAAAGAGAGAATTATCTGTAACTAGATCTTCACTTCTGCCAGAATCTGCCCTTTTGAGGCTTTTTCGTGGTACATGGGTTAGCAACTCTTCTCTTTGCGGAGCATTTATTAAAACTTCAAGATGCTTCTTTATCTAGAATTGGAGATAAGATCAGAGCTGAGCCGCTGGATGGCCTCCTTTTGGATGGTGCGCCAGACGGAATCGACGCCTTTCCATTTTAATCAGTTCTCAGAAATTCCTAATATTACCCTTTGAACGGGGGTGAAATCAAATCCAGCACTTCTCACATACCCGCCATCTTCTCACTTGTTCATTAAGAAGGTGTCTTATGAAGACATTAAGCCTGTGTTTGACAACGTCAGCCCGGCTTTTGTTTGTGCCGAGGCCGCGCGTTTGGAAAGTTCAAAGGGTCAGAGGGCCTGGCTTAAATTAAAGAGTCTTCAGAGTTCTTCTTCAGGTTTCCCTGCTGTGAAGGATCTCTAGAGGTTATTCAGGGGGATCAGCTCCAAGTCCCCCCCCCTCCCCCCCTCCCCTCCATCCCCTGAGCTTATTAGATCAGGCCGTGCCAGAATGAAGGAGTTGGAGGCTGCATTGTTTGGCCTGATTAAGAGCTTCTCATACTTTCAGAAGGCTAAAGCGAAGAGTTGAGCCTGGCTCTCGGCTCTCAGCTCTCGGCTCTTCCTCCTCTTTCCTCACGTGATACATCATTGTGGGACACAGTGGAGGGGTTCTTACTTAACCCCCCCCCCCAAACAATGGGATGCGGTGAGATTAGAGCACCTGAGGTTTAGCTCCATTGTGGTTCTCGGAGATCAATACTGATCTTAAGTACAATCAGAAGGTGGAAAAAACAAGCCATTGTACTTTGTTACTATAATTACGTATCACTGAAATGGAATGCGGCGACTTAATTACATTTCAAAGAAGAAGAAAAAAACATACTTCTTAATCCTCAGATAGGTTTAGACTTGCAAATTGCTCGTTACAAATCTTCCTATCTCTCTTCTGCTGTCATCCAGCCGCTCACTGTATGCTATAGTATATCAGTCGTAACAATTCATTACCTGTTCTGATCTTCTCCTGTTACATAAAGTACTTAGCATTATCGCTATCTGTGTCTGTCTGAGGTTAATGAGGATAAAAAAGGTTCACTGTGCTGGAATAAACAAAGATTTGCATACAAAAATATCACTTTAAAGGCATTTTGAGGAATGGTTTGCTAAGTGTTTAACTAAAGTAGCCCATTTTTCTTCGCTTGTCGGGTTAGACTAGCATTGATTAGATATGCAGTAGATAGGCAGCAAGTCAAAATCTTTAACGATATATTGGTTAGCAAACTACGCTATGGATTTTTATCAGCAATCTTACAGAGACAGAACGAACAAAATGATCTTCTAACAGTTTTAGACGAGTAATTGAATGTGATAGTTAATGTAATTTCATCAGCATCAGGTTTTACTTTTCAGCATCTTTAAATTATCAGTCAATATTTGGCTGTGAACTTTTACTTCAATTAAGATTTCGACACGCTATCTATTAGGGAATGGAATCACCAGGGACCGGCTGATACGATATTATCACGATACCTACTATAGTCGACGATTCTGTTTGTATTGCGATTTTACGAATATCCCTATTCAATATCTTTTTTTTTCTGATTTTGTTACAATTCTTAAC
This sequence comes from Clariallabes teugelsi, assembly GCA_030014215.1. Classification (NCBI taxonomy): domain Eukaryota; kingdom Metazoa; phylum Chordata; class Actinopteri; order Siluriformes; family Clariidae; genus Clariallabes; species Clariallabes teugelsi. The sequence continues at coordinate 1,969,821 of JAQMYG010000011.1, forward strand.
AAACTTTTTTAATACAGTTAATTTGATTCTAAACTGCCTGCTTATGTGTGAATAGTTTAGCGCACGCCACCTGCAGGATTATCAAGGAACAGCGACTTTTCGTCACTTGAAATGCAAACAAATAAATAATAATAATAATTTAAAAAAAATTTATTCTTTAAACTTATTATTCCTTTTGCAATATATTAAGTACTACTCGTGTCTTAGGAATAAGTTATCACCAGATACAGAAGTAAAAAAAGCAAAGAAAGCTCAAAGTTTGGCTTCACGTATAATCGTAGACCTTCATAACAAGATCATAATCGTGATAATAATGAGACTGTTGCTCATGTATTCATTTCACAAGCAAGCGTTATATTTGTTGAGCTGAAGATCATCTCTCACATTAGGCTGACAAGACAGATTTTTATTTCACATCCATTGAACTTAAGTTTGAAAAGTATGATGCCTCGATGTTTAAATGCCTTTAAGCATAAAGGCCTGTTCCTGGTATCAGCTCGACATGGGAGTGTAAGGTTAAACATTCACCAATACAGCGTGTCTGTAAATAATAAGTTATACATGTGAATGTGCACATTTTTTTGCGATGACTTTTTTTTTATTTGATTTTTTTTTTTTATGATCTAACCCAAGTCTTAAATGAGGCAATTTATCCAATGAGCAAACATCTTCAACACCGAGACGATTGAAGTCATTGTAAAATAGTTTTTCATCATTTCACCCAACAGTAAATGTTTCATCAGGGTTTCTTTAATAGGTTGTGTTCACTTGCTGTCCCTGGTGAGTTTGGGTTGTCCACATCTGTGCTTCATTAGCACAACAATACGAGCCCGGCACCTCCTGCATTAATGAGTGCTCCTCAGCACAATGCAGCCCTGCGAATTATCACCCGCTCCTGCAGAAAGCTCATTCAGTCCGATGGCAGCTCCTGTCCTCCGTTCGCTCCAAACTCAATGACATCGAATTAGATTCGGAAAACCATCACCTTCCACGTACAATCCATGTCATTTCCGCAGACGCTCTTCCACTGAGACGGACGGAGCAGGAACCTTCCAGACTCGAGCCATTGTGTTCAGTATGGACTCAGCTGCGCAAGCAAACATGCCTGACATTTAAGTTAAATTATGTTAGCAAACGAAATTCTCACACACATACAGTAGGTTCTCCGCCGGTTCTTTGACCGTGTGAGAGTTTTCAGACCTGAACGTCTTAAAATACTCCTAGGTATTACATGGTGCATGAGATATGGCGCCATTAAGTACCTCCATCCTGGATCCTGAAGGTGCTGAGTGTTGGGTGACTGCGTGACACTTGGCCCCTTGAGTTCAGAACAAGGTGCTAATGTTCTTCAGCAACAAAACGATGATTCACGACCACGCCACATGAACGGCCAATTAATGCACTTGGACGCCAGTGTTTATTGCTCTTTCCTAAATGAACTGGGGCCTCTCGCTGCTATAGGGATCTCCCTCTCCCCTACACTCCCCCTCCTCCTCCTCCCCGCCAGCAGTAAAATGAAAACCAGGGAAGGCTTGAAGGTTTGCTGATGTGCAGAACGCACTCTGTGTGGTCTGGATCTAGGTGGAGAGAGAGAGAGAGAGAGAGAGAGACGAAGGGGGAGCCACAAGGAACATCAGACTTTACAGGCTTCAGTAATCGCTAGGCGTTAAACTGAACAATTAGGCTCTGACTATGTTGTCGCCGGTTTTATGGCGCTACTTTGGCTGGCTGTAACTTGGACTTCATGGCTTAGATTGTGTCCTTCTTTCTGCGCCCCGTGTTCTATATTTACATTTACAGCATTGCATTTTTATCTCATTATACATCCGAGCAGTCGAGGGTTAAGGGCCTTGCTCAGGGGCCCGAAAGCAACGGAACCGTAGTCCAATGAGCTCCCCCTTTATCCCCTCAGGGTCACGTTCGCTCTGTGGTCATGCCCGAGGTTTGCTAAACGTACAGAGAGAAGGCAAATTGCAGGTATGTATATGCACTAAGGAGCTTAGTGCACCGTAACTGACTATAAGCATGTTTAATGAAACATATCCGTGTGCTCAGAGGGGGGAAGTGAAGCATGTCACTAAGCGGTGTGTCAGGTGCGTATGGAAGCTCGAGTAACAAGCCTGAGGCCGAGTCAGTCAGGCTTAAGCAGCGTGCGCAGGTACGAGACTGACAGGGTCGTGGGTTCGACACTACACTCGTGAAGGAAGGATCCAGAGTGTGTATTGAATTCAGGAGAAACACTCAGTAGGACCTGGTTTACTTGCAAATATAAGAATGAATGTATATTTGGATGGCTATCTTATGATTAGTTAATATTTCAGAATATTCTATAAATTAGGTCTTGTTGAAAATGTATTGAAGAGATCTGGAGATCAAGTGCTGGCGGTGTTGCGAAGTTGAAAAAGAAAACAAAATAAAAAAGATATTTGAGTCTCAGTTTTCTTCCGTATACAGTATACATCAAGCCTGTATTCGATTGTCATGAGAAAGAATAGAATAAGGAATGCTTAAACACGAAGAAAAAACGTGAGACAGGTGGTCAGACGTGTCCAGGTGAGAGCTTCCTGGAGTAGGTCAGAGGTTACGAGTGTACAGACGAACAGCCCCCACAGTCTTCCTCCTCTTCCTCTGCGTGATCCTCGGCCCTGTGACTGACAGAAGGTGAGAGGGGCTTGTGGGATGGATCTGAAGGTACGGCAGCTGCGCACAGACCCCCGGGGGCCTCTGGAAGGTGTTTGCAGCCGGATGCGGATCCTCTTGTCTGACACAAAAAAAAAAAAAAAAGAAGAAGGAGGAGAAGAAGAAGAAGGGAAAAAAAGGATGTTCTATCCCAACGCTCGGGTGGTGGTGGTGTTGAGGGGGGCAGTGAAGTGTTTCCTGTGAAAAGAGAATGCACGCATTGTGCAAAAACAAATCTGGTAGTCGGGGCAGCTGGTGGCGAGTCGACGCAGCAGTCGGCGGAGGAAGCCGGAGTGAGAAATGAAACATGGTGGAACATAATGATGTGTGAAAACGATCCATGCTAGGATGACGAGGAGCAACACAAAGTGGTGTGTTTTCCAATAACAGCACGGTCCAAAGTATGCACTTAGACTAACAGCACAGCAGTTTGTCAATGAAGACTACAAAGCATAAAGGAAACTGATTAATGATTGTTGGAAAGCGCTGATCATGTGAATGAGCTGTCACTATAGAGACGTCATAGTACTAGAACAAGTGGAGTACCCGGAGTGCCATGCTGTAAAAATGAATCCCCATGTTCTGATACACGTTTATAAAGGGACCTCGTATCCGTGTTGTTTTCATTTCGGTTGTTTGCTTTATTGTCGAGAGTTATCCCAGCACTTATTTCACTTATTACCATCAAGGTACAAAGATTTCTCAGTCCACTGAAGCCACGATTGGACTTCCTGTCTGATTTGCGTCTGAACTGGAACTGTAGCGAGGTCAGGACTGTACGAGGTCAGGACTGTACGAGGTCAGGACTGTACGAGGTCAGGACTGTACGCGGGACTTGGCAAAAACTCCCAGCGCGAGTTCCTGTAATGTGCAAGTGGTGCTGGTGAATGATTGTGTTTTCAGTTCTCATGGACAGATGCATCTCTTAAATAAACTTGATAAAGTTGGTGAAAAGTTATCCGTTGATTTTCATGGATCAGGTGTTCCACTCGCCGCGTGTTTTACAGGAACACATGGAGTGGGCTCCGAGCCACCTCAGCCGGGATCGTCGTTCACGGACGCACTTTTAAAATGTTTGCACTGTTCAAATCAAATGTTTTAAGCGTGCTTTAAATCTTCTGTAAATGTCAATCGCTTTTACGGCTTCAATTAATATTAATATTTTCAAAACTGACCAGGATAATGCTTGGGCTTACGAACAGCGATGAATTGAAAAACCCGAATAAAAGTTTCGGCCATGTTGATATTATCTCTAAGTGGTGAGGGTTGCTGTGGTTTTCTTTAAATTCTTCATGCGATAGATGATGACAACATTACAAAATATTTCCATTTCATGTTTTTGACACTCGTGTAATGCAAACGATACTGATGTAATTTCATACTTTGTTTCGAGTGAAATTGAAGATTGATGCTAACGTTCTATGACTGAACAAAACATTTTTTAAAAATTTGTGAATATAGCTGGTAGTTTTCTTTTAACCAGTGGAATGAATCTCTGTGACTGAGTTTATCAGAGACTGACTTGTTCACATTCCAGAGATAATTAATTGTACTAAGTGATAAGACTCAGGGTAGGCAGTGTAAAGTACTGTGTAAAGTAATTAGCAGATTGATTTAAATGATTAAAAGATAATTGATTCGCCTGAGTGTGAGAATATGACAGTATTTAGTAATAAACAGACCCTAGGTGCTGTAGTTGAGTAAATTCCTACATAAGGAAAGAGTTAAGAGTCCTTTGCTAATTTTTTGAAAAAAAAAAAAAAAACAGTTTATAAATTTGCTCATCTTCCTGATCCTTCAGCAGAAGTTTTTAATTCTAAACATTGTTATAATACAGTTTAATGAATACTATTCAAGCTGGTTACTGGTTAGTTTTTTTCACTATGAAACTACGGTGACGTTATTTTAGGAAAAGCAGGGCGTCAAAAACAAGGCTGAGCGTTCACTCTTTCTTAATATCTCACCAAATCCTCATTCAGTATTCTACAAAGCAGATTGTGCACTATTTGGACATTTCGCACTGGTCATATCACAGGAACCGGATATTATACAGGGTCAGGGGTCGCTCAGTGGTTAGGGCATTGGACTATGGTTTGAAAGATCCCAGGTTCAAATCCCATGACCACTTTTGGGCCCTTGAGCGAGGCCCTTAATCCTAAAACTGCTCAGATGTATAATAGGATAAAAATGTAAGTCGCTCCGGATAAGGGCATTCGCCAAATCCCTAAATGTTATACTGTACACTCTGGACCAAAATGGACCAGAGTGTAAAAATATGCACAACTCAAATCACTCAAAATGCAGCTTAGTACCTGATTTGATGTAACAGGTCACACCAAGATCACTTCAACACACACGGTACTATATATTAGTCCTTAAACAGTATCTACATCTTACACACACACACACACACGTCCTTATACAGTAAATCAAGAAGAAAGAAGAAAAGCGTCACTAAATAATAAGCCCCGCTCAGCGTCTCCATTCCTGCACCGGCTGTTTTCTTCCTTCTCATCAGATTCAGTGTTTACTTGTGGTTCAGTTCTTTTAATTTTATTTTACTCGAGTTTCTCCCTCTCATTGTGGTAGATCTGCCAGAGCCAAATAAAGCAAAATGATCCGAGGGAAACTTTAGGCTTTTGGTAGTAACCATCAGCGACCACTAGATGCTGGATGAAAGAGCCGGATTTGTTTTATACTGTATGTGTTACGGCACACGGTTCAGGATTCAGCAGTGATGACGGATTATCCAGAGAAACTGAGAATAAATAAATGGAGTGACTCAACACCTTTTTTTTATGCAAGAAGCTAAAAAAAAGTGATTTTTATCCTTTTTTTCACGTTTGTCTTCGTCACTAATGTACACTTACGCTCTCTGCCATAATTCAACTAGTCATTTTTAAGATCCTGTCTAAGCCTGAGTAATATATACGCTGGCATTTCTATTTCTTTATCCAGAGTAAGTGATTTTGAGTGAAGCGTACTTCCAGGGTTTGTTTTTTGTTGTGTTAGTGAGTCACAGAACCATCCGGCTCGCGAGCTGCAGCAGGTTCTTGACCCCTGATCTAGCCGGTGATAGAGCGTCTGATTGCTCCATTGCGGGCCGTGATCTCGGTTTAGAGTTCGCTTCTGCGTGCCACGTGTATGCGATCTTAGTCTAGCCTGTACTTCTGCAAGCCGCATGTCCTCCTTAGTATCGTTTCACACACGCGTGGCCCAGTAAGTGCTTCCAGGCTTTTATGCAATGCGCTGTGACGCAGATTTTTGGTCAAACTTCGCATTCTGCTCCCGCCCAGGCGAAAGCGAGCTAAGGCACTAAAAAAAAAATAAATGCAGCCCCTCCAATTACATCAATTATATGTAATCATGCTTATTAATTATCTGTGAAATAGCTCTGGACTGGCATCGCGGGATGGACCATGTCACGTTGTTTGGGTTGCGCGGTTCCAGAACGGCCATGTCTTCCTGAGACGAGAGTTGCAAAACTCTTCTGGAGTAAGTGATGGCAGCTGGCGTAATCTGTAGCCTCCTGTTGACAAACAAATGAGGGGGAAGCGAGAGAGAGACAGAGAGAGACAGAGAGAGAGAGAGAGGACGAGGTTCCTGTCAAATGATATAATGCAGATTTGTTTCACCAGACTAGCTTTAAAGTGATACGATATCCACCTCTAAGTGTATAAGGATGGTCTTCCTAAAACTTTGTCCTTCTGCTCCACATCCTCCACACTCCACACACACCACCGTCCTCGGGCTGAATGAATGAACAACACAGAGGACACCTGAGCGACTGCGGGAGAGAACATAGGAACATACAGTACGCGGTGAACTGAATGAGTAAATGGGGGAGGGAGGGAGGAAGGAGAGCACCGGTAGTGACAGAGCGCCAGGTGGGGGCCCTTTCAGCTCAAACTGACCTTGAAGGCAGCTGATTAAATTCTCACTTCCTCTCCGTGGGTTGCTTATGCGCAGCGCGGGCAGCAGAAGTTGATCCTGCTCACACCTCATTCTACTCGGACGCGCTCTTGGCAGCCGGCGAGCTTTTTCTTCCACCTTCACTCACACGGGCGCGGCATCACTTAGACACGCGCTCACCCAGGCGGGAGATGAAGAAGCGATCACGTAGAGTCAGAAAGGGCAATTAGGGGAAGGAGGTGAAACATGCTGAAGCAAGCTGGGATGTAAGAAATACTGAATGAATATTAGTGCTTTTTAATCAATTGATAAAAAATGTTAACTAGTGATGTTGGAATAAAGAAATTAGTTAGAGGTAACAGATTATGCAGGTTTATAATAACTCAAACACTACAATCTCATAAAAAAAGGTAGTAGAGGGTTTGGCAACCCACCAACATCAGGGCTCGAACCCAGAGCCTCGAACCCAGAGCCTCACATCTGAAAAGAGCATCGCAACTAACTAGAGCCTTAACCGCCCGAGCCACCACTCCCGCATCTTACATTTTTAATGTATTCTTAAAGCGCGAGCACACAACTTTAGTTTTATCCAAAATTCCATCTAGAAGTTTTTTATAATGAAACTTGCCGTTCAGCTCACCTGGTGATGTTTCCTCAGTCGTCCTATTATCCGCACCAAACGTGCCGTTATCACAGCATCAGCAAGCGAGTAACCGTGCTGCGATTATGGAAAGCCATTAGGGTCAAACGTGGTCATGTGACTAATTTGCATTAAAAAATAGTAACATGTTAAAGATTGACACAGACCATACATGGTTCTCAAAATGTATATCATTATACATCACAGAAGAATGTAGGAATGTAAGAAGGTTAAAATGAAAGAATAAAGTCAGTAAAGCAAAATCCTGTGCACACGCCCATCTCTGGCAGACGCTAATGAATATTCATGTATATGTAAATGCAATGGTCATGTGACAAGATGTCAAAACAAACAAGACGTCAGAAATCAGAACAAGTGAATATTTTTCTTAGGGGTTTCCTTAAAACGCTTGCGTCTTTTTTACGCGAGTTGGCTCTGTGTCTGCCATGATGGTTGTTTTGATGAAAATTATAATGAGGTTTAGGCGGTTGGGCCTAATTAGCATACTAAAGTACAGGCTGCACAAAATACAATGTTTTTCGTTGAGGACAATAACGGTATCAATCATGATTTTTATGAATGTTCTTCTTATATATTGTGTACTT
>JAQMYG010000011.1:1993537-2018448 GCA_030014215.1 Clariallabes teugelsi
TTTTTTTTTTTTGTAATAATGTTTTAAAATTATTTATTATTATTATTATTTTTTATTTATTATTATTATTATTATTATTATATATATATATATATTTTTTTTTACAAATATGGGTATATTTAAGGCATGTTTGGTCCGCACTTGGAAAGGAATATCTGAATATTTATCTGGACTGGGGATGAGTAAAAAAAATAAATAAATAAAGATTTTTAATAAAACTACAAGTCCATTTGTTTGTGTGTATTTTCACATATGAGTGAAAGTTTGGGTATATTTGAGGCATGTTTGGATATTTGCAGATGCACTGCAAAAAATTATTACCGATGGCCAAAAAAATCTACAAATGATTTATTAATCGTGTAATTGTTGTATTGTATTCTTATAATAGTGAACAGTAGATGAATTTAATTATATATTTAAGATACTTTCACTCATATGTGAAAATACACACAAACAAATGGACTCGCACACACACATGGTTCTAGTATAACTAGACACTTTTAATGACTGTGATCTAATCCCATCAAATTCCATCGTGAAAGTGACTGCACGCTGCACAGGGGGAATAAATCGAGTCCATCGTCGAGGCACCAGCTGTCCTCTGGAGCAGCACTGAAAGGGGTGTAATGATGTCATCCTGGTAGCTGATGTTCTGAAGTGGTACAGCATGTGTTATCAAAAAAAAAGAGCAAGTTTTCCTCTGATGCCTGCTCTCCGGGACGCTATCAGCATGGACTCGTCGTTCCCCAGCCCTCTCGACTTCTGCTGCTTTATCAGACCTGCTGGGGAGAATGGGATAAGGGCGTGAGACGACCTGGCTCCTAATCCCGAGCAGGGGCTTCGGGCAACCGTATCACCAGGAGATAAAGACATCCGGGAAAGTGGAATGGAGGAGGAGGGTTAAGGAGAATGAGACGAATGAGTGATGAATGAGAGTAAAGTAGATTTTATATTTTCAATTATCATTTGCATTTCTTATTTCCTTTTTAGGTCACAAACAGTCACTGCATATTATACTGTGTATGTTTGTGTATGTAACGAATAAAATTTTTAATTTGAATAATAATGCGACTTAATTATGTAATTACTGAACTATTAAAACAATTAACAGGAGCAAATATTTTGAATATAGTCAAATTGATCTAATATTTCTTAATTATAAACTTAGAATAAGTCTAGAATAAGATTGTTAGACCTGTTAATAATGTCAAACTTAACATTTTCTTAGAATATTGAGAGAATATTGTTAACGATTGTTGAAGTTGTTCCTAAACATGTCACGCTTAAAATTTTCTTTCTAGGAAAAAAAAAAAAAAAAGCTAAACAATGATCCAACAGAACAGGACAAGTACAAATATCTACAATTAAGTTTTTCTTACATTTGTTTACAGAATTGTTTTTAATATAAATTCTTAATAGATTTGTACACAGACACATTGACGATTGAATAATCCATAGTCAAATCCTTAGCCTTTATGTTTGTTTTGTCTCTTGTTTGTGTGGTTTGCTTTTATAAGATCTTCACCCATTTGGTACCATTTGAAGGAATTCCAGCCAGTCCTTCTCCATTAGCATTACATCACGCTTTACACTTAACCTGTCTGATATATCGTCCATGACAAGAACACGCCGCTGGATTCCACAAGAGAGAAAGAGAGAAAAAAAGGGGTTGAGAAGAATTCTAGGCTCTTAACCTTTGCAGGGATCTTTATGAATGACTGCAGGGTGACTGATTACAAGGTTGGAGCTCTGAGATGACCTAAAGGCCTGCATAGACCCAGTGAAACCGAAGGAGGAGAGAGAGAGAGAGAGAGAGAGAGAGGAGGTCAGCGAGAAGGAGGCCAGATGAGCCGGGAAAGCGAGGCTTATCACTCTGGCCTTCCCTAGTCAGATAAGCCGTGGTATGTCCTCTCACCTACCTCCCTGCAGCTGACCCTCAGGGGGAAGATAAGCCGGGGCTTTGATGCACAACAGGGCCGAGGACGTGGGCGGAGAGAAACGGAGATAGCGGAACGAGAAAGCAGGAGGACTTTTTTTGTTTTGTTTTGTTTTTAGTTTTAGAAAGCGATCAGCGAAACATTTCTGAATTGGTTCACCGGAGAACAGGATGCTTCTGCTCGATGTTCCTGAGGAGAGTGCTTAGCAACTGATCTGCATGTTGTGGTTTGTTTTGTTTTGACTAGCTAATGAAAGCTAAATAGCAAACAAATGCACACGGAAAAAAAAAAAATCCAATGAGGAGAGGAATGAAAGATTAGGATAAGTCATCTGGAGGGGGGGGGGGTCGAGTGGGTTAGATTTTTTTTTTTTTAAACAGCACCAGCACCAACAGGCAGCCTGTCTGTCTCCATCTCGGCCGCTTAATTAGAAACACAACTGTAGTAGATATGCGCCGCCGCTGCTGCTGCCGCAGAGCTACACGCAGCCAGCGCTGATGCGAACCACACCGTACTGGTGGGTGTACAGAGGAAAGCCATATCTCTCAGAGCCAAAGTGTAGCCTTCATGCTGTCCAAAAGGAGTTACCATGACCTGGCTCTCACTATGTCCCTACCAGTGATAGGACACTCTGTTTATCCGGCAATGTCATTTCTATGGCGAAGGTGAACACGACCCAGGCTCTTAGGGCTATTATCCCAGCAGTGGGGTAGGATGTTAGATAAACAGGTAGAGGGGAGGACCGAGGGGGCCGAAAAGAAGCAATTTAATTTAATGTGTTTCCTAACAAAGAGCACGTTCTTTTCCTCGTGCTTGCGTGTCAGCCTGAGACGTTTACCAAAATAAAGAAGCACCATTTCTGCTACCGTACTGAAATTTCTGGTTCTACATTCAGGCATCATTTCAGTTTCTGACTCCACAGTCGATATTACATTTGCGTCACGTTTGAGTTTATAGTTTATAGTTTAACAGCTAAGATTTTTAGGGTAGCTCTTAAAACTCATTTTAGCCATTTTTTGTTACTAAACAAATATACTGTAGAGCTCAGGATTGTGCGAGTGAGTGAATCTACTGTATGATGAACTGAATTTGATATTATTTTTAATCAACTATATAAACATGTCTAAGCAATAAAAAAAAAGGTGGTCACATAGGCAAAAAGGTGGCACGTTGGCTTAGTGGTTAGTACTGTCGCATTACATCTCCAGGGTCTGGGTTCGAATCCCGTCTTGGTATCTGCATGGAGTTTGCATGTTCTCCCCCTGCTTAGTGGGTTTCCTCCAGGTGCACCAGTTTCCTCCCACAGCCAAAAGACATGCCCATTAGGTTTATTGGTGTTCCCAAATTGCCCGTAGTGTGTGAATGAGTGTGTGTGTGTGTTTGCACCCTGCGATGGATTGTCACCCTGTCCAGGGTGTACCCCACCTCATGCCCTAAGTCTCCTGGGATAGGCTCCAGGCCCCCCGCGACCCTGAATACAGGATAAAGCGGTATAGACGATGAGACTTAGGCAAAGAAATCGCAGAGATACACATGATCACATGTTTTTTATTGTTGTTTTTGTTTGTTTCTATGAATAAGTAATAAGAATAGTAGTAACAATAATAATATGGTCATTTTGAGAGTTTGAAATTTTTGCAATGATTTGATTCCCATAATCCAGTAGTGCTAAAATGTACACCTTATTAAACCTTAGCAATATTCTATATCTATAATCATCTTTTATCTATTATTCTTTTGTCTTCATTGACCTACTGATCTTGATTTTTAAGGGTTGTAAACATTGGATTGGTTTCTGAATCTTTGTTTGCAAATAAGTCCCATTTTCTGGAGGCCTAAAGAACCATTTAATCAGTTAATGTTTGTAAAAGCCTAAATAGTTTAATAGACAATGCTCCAACATGTGATTTATAATACATGTTGAAGAAAAATCCTGTTCTATGGGGGGTAACGTCTTGTTGATGTGTGGCCTAATGATAATGGTTAGACTGGTTTGAGCTGACCGATAACTCAAACAACCGCTCTTTACAACCGTGGTGAGCAGAAAAGGCATGTCGTATCTCACGGCTAATGAACTGCAAGATTCCGTGAGCTCACCAGGTTCCTCTTCTGTTAGACAGGAACTGAAAGTCAAGACTACCAAGATCTGGAGAAAGACCTACCTGCATCATTTCAGAGTGTATGTGAAAATCATCCCAGGATGTCTCTGAAATCCAACACCTACAGTAAAATGTGATGATTAAAGTCAATCATAATAACATTGTTTTCGCTATTCTGGTGAACATTATTCTGGTGAAAGCCTTATTTTCCCTTATGTTCCTAATAAAGTGGCCATGGTGTGTATTACATTATAAGACTGACCTATCATAACAAATGCTTTAATAATAAGCATGTTGATGTATAATATTCTTGCAGTAATATCACAACACTATCACAACACATCTGCATGAACACTTGCCTCCTTTCATAGAAGAACTGACCCGTTTCTGCCCCAGTGGTCATTGCCAGGGTGAATCAGTAACCCAGACAACGCAACAGCCTGATGACACCAAACAAAAGTCTCGGACGACTGGTTTCAGTCAGGTGATTACCATGAGAACTCGTCTCTCCGGGTGCACGCTGGTTATGCTGCTTCGGCTGCTTCGGCTGCTTCGGCTGTTTTTTTTTGTATGTTTTGTTTTTCTTTCCCTGACCCATTATTGTCTCCTTTGGGAACGAACCTCTCTTGTAAAATTTTATGATGTCTATAGTGCGAAGAGAACAGCAGTGCAGACAGACATGCTAAAACTGCCAGGAGTATATTATTGGTGACGCCAAGGCTTCCTCTGGAGCAACAGGAGCTTTTATGACGTGTCGGTGCCAAGCGTCGGCGTAATGAATTGTTAGCATTTAGGAGCTAATATGAAAGAATGTTTCCTTTTCCTTTACTTATACTCTTAATATTTTAGAGACTGCATCATGTAGTATTTTGACTAAAGCGATTTTAAACAGACAGAATTACTGCACCTACACTGATCGGGCACTTCGTTAAGTACATCGACCCTATATGGCTTCAGAACTGCCTGAATTCTTGGCGCCATTATAGATTCAACAAGGTGCTGGAAACATTTCTTAAAGATTTTGGTCCATACTGACATTGTACTGTACGTAAAAATCCTGTCTGGTACCAACAACCGTGCCACGTTTAAAGTCACTTTTTCCTTCTCCATTCTGAAGCTCAGTTTGAATTTAACAGATCGTCTAGACTGGTCTAAACACCTAAATGCATTTAGTGGCTTCCATGTGATTGGCTGAATAGATTCCATAAATAGATTTGCATTAAAATGCAGTTGAACAGGTATTGTAAGTTGAAAGTACACAGTTTAAGCCTATGTATAACGTGGCTGTGCTATTTTATTTTAAGATATGTTTTTCTTATTTAAAAGAAAATCTGCAAAAAATCAGAATTTTAAGCTTTGAATCACAGTAGGAAATACTTGTATTAGTTAATAATAATATTGATAGGAATATTCTAATTTAACTATTTTAATTGAAGACATTTTAATGATTCTTGAACAATATGAAAAATAATGAAAAATATGAGATATCTTCACTTGCTAAAACAAATGGTTTATTTCTTTCTTTCTTTCTTTCTTTATATGTTTATTTATTTATTTATTTTGCAGAATGTTTTTTTTTTACCTATTTTTTTTAATGTAAATTCATTCCAACATTATATATATATAAAAATTTCCACTACACCTAGCATTACCCTGTGCATGAGACGTTTCATGTCCTGGAAGCACTCGAAGTCACCAAGATAAGCTTAAGAGGTTGGACGCATGTTAATACGAGCCTCTCGTTGTCCTTTTATCCCCCACCAAAAATAATCCTCCACCTCCTCCATCTTCTCACCACTCCATGGGTTCTGCTCGTCCCCTCTCTCTCTCTCGCCTCCACGGTCACCCCCTTCACCCCCCTGGCAGGAAAAATAAACTTGACCCCTTCAGATAGCAGGAGGTTCCTGGGGAGAGCCGACACCCCTTTCTGCCTCTAAACCCAGAGCCTTTGTCCACTCTCTGGTGTGGCTCCCAGTTGGCCGTGGCTGTTTGCGCAGGTGCAGAGGTCGCATATCTGCCGAGAGTCGGGGGAGAGAGAGAGAGAGAGAGAGAGAGTGGAGAGAGTGGAGAGCCCTGGGCAGTCTCTATCTCTATCTCATAGCCACTCCAAATCAGCCGAAGCATTCGGACGCCCTGAAATGACCTGTCGTTTATCTAGAGAAAGTCGTATATCAAGGAGATAATCAGATTGTGGGTCAGTGATTTTTATCTTGGAGCATTATTAGTGCAGAATCAACACAGCACTATTCACCGGGTGTTGTTAATCAAATTGGTGGAAATGACTAGCAACTGTTATGAAGGATGTTATTTCAGTGATTATTTTCCTAAAAACAAAATTAAAAAGTCAAGATGCTTCAAATAAGGGAAAGGTTACAAAATGTAATATTTATGATGATGAAACTATTATTGAAAACACTTTTAAGCCTATTTCTAAACTTTATAAATGAAGAATTTGTAGATTTACCTTCAAACATAGTCTATTTGCAGATCGTTTTGGTTCTCTCTGTAGAAATAAATGCTTGAAATGAATTAGTAAATCTTTTTGCAAATTAAGAGACCACTTTAGTCTTAGTTTTAAATAAGAAATAGATATAGTGTCTCTTATATATATATATATATATATATATATATATACATATATATATAATTATCTCATAATGAGGAACATCAAAGGGTTTATTTATTTATTTACTTTTTTTTTTTTTTGCCGAATTTTTTTTTTTGGACTTACTTCTTAACATAATTTCTGATAAATGGAAAATATTCAAATTTGGTAATATTCAAAATATTTGAGCTTGATGAGTTATTTTTTGTTTTTCTGCATCGTTGATTAAAAAAGGGGGGTTTATTTAATTTAAAAAAAACCTCAAAAGCAAACACTTGTGTAAATAATGTTAACTTTAATATAAATACGATTTTAATTGAAAAAAAAGAAACATGACGTGTCTGCTGTACAGTGTTTTTCCATCTGGGACTAAACAGCTCTAACGGCTCGAATAAAGTGATATAATGGTTCTTGGAATTTGTGGAGTTTTTGGTCCCTGGATGCAAAAATCGAACAACATGTTCATAGTTCTGTACAATTTTAAACCACACTGGATGAAATGGTTAGTAAATAAGCGTTATTAAATAAAGTGTTATTTTCTTCATGGCTAAACAATGGCTCCTTTTTCAGTCCATGCACTTTCCCAGCTAGACAGTGAAAAAAATAAATATACTAAATCCAAAAATTACCCTAGATCCTTCACTAAACACTGTGTCTCTTCCAAACCAAACCCAAGACGTTCCTGTTTTGGAGACTTAAACGCTTTGTGTCTTATGTCTTACGTAATTGTGAACACTATAACAAAACAAATGAAAAGCAGAGATTTAGAAAGCATGTGAAAGCAGGAGCGAGGCTGATGGGAGCATGGCATTGTGCAGGGGTGAGAGGTTAGAGGTTGAGAACCTTATCAATCCCACATGTGTGAATGAATATGAGTGTGAGGATTCACTGGCTTGGGAATGCTGGGTGTTTCCACACTCCCCTAATCGAGCAGAAGGAGTCTCGGCCGTAAAACCCTCCAGACTGTGACCGAGGAGACGAAACGACACTCCCCTCACCACTTCATTAACTCGTCATAGTGACACGACACACAGACATGGGAGACTTCGGTACTTATACTGTATGACGATGTGAATGGTTTTACTGATGTTCACCAAAAAAGGGTTTTAATTAGAGCGGATAAAAGTACAGAGAAACTGTTTGTAGTTAAATAAAAGTTGTTGTATGGACTTGAAAGTCAAAAGTTTCTTGTTTTGTTAATTAACTGATAAAAATCAAGAATTAAGACTAAAATTACTATTTATGAAATATTGTAAGCTAGTTTAATTAGTTATAATTAGGCGGCACTGTGGCTTAGTGGTTAGCACTTGCACCTCCAGGTCCTGGGTTCGTTTCTCACGTCGGGTCTGTGTGCATGGAGTTTGCATGTTCTCCCCGTGCTTGGTGGGTTTCCTCCCACAGTCCAAAGACAAGCAGATTAAGCTAATTAGCATCCCAAATTACCTGTAGTTTGTGAATGTTGTACAAATCGTACAAATAGGAATAAATACAAAGGTCACCATTGGCCTCCACAGTTGGACTATAGAGTTAGATACTGTAGATGGATGGAGTTATAATAACCATGCTAAAACGAGTGAAGTAGCATCAGAGGTTAATGTAGGCCAGTTCAGCCCGGTAATGTGTCGCACCAAAAGATTCATTGGTGGTTACCCAGAATCAGGAAGAGGGAAGAGAGCAGCTGCCTGCTAAAACCCGCATGCAAAACCAGTAAAGGAAGCACTTTCGGCAAAAAAAAAATCACACCTGCTAGTGCGCTGAAGCTGATGGATATACAGTGTTGTATCCTCAGATACTGTGAGTTGTTGTGTTGGTTTTCTTATTTCTTTAAATCAAATTGAAATTAAAATTTGTTTCATATTATCTTTTTTTTTTTTTAATTAACAAAACTAGCTAAGAGCCATACAAAAAGACAACAACAACAAAAAAAAAAAGCAAAGTACATGTGCAAATGTGTAAACAAGAGCAACAACATGACACAATGCAATACTCTGTAATTTTGGGGGTTAAAAAGAAAGAAAAAGGTTGATTTTTTTTCTCTCGTAAATTTTCATAAATAAGAATAAATTCAATAATCATGAATAACAGAAATACCAATATTTCCCAACCTTGGTCTTAATATAATCATGAATTTCCCATCAGCAAATTGTTTAATTGAGTTTGTACTCAGACATATCTCATATTTCTCGCCTTATCATTTGAGGTTAATAGAATTCAACAGAGTTTGTCAAATTCCGTTTTGTCAAATATATTTATTTATCAGATTATCGTTTTTGATCAAAGCTTACTTGCTGCGCTTGTGAAGGAGCATGCTAAATGCCCCAGTTGTTGTCAGTGCTGTAAAAGCCACGCCCATAAACACCCAAGTCTACAGACCTATAGACCCAGACCTCCAACTAAACAGATTACACCATTAGACGGAAGCTTAACACCAACTCACTGTCTCACACACACACACACACACACACACACACACACACATGCATGCATGCATGCTCGAGAGGTCATCATTATTAAAACTGAATAAATTTTCTTTAAAATACCCATTGTTTTTTTTTTTTTTTTTTTCAAAAATCCCTGACTCTTACTCACACTAGCAAGAATATAAAACTACTTTCAGTACGGGTTAGCATTAGCAAAGAGAACAAAACGGGCTAGCAAATTTTGTACCTTGCTAACATGCACAAGCATGCTTCACTAGCTTTAATGGTGAGTTATTTTTGACTAAAATGAGAAAAGCAAAGGAAATGCTAAAAGAGAACGCTAGTTTGACAACCAATTAGCACAGCACTTGTGCGTGCTTTCGTTTGACGCTAAGTCGAACTGCAAATAAGTGATTGATGAAGCAATTGGGCGAGAAAGTGATCACTGTACAGTTAACACTGTAATTTTGGGGGTTAAAAAGAAAGGAAAAGATTGAGATTAAAAAGTTTAGTTTTTTTTTTTCTCTCCTGTAAATTTCCTGTAAAGTAAGAATAAATTCAATAATCATGAACAGCAGAAATATTCCAAATATTGCAAGTAATGAAGTACAATTACATCAATATTTTCCAACCTTGGTCCAACCTTAATATAATCACAAATTCCCCATCAGCTGATTGTTTTATCAGGTTTGTACTCAGACATATCTCATATTTCTCGCCTTATCGTTCGGGGTTAATGAAATTCAACAGAGGTTGTTATATTTGTACACATTCCAAAAAATTCCCAAACTTCCATGATAAAAGAAAGGTTGATATAGTGCTAGTCTTTCTTACAATAAGGGACGACTATAAATTATGATAAACATGTTCTGTAATAGATAAACCCAGTTCCACCCACACATAAATATCGAAAAGATTCATTCTCATTAACAAAAGTGATAGATCTTCGCTGTCCGGCTTGCAGCGTCCTCCCTATAGACTATACAATGAGTCTGAGTGTGTGTGTGTGTGTGTGTGGTGTGTAAGTATGTGTGTGTTAGGTGGGTGAGTGAGTAGGGATGAGGGGGGCGGAACGTATTTTCTGGCCCACAGTTCCGGCAGGAGGAATGAGAAAGAAAAACAGCCCTGTGTCTTGTTGCCGGACTGGAACGCAGCACAAAACACATGGTCCCAATTTCACGGCTGTGGATGGAGAAGTGCGGGCGGATGTGGGGGCAGGAACAAACATGCAATCTGCAGACATTAATACCACGGTAATAGTCACATTCACTTAAAACCAGGAAACAGTTCTCTCTCTCTCTCTCTCTCTCACTCACTCTGTCTCTCTCTTTCTCTAAAAAACATAAACACTCTCGTCTCACATGTGTTCCGTTTTTCCCCACTTCCATCTTTCTCACTACTGACTCATTTTAACACACATACTTCCTCTCTCTCTCTCTCTCTCTCTCTCCCTCTCTCTCTCTCTCAGTTACAGTAAACTGCTTCCCTCTTGCCTGAGCAGGTTCTACAGGACAGGAAGCAGCTGTGGAGCTCTTCAACCTCTGGACACTCCGGATGCTCTCTGCAGTCTGACGGACCACTTGACTTTCCAAACCAGGGTCTTATAGACCAGGCTTTAATTAGGACAGAAATCTATTTCCTTTTCGCCTTTCTCTCGTTTCTTGCGCGCCTTTTTCTTCACCGACCTCATTATGTAATCTCAGCAATGTGATGACTGAATGAATAATAAAGCAGCCTTTATAGACGTCAAATAACAGGCTATAATAACAAGACATTTAGGGTTTTATAGTCTTTAAGGTGTTATATAAATTCCTTGTTGTGGAAAAATGTCATCCTTGGGTTAACCGGATTGTTCCTTAAAATGTGAGGGATTCTAGAGGATTAATGCTGTTGGAAGTAAAAGCAATATTATGTACATATTATAAAGCGAAATATAATACATTATTATTATTATATTATTATATAATACAAATTGAATTCGTTTCAGAGGCGAGCTCTTGAGGCAAAAATTCCGTATTGCGAAACGTATTTTCCAGTAGGAAATATTGTAAATCCAGCCACCCAAAAAATTGCCAATGTTACCAATTTCCAACACTATAATCATACTTTTGCATATAAAAACAAACAAAACATTTAGAAAAGACATGTAAATAAATAGACATTAAACCTCACTTATCCATGATTTATGATTCCTCTCAGCACCAGCTGCTTTAAAAACCAAACTGAAAGTGGCTCCCTTTTCTTCTTGCAACCGTCCTTGCTAATATTTTAGGTAGCCATGGTGCTACGTCTTCACTAAATCTTGCACAAAATGCAAAAAAAAAAAAACACAAAATATATTTAAACTCGCTTCACTTGGCTTTCCACTGCCGCAGACAAGTTTTGAACGGCTCCCGGACATACGCGCAATTTAGCCGGGCTTCAGTTTGGCTTGTTTGTTTGTTCACTTATATGCAGAAAAATACTTCCTATGTCGAGGCAATTTTTTTGTAAAATTTCATTTCTTAAGGAAAAGTTTCTATGCCGAGGTATCACCGTATATGGAAATTGTTCCTTGTCAAAACTGCAAGACAAATCCTGAAATCCTGGTAAATTACACATAATTCTCAACATTAATATCGAACCTAACATTTGGTCCGACAAAGAAAGTGTTTCTCTGTCAACGTAACTAGTAAACATGTGACGTTTTTAGTTTTTAAAAGGCAGTGCATGCTCCCGAATGCGAGTACCAGTCAAAAGTTCGGACACATCATCTCATCTAATTCAATGGCTTTTCTTTACTTTTTTATTTTCTGCATCGTAGAACAACAGTGAAAACATCAAAACTAGGAATATAAGGCGTATGGGATGATGTAATCAAGTCAATCAAAGTCGGTCATCACTTTAAGACATTAAGGTCAGTCCATCTGCAATATTGCAAGTGTAGTCGCGAACACCATAAATCTCCCTGATGAAGCCGACTCTCATGAGGAGACTTAGCTCTGCTGCAGAGGAGAAATTCATTTAGAGTTAGTGTTCTCATAAATCACCAATTAACAACGCACCCGACACATCAGATTAGAGCTCAAGCTCAAGCAGCAGAGAACATCTAAGCATCAACCACCCAGAAGGAGATCAGATCATTTTACAATGTAGAAAATAACGGCATTCAATAAAAAACTGCGTCTTAACTCCGGACAGGGAGTGTAGAGTATTTTCATATTTAGTGTTTAGACATAACATTGAAATTTCATGCTTGTGTGTGAAACACACGATCCTTAAAACCCATAGAATTTTTTGCATTACTATGTTTTACAAAAATGACCTTTATTATCAGCACAATCGAAGCAATATGATGACCTAATGTTATTTAATCTTAACCAACTATACAAACATGACTGAGCAAAAAAATTATCATAATAACACATAATCACATATTGTTATATTATGGCTGTTTTCAGTTGTTTCTATGAACAATAAGAAGAAGAAGAAGAAGAAAATTGTCGATTTGTTGATGAGTCCAACATTTTTACAACATCATTCCAATATTCTGCTAGCAGTAAAAGTTGTGTGTTTTCAACATAATGATAACTTTGGTTCTACAGTATCTGAAATATCTGAAAACCCAAATGCACATTTTGATATCTGAAGCCGCCCCCGTTGACACATCAGTTATACACCAATGCTGTGTTTCCTTGACTTTTAAGGGTTAAAAAAAGGTCCAGTCATGATAATAATAATAATAATAATAATAATAACTAAGAAATCTTCTCTTCTTAGTCATACGCTACATAAAATTGCAATAATATTATTACACAAATATGTCATAAGCCTCCAGGATTGCTTCATACTTAGTAATGTGTCTCGAAGGACCAATGGAACGATTGGTGTCAACCATCAATTTTCTTACCAATCCTATTCTCACAGCTTGTGCAGTTAAGAATTCCTGAATCTGACCATCAATAATATTAAAAACATTGATCGCATTGTTATCATGCTGAATGCTTCATGCTATTCATTCATTAGATTTTATGTTTTTTTGTTAAGACTACTCTAGCAGGTTGCTGACCCCTGTTTGGCATGGAGATGGGAGAAAGCCAGCTTTCACATACGGGACCCAGTGAGGAGTGCCAGCATGGGGGTAATTAAAACAAACTAGCACTGCTTTCTCAGGTCCAGCCCCAAACAAACTTGTCTCTTCTATACATCCGTGGGGGAGGAAGAATGCTGCTGTCAGCAGGCTCCAGAAACAAGAAGGGACAATTGGGCCTGGAAGTGGAAAAAAACAAAAAATCCTCCCGGGATCACTAGGACGTGACAAAACCTCTGGGCTGTGAGAGGCAACGTAGCCTCCCGTCGCACTCATCGGCCATCTTTGTTTGGTTAAGCTCTTCGAGCATGGCCAGTTTCTCGCCTTGTCAGTGTTTGTTCATCCTTCTATTTTAGCATTAATCTTCTTGTTCTGTCCTGCAGAGGAAAATTCCCAGCTGTTGTGTCAGCAAAGCGGTTGTAAAAGCACCTCTCAAGTACACAAACATGAAACAACAAGCCAGCAATGGCTGGGATGGCAAGTACATATAGTATAGTAGAGGTGAGATGCTGAATGGGCAGGTATACACTGAAGACAATTAACATTTTACACAGGTTCAGAAGAGAGAAAGTCATGCTTGGGTTAACAATACACACTAGGCTAGAGTATGTGTTTGAATGAATTAAATATCCTACAGTATTAATGATTTCCCTTAAATGGCACCCCTTTTTAACAAACATGCCACTTTGCAGTCTTGGCTCAGAAATAATATCAAATTAACATGAACACATGCAAGGTTATCAGGGTTAGGTCATCCTGTGTTAGCTTGTACAGATTTGCTGAGTCAAATTCCTGTCGACTCTGTAAGCAATTACAGAAGTTTGATTGTAAATCTAGATCGCTAATGAGCACGCCAAAGGCAACAGTTTCAAGGGAAAAGAATCTCTAACATGTCATAAGGAATAAAACCTCGAAAGAAAACAGTCTCAAACAGGAACCAATCTTCTTTTCGACGACCCCAGATAGTGGAATTGTAAATCCTTACAGCATATAGATGGTAAAGGTGAACAATACTGATACATGACAGTCATGTCTTCTAGATGGTACATAACCAAAGCATCAAAACAATAAGTCAGTGTGCCAAAAGACACC
Source organism: Clariallabes teugelsi (assembly GCA_030014215.1). Taxonomy (NCBI): domain Eukaryota; kingdom Metazoa; phylum Chordata; class Actinopteri; order Siluriformes; family Clariidae; genus Clariallabes; species Clariallabes teugelsi. The sequence goes on from JAQMYG010000011.1 coordinate 2,007,760, forward strand.
GTACTGTACAAAAGACATACAGTACATCAGGAGCTGTTCAACTGGTGATATTCTGACCAAGTGCCTTACCACGTCTGATATTTGATCATGGACATCAAGTTAGAGCAAAGCGTGAACGTGAAAGTCTGCTGGAAACTGGCCAGATTAATCCAGGCAATCCTGACATGTGATTTGAACATGCACCATGTTGCTGTCAAGTTCATCCCCAGGCTGCTGACCCAGGAGCAGAAGGAACATCACATCGAAGTCAGCCAAGAACCGGCAGTGTGCCGTGGATGACCCGTCCTTCATGTCGGGGATCATGAAACTTGGGTGTATGGGTACGATCCTGTCGTCACAGTGTAAGAGCCATCTCATCTCTACGACCAAAAAAGGTGAGGCAGGTCCGCAGCATCGTCTTTTTCATCATTCACCTCATTGTGCATCAAGAATAGACCCATTCCCATGGGCCAGACCGCCATTAGCGAATTCTACAGCCAGGTTTTAAGGCATCTGAGGGAGGACGTACAGTGAAAGCGAATAGATCTGTGCTGCGCGAAAACTTTTTGACACCTCCTTGTATCACTTTCTAAGCTCATGAACTTACTTTCAAGTCAATTTGATTCGATTAGGTTTGTATAGTTATTTGAAAATTGGACATTTTCGCGAAGCAGTTTTAACAGATGAAAAAAAAAATTCCGGACATTAATTTCAAATGTAAAAATTAAAAGATTTAATCTATAGTTTGTTCGCTTTGTCCCTAAACAGCAACTAAAGGCGACGACGCCAAGGAAAAACTCCCTGAGTGGTCCATCTTTATTTACGAGAAATTCTATTGAACAGAATGTCTGGCTAAACAAATACGTTTTCATCCTAATCTGAGCCTGAGAGTGAGTACCTAAACACTAATTGGAAAGATATTCCTTATATGGTTTAGGAGTTCTAGAAAAAATTGTCTCATAGTGTAGTTGTCATCATTATAGGTGCTAATTAAGAGTCTGCACCTTTTCGATGCAAGCAGGTATCATGGATCTTAATCAACCAAATCATTATTTTTGTTGCAATGAGAGACTTTTTTTTGCAGGTTTGAAAGCTCATTTCATGTAACTAGGAAAACTACCAGTTAAGTTTGATGCCATATAAGAGACTGATAACTGCTGATCAACTGGGAATTTCACACGTAACTATCTTTTACGGTTTAAAGAGGATGGTATAAATATATCCAGTGAGCGGCAGTTCTTTGGGTGAAAATGCCTTGTTGATGCCAGAGATCAGGGGAGAACGGCCAGACTGGTTCAAACCGATAGAAAGGCAACACTAAATCAAATAACATCAAACAAGGTATGACGAAGTCCATCTCTCACCACATATCATGTTGAACCTTGAAGCAGATGGGGCACAGCAACAGAAGACCACACCAGGTGCCGCTCCTGTCAGGTAAGAACAGGAAACTGAGGCTACAATTTGAAAGAGCTCACCAAAATTGCACAATAGAAGATTCATGGATGTGCAGCAAACAAATGAACAGCACCTGCATGATACTATAATGTCAATATGGACCAAACTCTGTAAATGCTGCCAGCACCTTTTTGAATAAGGTTGTTCGAAAGGCAAAAAGAGGTCAAACCCAGTACTACTGTATGAAGGTGTACCTAGTGAAGTGGCTGATGAGAGTAGATTTTGCGTATTTTCAAAATGAATGTAGTCCAGAAGAAGTCTGGAAATTCTTGTAAATATCTTTAAAAACTGCCTCATTTTGATAGAGATGTGTTATATATGTGCAGATAGACGGACGGACTATTGAAGGACAGTCCTCGCATGCATGGCTGTGTCCCCGTATGGCAGACTCTGCCTTTAATGGGGCTGCCCCGGATCGTAGCCAAATACCACGCGGAACTCCTGATCTCCCGCAACCACATTGCTGCCTCCAGTCCAAACAAATACACCGCTCGCTGAGGCCCGGCTCAAATATATAGATCTTCCATTTTTAACAGTCTTTATAGCCATCCCCGAGACCTCAGTTGCTCCGCTTTGATTTATTATACAAGGATGCCATCTGAAAGTGATGCTGGAGTGAAAAAAAGAAGAACGCAATCTTGCGGAGAGCCAACAAGCCTGTAAAACTTCCCGTCAGAAAAAAAAAGTACATTAAAAGGTTTACTGGATATTTTTTTTCTCCTACTCATATATTTTTTTTGACATTTCCTCTTGCTTGAGTTATGGTGCCAAAATAAAAACTGGTGTGGCCAATTCCATTTAAAATGAGAATCTGAAATAGTTTTATGGGCCATCTGGAGAAAAAAAATGGATGTTTTTTTTTTTCTTGGAGAAAAAAAAACAGAAACAAAATAATTTCTTTCTAAGTGCTAAAACAATAGTGTAAATTTAATCAAACTAATGTGAAGGTCATATCTGTGATATTTTTCCGTATATCTCATTGAATATTTACCAAACAGGTAACACGCCCTACGGTGGAATAGAGCTCTACTTAAATAAAGTGTAGCAATTGGTTAGGTTACTGCTGCCTGTATTTTAAAAGTGGCTTCATTACCCACCCAATAAAGGCAGACATTAGAGCCAGCTCCATGACTATAACCTCAGGGTGTGTTTCTCTTAAAATGCCACGAAATGGTGGAGTAGTTTTGCACAAAGGGACAATTAAAGTGGTTTAAACACCCTACAATTGCTGTTCAGAGTATCTGCAGGACCGCACAATGCAGAAAAGAAAACCAGTGAACCATCCTGATAGTTAATGGAGACACTGAACGAGCTACCTGATGTGAGGAACGTATCTGAGGTCTAATGGGCGCTGTTACGCTCGAGAGGTCAAAGTAACACTTTCGACTGATCTGAAATCAATGATTGAATAAAACCCAACATAGTGTGATAATATCATGCGTTCATGATGGAACAAGATGTGAAAAACATAATTAAGAATGAATAAAAACAACAGCATTGGTGGTGGACTACGGTTTTGTTTTTCCTTATATAGTAATGTTGAAATCCAGAATTGTTAGCCAGGCATCTGGTTGAGACTTGGAGGTGAGACCTCAAAACACACGTCACACAAGAGGCTTTTACTTACATGTGAGCAGTCTGATATAATGTTCATTACTGGACTAGTTCCAGCAACGAAATGGTGAAAATACTTGCTTTATTACTACGCATACGCACTATGTCAAAAATGCACAGTGACAAATGTGCACGCCAGAACTGTTGGCAGGAGATAGGTACTATGTTAAATGTCGATATTTACACTAAGCCCCTGAAGAGTTGCCATGTTTGTTTAAATTATGCAAACTGTCTGATTCAATTCTCTGCTGCGAACCCTATTGGAATCCTCTCTCCAGTAACACACATAGTATATAGAGACAAATGGACTAAGGACGTTGGTTGCCAGTGATGATCAAGGACATGATGATTTAAATGGGGCTACTAGTCTTACAAGCAATTAGAAACTACAAGTTTCAAGTTTTATTTGTCATATTGCAGGTTACAGAAACATGTTCCCCGCCATACAATGAAATTCCTTCTTTGCTGCCCCCCAATGAATGTCATGAATAAATAAAAATAATAAAATAGAATGAAATAAAACAAATCTAGGTATAAAAAAAGAATAGATAAAAAAGATATATTAAACATAGAATTAAAAGATGAAAATATGAAAAATATGAGAATATGAAAAAATATGAAAATTTGAGAATATCAGAATATAAAGGAAAAGCAAAAATTAAAACTGCGTGAGCAGAATTATTCATTCAGCTTCTAGACCGCTTTATCCTGTATACAGGGTCACGGGGCACCTGGAGCCTAGCCACCCCAATTTAAGCCTAATCTGCATGTCATTGGACTGTAGCAGGAAACCAGAGTACCCGAAGGAAACCCACCAAGCACAGGAAGAACATGCGAACTGCATGCACACAGATCCAGAGGCGGGAATTGAACCTGGACCCTGAAGATGCACGGCAACACTACGCCATTGCACCGCCTGAGCAGGATTAATTAAGATCAATTATAAATGCAAGTTAAATAGCTGAGGTTGAGTTAAAGCTAGTTTACACTTTCACCAGTTTTGTTATGGTTCAAAATTATGGCTTTTATGACATTATTATCTACAGTGTAGCAATGAAGCACGTGGCACAGAAATCTGAGGATTTGGTCCAGTAAAGGGTCAGATAATGTAGATTACTAACTGTATAAATATCTATCTCTATGTTGTGATGCGAGGTTTTCGTTAATCATTACAGAGAAATAACTGTGATAACTTCCAAAGTTCAAAGTGGTATTGTACAGTATAAACATTGATATGTGAAATCCTCTGCTTTAAAATTATTATTATCCCAATGTGTCAAAGTTATCAAGAAAGATTTGAACCAGTGAAACTATCTTGACACTTGAAACCCCTCGCAGCTACATGGTACCTCTCCGGTGACTAAGACTAAAATTAAAAGTCATGAATGACCACAAATATTCTAACAAAGATACACAGTGGACCTAGAGCAGAGCTGCAGGTCATAAAAGACAAGTTAAACACCCAGGTAAGCCACGATCATACTTTACAAACACCCAAGGCTCATCCCGATTCGTGCAAAGTGGGCCAGGATTCCCTCACCATGCTCACCATGTTGATATTTCTGTTTATTTGTGTGCTTTCCTATGGTTAATTTTTTTTAAACATCCTTCCGATGCCCGTTCCAGATTTAAATCTGCACACAGATACAGATATAGAGATATTTAGAGAGTTAACAGCTATAAAAACATACAGCTCTGTTTTACACTTTTATCATGAATAAAAAGGTGGAAAACATGTACTGTATGTTTTTTTTTAATTCTTTCTCCTGGCTGAGAATTGTTCATCCTTATTTTCTTACGGTGTCCTGATGGGCGTGGCTTCTTCCACGCCCATCAAGGACATACGGAATGGCTTGATGAGAAACAACATGATGTCTAAGCTCCTCCAGGATATTTGTAGAGACATGCAGTGGCCTAGTACTTAACAAATAAATATTTACTCTATGCTTCAAAAAACAAAAAACAAAAAAATTAAAGGTCCCATGTTGTACTAATTCTTTAGTTAACACTAATTTTGGCTCTTCTAAAGTGTATGTCTTAATGCCTCGGTTGAAATCCTGCTCAGATAATGCATTTCTAAACCTTACATTCCATTGTGTTTCACTTCTCTTACAAACGTGCCGTTTCAGTGTTTATGTAAATGAGCTCCTGCTGAGCCACGCCCCCGCCAGAGAACAGCAGAGCTGAGAAACAAGCTGGCGTAAGAGGTTGATCTCATATGATGAAAATCTACAGTAATTGGCTTTATCATTTTGATTCATACATATCTTCTCACATTTCATACACATTTCTATAATTTTCTTTTGATTCTCGTAAGCTACTTTGCGACAAAGCGACAATGACTGTTGTTAAAAACAATATACAAATAAAATTTAATTGAATTGAATTGAAATGAAACCCTGGACAATACAGAAATAAATTTAAAAAAATTAAAAATCTCAGGAATTTTTATTTTATTTTATGTTTTTGTTTGTTTACGCAAACTGGAGACCCATCTGAATGTCTACAAATGACTAAAAAGTACATTTTCATAATAGATAGATTTATTTAAAGATTCGACACGAATTGTACGTTATTACCTGATAAACCTCACACACGCACCTTCACTGATAAGAGCTACACATTTGACATCTGACTGTTTACTGAATAAGATTTTTAAAATAAAAACCTGTTTAGAGACTTTTCTAGGGGAAAAGTTGCTGTTTTTCTTTCTGTATAAGTTTCCAAACTATTTAAGAGTCTCATGATCAGGATGAAATTTCACACAAACGTTGAGGTGCTGATCATCTGAGTAGAGAAGAAATAAATCTCTGTAACAGACAGGCAGTCTTTTGTACACGTCGTCGCTATTTGAGTAGAAGTCGGTAGCTAGTGGAGATATTATTGTCGAGTTAGACGTGCCTTTGTGTGTGTAATTGCTCCGAGTCTGGCTTTCAAGTGTATTTAGAATTTGTACATCAAACATCAAAGAGCTGACGGTGAAAATATGAAAATAAGATTCTTCTCGGCTGTTTGTTATCATTAGTCAGCTTTTCTTTCCTTTACCGCTTGGAACAAATGGACTTTAAACGCCTCATTTGAAAGGCAAAATCAGAGCTTTACATTAGTCAAATAAACGCATTTGCATGAAGCCATCACCCTGAATGAAGTCTCGATCGCCGCAGTGCGCCCATTCTCTAAGTGTGTACATCTCCCACCTCCTGTCTATTTGCTTCCGCTTCAGACTGCCCCAGTCACTACGTCTATATTGTCCTTCTCTCTTTCGCGTTCACCCTCACCCAGAGTCTTTGTGTTTTCTCGCTGTCTATCAAATCTTTTCCTTACACAGTCCTCAAGTCTTGACAGTAAGTTGTGACATCTCTGTCATTCTTTCGCTCGCACACAATAGCGAGGTCGCATGCTGGTGACAAAGAACGTGACTCCTGGGCTCCTATTTAAACCCTGGTTGTTGTTGTTGTTGTTGTTGTTGGAAAAACTAATACTTCAGTATTAGGAAGTATTTTCCTGGTATCAGATTATATAGTTAAATTAGCTTTATTTGCACGGGATATTAACTCAAGATTAGTATTTGGCAAACGCTCGACTAGTCCGTGGCACAGGTTTATTTTTAGGTATGAGGCAGACGCAGAGACGCGGACTCGGGTCCATAAACTCGGATCCTGCAGGGGAAAAGGGAAGCTTTCGGATCAGTGTGAGTCTCCTGCTCGATGACAGCCCTCATCTCACAAAGCCGATTGAGATTGACATCTCAATGCAGGGGCCAGGGCCCGTCCTTTACAAGCACCATTTCACGGCTTTGTCCTCTGCCCAAAACCACCACCACCACCACCACCACCTCCAAAACCCATCCAGCCAGAACCCAACCGTGCCTCTTTATCATCAGACACTCACATCAGGTTGGCAGGAGCAGGCGGGAGTGGTGGTGGAGGGGTGCTGGGAGGTCCCCCTCATTATACCCCGCTGGTCTTCAATTGGCGTCAAAACCGGCTTGTTTCGTATACTTAGCTTTTGCATACGAATGGCGAAGGCTATTGTCTGGCACTAAATGCACATTAAATCTGTCTGGAGGTGCAATCATTTTCCCCCCTCTTTCTTTCTCCCCTTTAATAAACTAATTAATTGGACAGCTCTGATTTACAGGCGGAAGACATCTTCAGTGCTTCATTTCGCTGTTTTCTACGCTTTCCCCATACCGTGCCAAGCGTCTGACATGTAACGATAGGATGTTTATAGTATTGCCAAGAGCACAGCGCAGCCGTCCCTGGGCTACTTTATCCCAGAGCCAGATGAGATTTCTGGCTTTTGTCTCTGGCAGCGGCTAAATAGATTCGTCCAACTGGGACAGCCTGTTGCCAGGGACACACGTTCATCATCATATAGCCCTCAGGTCAGCCTCTTTTTTTTTTTCTTCTTCTTCTTTTTTTTTTTCTGTACTGGTCCAGACGGCAGACGTTGCACCGATTGGACCGCTCAGCTCGAGTCAGATCAGATCTGATTTTCTGCTGGAAAAAAACAGAAATTGAAAAACAGTTTAATTTTGTTTATTGCTGTAAAAATGTTCCAAAAACCACACCGTGCTAAAAGAATAACAGCTAACATTTCCTGTTCTGATGTTAACTCTGGATTCTGAATGTTTAGTTTTGTCCGTGACGAAGACCTTGACTTGTGATTGAAAATTTGATTTTAGACGGGAATGTTTAAAAGGAAGCAGAAAATCTGGAACGGCTTTATCTCTGGATCCTTTGACTTTTTTTTTTTTTTTTTTCCTTTTTCTCAGAGTTAATAGATTTCAACAGTCTTATTCAGCAAAGACCTGGTTTGCCCAAGCACACACACACACACACACACACAAAGAAAAAAACAATTTAACTGTTATAGGAAGATCCTGAATATTTTTTCATTGTCTTCATTTATTTTATCACTAAAATAATCTTTTATTTCTTCTTCTTCTTCTTCTTCTTTAAAGGTGCACGTTGTCCTAAGTAGCGGCTCAGGGTGATCAGGTTTTTGCGACATCCCCCATGGTGGGCATTGTCCATCTGTCCATCTACTTTCACTTTCAGATCAAACTGGCTCCAGCCCACATGCCGGGCACCTTTGGGGCAGAGACCCCGAGGGAGACTTCATCTCCCAGCTCGGACAGCTGTCATCCACCCAGTGTGGGTTTATTTGTTCCCGGTCTCCTCTGAGTTCCTCACACAATGTCCAGATCAAGCCTCTGGTTTGAGGCCAGTGGGCTCCCAGCAGTCCAGCTGCACATCAAGCCTCTCATCTCGCCTTTGGTTATTCCGTTAATTAAACACTCGGAGAAATAGCTCCTGGAGAGAGACACCGCCACATTTCCAAAAAAGCTTGGCCACATTCACCAGGCTGCAACCTCCACCACCTACCACCACCACCACCACCACCACCCCACCCCCTACACCCTTTCTCCTTTTCTCCACACCCTTGTCGAGGGAGGTGGCAAGCTGTTCCGCGAGCCCCCAGCTCATATACATAATCCTACTCTTACACACACACACACCCCTCGTCACCCCCACCCACCGCCACCATCCTCTCTTCCTGCCATCTCAATGGCGCTTCACTCCTTCAACCCGGAGCGACTCAAAAGGAGCCCGCGCCTCCCGCTACATCGGGCCCGTGGGCGCAGTGAGAAAATGAAGACCTCTGCACCCCTACAAATCCCCAGGAATTTCTCATTAAGAACAGGTCCCGGGCCCCTGAAGACCCCTGGGTCCCCCCCACACCCTCACACACACACACATTCGCCTCCCACCCTCCCTTCCAAAATGTCTGAATGTCTGAAGAAGCTGACCCTCTTGCTTGGAAGAATGGACTACTCGAGTCCCTGTGTGTGTGTGTTATTCACCTTGCTCCTATTCTCCGCGTACAAGAGGCTTCCCCTCGCCAATGGGACTTTGAAAGCCCTCGAGACTTCCTCTTTTTTTTTTTGAGAGCCAGATTTTTAATATGTGTGCATGCATGCAAGCAGTGGAAATACCTGAGCTTTCGGATAGAGCTTTGTGCGTGTTTGTGTGTTTTGCTCCTTTTCTATCCTCCGCATTAACACGTGAGCTGGTCTTTATGGTTTCAGCTGCAAAATAAATATTGGACAAGTGTTTGAGTAAAAGAGGCGAGAGTACACTTTACTGAATTTAAACTTTCACTTACTTTTATGACTTTTAAGAGTGCCGTGTTTATTAGGCATGAGTCGCCTCTTAGGACTGCTTCGTCCAGACTGGCAGACTGTTTATGGAAGAACCTGACTTTATGCTAACACTAACGCTAATAAATTCATCTTCATCCGGTGTTAGTAAATTGTTCCTAGCATGTGACGTGCACGCATGAAGAAGTGTTAACTCCATCTAGTGGGGAACAGCCTTTTTCAGCCAGGGTTTCGGATCAAACTGGGTCCTGATGAGGAAATTAGGAAATTGTCATTTTAACCAACATGAATTACTTCTAATAAACACAAATGAATAAATAAATAACCATCAAAGTTGAATTAACCAAAATGATTAGAAAGCGTAAGATTTATTTATTATTATTTTTTTTTTGGACAGATTTTTCCATAAGGATACGCTTTTCTTTCTCATAGGAAACTATAAAAAAAGTTTTTTTTTAAAAAGTATATTTAGAGACCGGTAAGAAAAGCTCACGAAGTGAAACTTGAATCTCGCCTCTTGAGTTTGGATCGTTACAGTTGTTTGGTTACGTGTGGCATGAGGAATACAATTTCCTCTACCACACACGGCAAAATTATATGCATATATCGTTCTCTCTGTGATTAAGGCTTAGCTTCGTTCAGGCTAAACTTAGGCTTTAGCAACGAATTCAGGCAGCATTTCATGGAAAACTGAGAAATGAGGATTTGTAATATGAAATATGCTTATTATGCTCTTAAACTCCTCCAAGGCGATTATAACTCTCTGCTCGAGTTTAGTCTGTTTTAACGGATGCAGAGGAATCTGAAATGACGGAACAGAACATAATGCTACAGTGTACTGTGTGTGTGTGTGTGTGTGTGTGTGTGTGTGTGTCGTTCCTGTGGCTCCGGATGAGACTTATTTTACGTTTTTTCATGTTCACGTTCTTGAACAAGTATATACTTTAGATGTTCTTCAGGAAAGACAGCACCTTCAATTCCCCTGAATGGAAAAAATAAGTTAATTGTTGCCACTGTGTCTATACATATAATTCTGTGCAAAAGTCTTGACCCCCCCCATTACATTTGTGTATTTTTGATGTAGTCTTGAGGAAGAGTTTCTCCAGACTTCCTGAAGGACTTTTTGTTTTTTTGTTTGTTTGTTAAGCCACACAGTGACCTATAAATCATTCAACCAGCATGACCCAGTGAGAAACAGGTGCAGATGATGACAGATGATCAGGCCGGTGATCGGTATACTGCTGATGCTGAATGTTGAGTGGTTGGAACAGAGAAGAGGGGAAATGAGGTCGCTGCTGAGGCTGTTACATAAACAGATAGATAGAGAGTACCGGTCAAAAGTTTGGACACAACTTCAAATTCAATGTTTTTTTTTTTTAGTTTTGTGATTTATTTTCTACATTCAAGAACAATACTGGATTTTTGTTTTTCAAAACTATGAAATAAAATGGAATTATGCAATTAAGTAACAG
>JAQMYG010000011.1:2028567-2038971 GCA_030014215.1 Clariallabes teugelsi
GCCCCCCCCCCCCCCCCCCGGTGTTGGAACGCGGTTACGCGTGTGTTTGGTGTGTGTGTGTGTGTGTGTATGTGTAATGGGCGAATCGTGCTCTGTTTCTTTGGTTTGGTTTAGAAAGGGGCCGCTAGCCTGACTGTCAAGAATATGTGCTCAGGTTTCTCGGCCTACTGGGGCTGCTGCTGGGATTCGCTCTCACAAACTGGGGAAAAAAGGCTTCCGGACTGGGAAAGCGCAAAGCTCTGGGGGTCCAGGAGCGCCAGTGAGGTGTGAATGGTAAGATTTTTGGATGCATTTCCTGATTAATAAGACGGTTTATTATTATAACGGGTGCTCACTGTAAGTGTGTGTGTGTGTGTGTGTTAGGCTAAACATCTTTGAGCTGGGCTGCCCTGCATGAATTTGCAAAGCGCGCGCGCGTGTGTGTTTGTCATATCCATATCATAACTTCTTCACTTCCTTTGCAAGATGACAGAGTTACAGTGTGTGTGTCATGCATGTGCAAGCAAGGGCGGCTACACACACACACACACACACACGCACACACACACACAGAGAGCAGAAGGTGCATTCCCCATGCACGTGCTTTGATGAATTGTTTCATCAAAGTGTTCATATTCATTAAGTCTACCTGATTATGCATTAAATGTGCACTGACCCAATGGTGTGTGTGTTGACCTTTCAGAAGACACTGGATCACACTTTATCACTAACGCATGCTTAGGAAAAAGGATACCTTTGGGATTTGTATGTTCACCTTGACACCAGGTCGATCCTGAGTTCACACAGCGTTACAGCACAACACCAGGACATGTTCGTCCTGTGTTTGTCTAAGTTTCCTCATACACACCATCCCGAAGCGTGATACGTGGATTGGCTACACTAAGGATGCATTATGTTGAATTTCTTGCATTTCCAAGCTCAAAAATGTTTCCCTAACTTTTAATTTTTAGAGAAAGACTCCTCAAACCAGCGTCTGGCAAAAGACATGAAACCAACATGGCTGCTCAAAGCTCACTAGCATTTAGAGTTTGTAGAAATAGATAAAACATTAAAGCTACAAATAATCTGATCAGCTTTAATGTAATCTGTGATATTATTATTATTATTATTATTTCAGGTTGAACTCTCTGTCTAACTTATTAATACAAAGAAATAAAATTTTGAGTTTGAGTGTCTTACGCCGTGTTTTTCCCCTAAGTTTGCTTTCGTCCTCAGCTAAATACACTCCCTGTTAGGTAATCGGAGAGTGAATCACAGATGAGAAATCAAAGTAGATTAGATAAAGATAAAGATTTGTCTTAAAATTCACTTATACCACTTTGGCGCTGTTATTTAAGCGGAAGTGAAAATATGAAATAATCCCAGTAAAAATATTCACTTTATCTTTTCTAATTAATATCTATTGGTGCAGGTGTTTGTTTACTTTGAGACAGTAGCGCATTAGTAGATTATTTTAAAGTAGATTATTAAATCCGACACATAACTGTTCATAACATCACTTTTACTCAACATTTTGATTTTACTAATGGTGCAGGTTAAACTTATCGACAGATATCTACAGGAATTTAAAGTTTTCATCTGCAATATTTTTAAAAAAGATATCTGATGAGGAAAAAAATCTTCAAAAAGATTTGCAAAGGTTTCATTACATTCTGTCCAGCTAGTTTTGCGTGATGCTGTGAAATAATCTGGTTCTGAGACAGGTTTCGTGTCCTCCAAGGTATGAAACGTAAAGATATCATTGAAAGAGTTTCGACCAATGTACAGGCGAAACCTTTCTTTTATTTATATAGAAGAATGGAAATATACACGTTACAGTTAAACGGCTAGCTAGGTAATAGCTAGCTTGATAAAAGGTGTGATTGAGCTTGTGTATGTGCAAAATGATTTAAAACCAGAACACACTGTACACCTTCACACAACCTATGACCACCTGTGATGACACATTTTGGCCCACATTTTTCAAAATATGGTGATTTGATAGCATTGTTGGATGGGGTAGATTGGGGAGACATTATGCATAGCTCTTATTGGACTCCAGGGGGTAATTCTAAATTCACAAACTGGACCAACAACAAAAAATCTTCCTTAACAAATGCGTAGTAATTATGTATCTATTATACTTTATACTGTGTGTATATGTTCCTATACCTAATAATTTGCAATGTACAGTACTGACTTCACAAATGTTGATTGAATGAATTGTGTCTCGTTTGTCTCTAAGGCAAGTGGGCAGAATCGTCATCAGTCCTCCAGAAGAGACCCCTCAGTCTCGTCACATGGAAAACATTACCCATCTTAGTCAAGGCGTCTGGCCTTCATCCCAGCCTTCAAGTCTAACTTCCACTTAGCGGCGCAGAACAAAGGACTACTGGCTACCATAGAGTTCCCTGGAAATCCTCCAGAAATTCAGCGAAATCTTTCTGGATCTGTGTTTCACACTCAGGAATCCACACTCCATGGCACTTTAAGCTAACTCACCCATCTCCGCTAAGAAAAACATGGACACGGCTTTGCCTGAGACTAGGACTGACACTAGCACGCGCATGTCTCCTCCCAGTCCGGCGTTCAGTCTCGATTCGTCCAGTCCGTTCGCAAACGGCTTGCACTTCGAGTCAATTTTGTTTGAAGATGAGGACGAAGATGAGGACGCAGGCCCAAGGTCTGCACACGAAAAGCAGTGTAGCAGCTCCTTAAACGAGATTGCTGCATCTACAAATTTGAAGCAAAAGCTCACCGTTCTGGATAGACGCCACAGTGTGTCGAAAGGCAAAAGAAGGACAAAGAGCTGCAGGTCAGTGAAACGAGATGAAAACATAGAGGAAGAGTCAGGCGGAGACGGCGATCCAGCCTCCCCGGAGCGCATCCATGATGAGGGTACCGCGGCAAGTATCTCATACTAAACTCCCGCTTCTGTGTTGTGACATCCAAACCATGCATCTTTATTTCAGTGAAGTCGAATGCTACATTGATTAAAGACAAATTCCGCTCTTTAGAAGATTTCCCAACCCTGATGAAGAAGAAACGCAGGAATGAGTTTTGTAACAAGATGAGAATATTTGTGCATACTTGTAGATCACATATTATGAATAGCTTCAGATTTTACTGCAAGAATTTTAACAGTTTTTCCCATCACTTTTAATATCAGACCGTAATAACAAAAAACAGAACATTGAAACACATTTAAAAAGCTAAAATTAAAATATGTTTTTAGCGATTCTAATTGAATAAATGAAATCTTATTTAAAGGATCGGACTTTATCTGTAACTATGAAACATAATTTGCTTCTGTCTTTATTACATAGCACACCTAAGGGTCCAAGAATTTCATTATAACAACATAATTAAGCAATTGTAACTAACTGTAGTAATTATTTTTGGATAATAAGAGAAATGTTAATTTATACTGTACTTAAATAGATGTTTATTTCTTGTTCGCCACGTTAATTTAAAACAAACCAATTTTCACTTAGGCGGTGAACAACCCAAAGTCAGCGGCTCTAACTCCTGTGAAGTATCTAGAAAGTGAAGTCGTATGGGCCAAGTTTAACCGTAGACCATGGTGGCCATGCCGCGTGATCATCAATCCTGCGTTGGAAACGTATCACAGAATAAAAGGTACGTTCATTACTGTTAAAGAATATAAGCTAAGCTGTTATGTTATTTGGGTACTTGGTTGTTGTTCTGGTTTCCAGAATGCTAACATTGCAAATCATCATCTATTGTTCAGGAACTGCGGTTTTAGATACATTTCGCATTTTAGGAGCTCATTGTTTATGATCAGTGCCAGTTCCTGATTTAAAAAGTTAAATCATACTTGTGCAAAAAATCGATATGATTGATTTGTTCTCATATAAGTAAAACGTTTTCTTTCTTCCCCCTGTCAGAGCCGAGTGATAATCCCTGTCGTCAATATTACATCAAGACATTTGGAGAACACGAGGAACTGGTCTGGGTCTCCGAGAAAGCCCTGCATAAGTTTCTTGGTGAATATCAGTTTTACAATCTCCCTGGTCCAAAGAGAGGGGTAAGTCCAAGCTCGAACTTTTTATTCATTCTATTGTTGTTTGTAATAATAAACTTGTGTTAGATATGGTGTGTGTTTTTCTCACGCAGATCCCCAAGCGCTTTCAAAACTCATGGAGTTGTAGTGTAGCCGAGGCTGAGGCGCATTTCCTGGATAGGCCCGGGATACCTGTTATCACGTCTAAATTCACAGAAAACAGGCAATTCGATGAAAAAACAAAAGATCAAGGAGATAAAGTACCTAACCCTGAGCTGCTCCTGGGAATTCCTGGAAATGGTTGCCAAGCCAATGGGAAGATTTCACACAAAGACCCGAACTTTTTAATGAAGTCTAAATGCAAGAGGAAGCAAAGAAAAAGCTCAGCAGTGTTTTTTACAAAGTATGACAAGTTCCTCTGTGAAAATGCAGAGTTAGAAGATTTGATGGATAGTCCCTATTCTGATATCGACTCTGTCCCGCAAATCCGCCGATGTCCCAACGGCAATGGCCGACCCGCTACTACTGATCAGCCTGTAAGACAGCTCACAAGCCAACATGATAAAGAAGCAAAGAAAAGTATTGAAGTCCAAGGTGGACTGTGGTTCAGCAAAGCTGGAAAAGGACAAACCAGTGGAGTGTTTAGTCGTGCGGGAATAAAATCGGTGAACTGCTCATTTGGGAAGGTATCATGTAAGATCAAGATACCAGACTCGACAAGTGTGAAGTCCAGAGACAACCAAGTCACGGGACCTGAGCAGCAATGTGTAGAAAGCAAGAAAACCCTCGACAATAGAGTTGCAAGTCTCCCAGCCAGCAGTCGATTGATGACTAGAGCGCTGAAAGCAATGGAAGACGCTCAGCTCGAGCAGACGTCCAGCCGAGATCTCATGCAAACTCAGCCGAGCGGTGAAACTCGTAGCGATGTATGTGTTAAACAATCCGTGTGCAGTGAAAAGACAAAAGTCAAATCGAGCCGCCAGAAAAATTCAACAAGCTCAGATTTGAAACCGGACTTAAAATCTGGTCGCGTTTCCAAGGCGTCTGGAGATCCGTCTGATTTGAAAGAGCAAGACGTTGCGGTCAAATCAGAGGACGAATCTTGTTCGATATCTTTCAATTGTAACGAGTCCAACCTGAAACAAGAGAATCGGGTGTCTGAGGCGTCAACGTTTTCTACGCCATCTCCGTCTTCGTTTCGTGTAAATGTACAAGACGGCGAAGACATGAAAGAAATAACCTTTAAGTCACTGGAAAATGAAAAAAATGGAAAGTCAGCACCGTTTCATCCAGACGCGAACTATAAATACAGCACCTTCCTGATGTTGTTAAAAGATATACATGATAGTCGAGAAAAAGACGGCCAACCCTTGGTCATGGAACCTTTACCTGCAAAGAAGCTCATTAAAGAAGAGCCGCCCCTGATTTCTGAAAAACATCCGATAAAAAACAGCTTCGGTCGCGTTAAAGGCGTTCGTAACGGCTGCGTGTCTGGCAAGTATGGACAGAGCAAAACGTCTAGTTTGAAGTCCAAACAAAATAAAACAAATGCAAAGTTTGGCCCAGATATGAGAGAGCACAACGGTTGTGTTGTTCAGCAATTCCAGAGTTTTTCTCCTGTACCAAAATCTGCTAAAAAAACAAGCAAAAAAAGTCAACCTGTTGTGAAGAAGAGCCTTACCGTCCCCTTCGAGCCTTCCGATTTGTCAGCGAATGCGTGTAGCAGGAAGTCGGATAACACACCAAGCACGGGGTGCAGACTTCTCATCAAGGACTCGGAGAAAAGTTTTTTTGGCAGCGTACCTAAAAAACGCTGGCAGAGGTTTGACCCGGACAAGGACAAGACGCCGAAAGCAGAGATCAGAAGTGACCAAAGACCAGGACAACCGGAAATGCCGCCTACAGAGCAGAAAAGCGTCCTGGAGCCTGGTGCTGAGAAAACCAGTTCAACATCATCAGGCTCAGCATCAGCATCCGAGATACCAGAGATAAACACAGCCGGTATAACTCCAAGTACCTGTGTGGCTTCCGGTTTCCCTACAGGTAAGATGAGAAGGAGAAATCAAATTAGGTCCTGACAGTTTTTGTCTGCTGGTCATGACTCCGAGTTTGTCTTTGCCAGAGAGCAAACGTATCCGAAAGCCTAGCAAAAGACTCATCGAGTGGACAGAGGAATGCGATCACATGTTCGGGACGAAGAAGAAACCCAGGAAGCAACCTGAATCTTTGCAGAAGGTAATCATTTTTAACAATGTGCTTCATAGTAATTGATGTTTGTTGAGATCTTTTCATATACCAGAATATCGCTGGTCTTTCCCAGGTTATTAAAAACAGTTCCGTTAACAACGCCAAGAAATCTTCAGGCATCCATCAACATCAACCTGCGCCGAACCCCTTACCGGAAATTCAGACTCCTCCCCCTGAAGAGAGATCAAAGACTCCTCCTATGTTGGAAAATACTCCATGTCCAGAGAGTCAGGCTGTAGTTCTGGCTGTAGACACTCTAACCCCGCCTCCAGAGACAGAAACCTCGCTGTACGGGGAGAACTGTTTTAAAGAACAGATTCTGGTTCAGAAGTCTTCCACCATTGGTAGGGGATACAAATCTTAAAGCTTGTTTTTGTTTAGAAATGGCACAATAAACTGTACGACCAAAAGTTTGTGGACGCCTGATCATAACACTCATGTTGAGCTTCCCATTAACAGCCTCCACTCTTCTGGAAAGTCTTATAACATTTGAGGGCGTGGTTCTTTTTCATTCCTCTACAAG
The DNA here is from genome assembly GCA_030014215.1 of Clariallabes teugelsi. Classification (NCBI taxonomy): domain Eukaryota; kingdom Metazoa; phylum Chordata; class Actinopteri; order Siluriformes; family Clariidae; genus Clariallabes; species Clariallabes teugelsi. Next base: position 2,035,341 of record JAQMYG010000011.1, read on the forward strand.
AGCGCAGTGATGTGCTCAGGCACTGATGTTGGGATGTCTCCAGTTCCAGTTCTTCCCAAAGGTGTTAAGTGGGGTTGAGTTCAGTCAGGGATCTGTGCAGAACACATGAGTTCTTGGCCCTGGTTTGGGCTCTTGTAAGTTCTCATGTTGGGGAACTGTAATGCTACAGCGTACAGAGACATTCTATACATCTGCAAACAGTTTGGGGAAGAACCACATATGGGTATAAGGGCAAGGTGTCCACAGACTTTTGACTTTATAGTGTATGTAGTGTGGAGTGTTATATAGTTTTAAATGTATCATTCTCCGTCATTTTACCTATTGTCTCTTGTTCATTCCGGATTGTCGGAGTGTCTCGTCATTTCTTTGCCGCGTACTAATGAGCTTCGACTCGAGCCCTTGCTGCAACTTTTCAAAGAGTCGAAGAAGTGGATTTAGGCTGAGCTGAGCATTTAGTCACTTTCAGTCATGCTCTTCTTTCCATAAATCTAACTGCAGTCTAAGGGTTGGTTTCATCTCTGAAATACACTCATTCTGTAAAAGTCAGTCCTATGTTAGATCTGCTAACATTTGCAGAAGGAAATGTGGCTGCATGAGCTGCGAGTCGTGTTGCCAGATTGGGTGGTTTACTGCTTTAATTGGGCTGTATTTTATCGTCCTGGGGTGGAAACTGTCTCTTGTTCAGGTAATAAAAAATGGGGCTGGTTTTACGTACTGTATGGTTGAAATTGGGTGAAGGTGTGGGGCATTGGTGGCTCAGGTGGTAGAGGATCTGGCTTGTTGATTGGAGGTTCACAGGTTCAAGCTCAACCACCACTGTGTCGCCATTGTAGGGTCATTAGGCATGGCCATTAACCCTACATCCCAAGCAACCGAGCCACTGCATGAGGTGCCGGTCCCAAGCCTAGTTTGAAAATTGTGACAGGAAGGGCAGCTGATGTAAAACCTGTACCAGATATTGCCGATCAAATGATTCAATGTTGCGACAATAAACAGGAGAAAAAGTAGAAATTAGGGCTCATTGTACTGATCCTACGAAACATTATTTGATAGAAATTTCTTTGCCATGGTGCTATGGTTCAGTTGATTGAAGCACCTGTCCAGTAAATAGTCTAGTAAGTAGTTTCTGGGCTTGGATCCCAGAAGTTTGTCTTAGGGCAGTGGTAGCTCAGCAGGTTCAGGTTCTAGGTTATTGATAAGAAGGTCAGCGGGTCAAACTAAAGCTCCAGTAGGCTGCCATTGTGGGTCCTTGAGCAACTTGAGGGGACTTAACCCTGTCCGCTCTAGGGATGATGTTCAATGGCTGACCCTGCACTCTGACCCCAGCCACCAGGGGATATGAGAAGAAATAATTTCCATGTGTAGTAATACTTTCTATCTGCTGTGTATATGTGATCAAGAAAGACTTAAATACCTGGAAAAATTTCCTGTGGGATGAGAAGGATGAACTCTCAGGACCATGAGCAAATCTGAGCTCAAATTGAGTGATTCTAAGAACAACATTAAGGACTTCAAAAGGAAATCAAAAGGAAGCAATTCCCACTGATTGATTCTTGTTCTTCATAAAGTATGGTATTGGAAATTGTTGTGATGACACGACTATCCTGCTTGACAATCTGGAACGATGGTTACAGATACAGTTGATCTGTGCCTGGGTAGAGAGAGAGAGAGAGAGAGAGAGAGAGACCTACCATCTGGTGGTATAGGTCACTTAGGTTGATGGCCGGAGGTTGAGCATGTCGCAGCTGTACACATATGGTCGCTGTCAAGACGTGACTATCAGTCCATGTAGTAAAAGATATAACGTGGAAGGAAAACGAAGTAGAAGTAATTGACCGAAGTGAAGGTCTGTTTTTTTGTTTTATAATTTGATTTGGTATGAACGATGATGTTTGTCACAAAATCTTACCTGATCTTTAGGTGATGGCGTCTGTTTAAGCACAAAGAGGCAACGGAAGCCCACCAAGAAAATCCTAGAAAGTTCGATCGAAGCTGAGCCGATTCAGACGGCTAAAAAGAAGGTTTGTGCAAGACGTCTTTTTTTCCCCCCTCATATTCATCTTCGATTCAGGAGACTTTCAACAATCTGATCTGATCTAATCTAATTCTCTGCTAGGTGAAATCTCAGAGGAACAGTTCTTCAGGACATTCTGCTCATCAAGGTCGGTCAGTCGCTGAGTGAAATCATTGAGAGCATGAAATGACTCTTAGAGCTAAAATATATGTGCTTTAAAAATATTGCGAGAATTACTTTTGCCAGTTTTATAATAATAATAATTCTAACCCGTGGCGCAAACATTTCCCCGACCATTGGTCTATAGATATCCAGTTATCTTAATGCACAGTTTCTTAGATTTTCCGCCTGACTGCACTAACATGATCATGTCTTTTTTTTCTGTTCTCCTTTATTAATATTACGTCTCCATATATCGTCGGTGCACCTTAATGTACAGTTACTTCAGTATCCTCTTGTAGATACAATCATAATATACATAAGACTGGTTTATACTTATTAATCTGAAACATATTAGCTCTTTAAGCACCTTAATGTACTGGTCTACGATTTGCCGTACTACACAGACTACACTAATGCACAGTGCATCATAGGTCTTTAGATATTTTCTTTTGTACTTTTCTTAAGTTACTTTCTACCTTCTTTATTATAATACTTTTTAAATTTCCCTCTCGCCTTGTATTCTACACCTTTTTTGTTTGTATTTTGTTTGCATAATTCATGAACTGGCTGCTGTAAGATTATTCCCTTTGGGATTAATGAAGTACTCTATCTATCTATCTACAGTATCTATCTATCTATCTATCTATCTATCTATCTATCTATCTATCTGTCTTCATCTGTTTAAACTGCCTGGGTAAAAAAAAGGTCAGACACATACACACACTAATATTTCACTTGACCGTCTTTGGCTTTGATCACGGCCATGAATCGTTTCGATAAGCGTATGCAACGTCACAACCGTTATTTCCATCCAGAGTCGTATTAATTACTCTCTAAGATCTTGTATTGATGATGTGAGAGTCGGACCGCTGTGTAAACTCTTCTCCAGCACATGCCAAAGGTTCTCAACAGGGTTAGGGTCTGGATGCTGTAGCGGCCGATCCATGTGTGAAAATGATGTCTCATGCTCCATGAACCACTCTTTCACAATTTGTGCTCAATGAATCCCGACATCATCGTAACCTTGTAATATGGCCGGGCCGTCAGGGAAGATAAACTCCATAGATGTGATAACCCGGTCATTCAGTACATTAAGGTCGCCAGCTGACTTAATTTTTTTGCCACATAACGTTGCTGAGCCGAGAGCTGAGCAACAGCCACTAGACATGATGATGAAAGTGCATTAGGTACTTCAATGAAAGCCTCTTTTGCTTTGTTAAATCCAGGTGGTGGCTTATATCTTTTTTGGTCGGGCAGACTGTCTGTCTGTCTGTCTGTCTGTCTGTCTAAGGATTTTTTTCAGCTTGAACCATGTTTTTTATATGCTTTGTGTCTAGACAATTTTTTACTTTCGATAAAATAACAAAACTCAACATTGTGTGTGTAATCAGTTAAACAGATGCATTGAAAGGCCACTTCAGCGTCTTTACCCAAGTGTTTGTTGCATGCACTGAT
>JAQMYG010000011.1:2046594-2056848 GCA_030014215.1 Clariallabes teugelsi
GGGTTTCCTCCGGGTACTCCGGTTTCCTCCCACAGTCCAAAGACATGTAGGTTAGGTTGATTGGCGTTCCCAAATTGGCTGTAATGTGTGAGTGAGTGTGTGTGTGTGTGCCCTGCGATGGATTGGAACCCTGTCCAGGGTGTACCCCGCCTCGTGCCCTAAACCTCCTGGAATAGGCTCCAGGCCCCCGCGACCATGAATACAGGATAAAGCGGTATAGAAGATGAGTAAGAGTGAGTGAGTTAAACTGAAGTAGTAGAAATTACTAAAAAGAACATCCTGAAATTTAAGTCTAGTTAGCAGTCCTGATTCAGCAGCACTAGATTGTGCTCACACAGTTGCTCAGCTTGCTGTCCAGCGAGACGGCTTCTGTTCCTCTAATAAACTGGAGAACAAAAATCACACATACCGATAATTCTAAAAATGCTAAATATCGGCCATAATAATCGGATAGGCCGATAATTGGTTGACCCCTAGTCTTCACCCATTCTGGTTGGTGGTTGAGGGGACGCCCAGATGGGTCGGAATTGTCTGTGAAATCAATCCGAAAAAAATCCCCTGAAACAGGAAGAGCAAGTTCCAGCCTCCGTGTGTTCAAGATACAAAATGGGAAAACTCATGGATAGTCAGAGTACAGGTTGTCCCTGACTTATGAACATTCGAGTACCGAATTTTCACAGATAGGAATGGACCACGATTCTACGACCATATGTAGATGTGGGCAAATCGCAGAAGAAGCTCACGTGTATTGTAAAAAAAAAAATGCAGTGCACCAGATATTTACAATGATATACAACATTTTCAGTGTGTAAGTGAATGTATAAAGTGTCTAAAGTCTGGTATATTGTATGTGTGTGCGTGTGGGGGTGAGGGAGACATGAGTCGGTTTCAATGAATCAGTCCGGGTGCACGATGATGGAAACTGTCTGTCCTGATGGTGAATAATCCTAATTTCGGAAAAACGCCAACAAAACAGAATTCACAGTCCAATACAGTGGAAAACAGCTCTAGACAAAACTGCGTCTGGGATTCCCCTCGCGATTTACAGGTGCAGAGACACAGTTGCATTTGACTTGTGAGAGATATGTTTTCTTAGACAAGGTTATGGTTTTTGGCCACATGATGGCAGTGTGGGGAAAGGGGACAGAGATTTAGTCAAGTGGATTGGTATGCTTTACATTGTATTTTCGTGTCAAAGCCGTATAAGGTTCACTTTGTCTGACTTAAGAACAAATCCCACTTACGAACGAGTTGTGTTCCTGGAGTCGGGGACTACCTTTAATACCTTTACGCTAATATGTCTGTATGTATGTACAATATAAGCGTTTTGAATGAAAGAAGCACTGTGTAATTGTCATGATTTGAGGTCTCTCGTTTCAGAGGACTGAGTAAGTTTTCCGAGTCTTGTCTGAATTACGTTCTCGTGTTTCTCAGAATAACCCTCCTGCTGATGACAAGGGCCGCAAACTGAAGAGGAAAGCTCACGTAAAGCGCAAGTCACAGCAAGAGCTGACCAAGGAGCGAGAAGACGAGTGTTTCAGCTGTGGAGACGGTGGCCAGATGGTTTCCTGTAAGAGACCTGGATGTCCAAAGGTTTATCACGCAGACTGTCTGAACCTGACCAAGAGACCTGCAGGTCAGTGCCGATTTTATACGGAGTGGCTCTCAGGTGTCTGTGTGAAATCCATGTGCTGTGTATGACATGATATAGTAGAACAAGTCTTTAATGTTGTTGTTTTGTGTTTGTGTGTGTGTGTGTGTGTGTGTGTGTGTGTAGGGCGCTGGGAGTGTCCGTGGCACCAGTGTGACCTGTGTGGTCAGGAGTCGGCCTCGTTCTGCGAGATGTGCCCCAGCTCCTACTGCGGGGAGCACCGTGACGGCATGCTCTTCATCTCCAAGCTGGACGGCCGTCTGTCCTGCAGCGAGCACGACCCCTGCGGACCCGAGCCGCTAGAACCTGGAGAGATCCGCGAATACATCCCGGAACACGCCAGCGCCTACCCAGTCAATGCTTTCCCGCATTATCAAAACCCCGTCTGTCAAACCGGCCCGATCGACCCTGCATGTCAATCATCCGACGCTTTGCTGATGTCCTCCAGCCCTCCACGCAGTCCTTTGCTCGCGTTTAACAGCGCGTACTCGCCCATATCCTCCTATGAGGAGGAGGAAAACTCGGTGGACCTGGAAGAGGACGTGGAAGAGGACGGCGTGGGAATTCTAGAGGACGCAGAAGAACACACTGGGTCAGAAACACGATATAAAAGGGGTCTGAAAGTCACGCTGACTGTATAAAGAGGAACTGTGCACGTGATTTCTTCTTCACTACAAAAATGTGGGAATCAGCCGCAGTGCAAAAGAGCAATCGGAATTCCTCGCCGCTTGAAGGGAAACGGATAATCAATCCTGGTGGAGTTATTCCATTCTTTCCTGTTTTTTTTAGATTTCAATCTTTGCACAATTTTCAGAATTTACAAGTTAAACGTGCAAAGCGTAAAAACGTGACACTTTAAAGAATTAGTTACTAGTTTGGTTGGAAGGGACCGAGTAAGAAACGTGCTTTTGTTCCTCGCGTTAAAGTTTTTGCACTCACCACTTTTTTAATTTTTTTTTCGTTTTGTTTTTGTAGAATCCCTAGCTGGCTAGCGCAGAGCGAAAAATAGTCCCTGTTTACGGCTGTACAGTCGTTGTCCCGTAAGACGTAGTCTGCACTTAACACTCGAAACAGGAAATCTCAAAGATATTCCGATTATTTTTTTAAAATCCTCCCCGACGCGTAGAATAATTATTATTTATTACCATTTTAAAGATGAATAATTTAATTTGGTTTTAAGTGATGTAGAAAAGGCTCGTTTTGGTTTTGCACATTATGACTCTGCTGCTTATTTGTAACACCGAGGCATGGAAAAGATCCTTAAAGACAGATATGGATCAGGACACGCTAATGATGCCTTATAAACACGCACTTGTACCGAAACGCACAGACGCCGATCGCAAGCCGTGTTATGAGCGCTCAGTTTTAACATGTTATTTTAACTTCATTAATTAGGTAATTAGATCTCACAAAAAGTGGGGCGGCCATTTGGAACTCCTGAGAAAAATACTGTCATGCATACAGTAGGTGCTCTTTTTTTTTTTTAAAGAAAAGTCCACCCTGAATCCCATTAAAACCCATTTATACTGAATGATTTGTCTTTAGTAAACCTGGTGTTTTTTAACCAGATATTAGCGTCTATCTTGGAAGGAGTGGACGTGTCGGTAGAAACGTTCGCATCCCAGAATGCAAAGCAGCACTGGTCCACTATTTGGCGAACTATAGTACATGGTGGTATTAGCATAAGAATTGATGTTTTAAAACCGTATCTGTGTGAGCCGAGTGAACGCACTGAAATACTAAAGCACCGCTGCATCACGGACAACAGCATGGAACCACCAGGGGGCGCTCGGCACAATATTATCACGACACCTGTATTGCGATTCTCTAAGTATCACAATCAATATTATTATTATTGTTTTTTTAGGTTTTGTTTAAACTCCAATCACAAATAATCCGCTCCTACCACACAGAATTAGTGAATAGTTTAGAGAGCACCACCTGTAGGAACGTAGTGGAATTGCGACACTTCAAATTGCAATCATATAAATTAAAATGTAATTAAAAAAAAAAAAAAAAGGAGTCATTGTGGCGATACGTGAATCACCACACAAAGGAATCGTGATTCATACCTGAATCAATTTCCCCCGTTTCTAGTCAGCAGATAGTTGAACTGCATTGTGGGTAAAGTAGAAACCAGCTAACAAAAAAGTCAACTGTAGAATTTCATCCCAAAACAAATGCAGAATGCCGTCGAAGATCGTCAAGGGCAAAGATTCATATGCATGTTGTTCAGGGTGGATTTTTTTTTTCCCATTTATGTTTTTTTTTTTTTTTATCTTAACATCATTCACAAGGTCTAAACACTTCTATTGTATTCTGAAGTATACGAGTATTTAGTAATGACATCTGACAGAGAGAACTACGGCTGAGTGGATGTTCTTCACGAGGGAGCCCTGGGCTTCTTTTTAATGCTGAAATGAATTGTACAAGCCACTTGCTGGTCACTTTATTAGGAACACCATGCTCACACCCCCACTTTGCATTGCACTTAACTTGTGGAGGACATTAACGAGTTGTCGGCTGCACGTTCATCACCCAGGTGCTCTTTTGGTACTTCTATTGAAGTACCCTGAACTCATGCACTCATGGCTGAGACGGATTTTGTGATCATCGTGCTGTAAGTTCGGCCATCATACTGTAAGATCGGTAAATTGTGGCCATAAAGGAATGGACAACTTACACAGGTTGTTGCATTTGATTGGGATTAAGAGATGGCTGTGTATTAAGAGGTTACACTACCATGAGGAACTTCACCCCGCATCACAAGGCAGGTTGGGTCCAAGGATTCTCTTAACTCTTAACCTGTATCTGGACGATTCTATGCCTCGTCCTTCTGACACTCAAAAGGACGATTGAACAAGCAAGGATACAGGTGTTCCTAATAAAGTGGCCATTTAAGGATGGGAGATAGAGGCATCAATCCTCCTAATATTCCTCAGTTAACTTGTCCTCAGTATGTCTCTAGCACCCACCGGTGAATGTTGTGTTTTTTTTGTTTTGTGGTCGAATACACACGAGGTGCTTGGATTCAGTCTCTGCTGTTAAAACCTTATTTTTTTTAAAATGGGAAATCATATTTATGCAATGGTGCTTGTGTAGTTTTGCACTGGAGGCTAATGGACCACCAGCTAGCATCGCACAAAATCCCACAAGAAAAACGAAAATGAAAAAAAATTTAAACCACAAAAACATCTACAGTATGGTACTGTAGCTTCAAGCAGCGATTAAGGGGGCCAAGCACTTTCTATCCTAACACCACTAAATACCGGAGGAAGACTGGACAATCAGGCCTTGCTCCCAGGGAGATATCAAAACATCAAGACGTTGCATTGATATTACGTCACTTCCTATTTTACAAAGACGTGTTCGGCTTATACTTATACTTATACCTCAAAGAATTACAGTAAATGCAGAATCACTTTATAATGGCTGAATGTTTAAACAATAATTCGAATATTGTCTAATGTCACCCCTCCTGAGAAAAATACTGTTAGATGTAAGGCAAAATTTGCAAAATCGTCATGAATGTTTCCTAAAAGTCTACCTAGTCATGTGACTAGGGCTCATTATAATATCTGAGGAAGAAATAATTCTGATGCAGATCTGAAACGATATCGGGATTTTTACACACTTAAATTTGCATGAATTAATTTTTTTAGAAACACAAAGTTGTTGTTTTTTTGCATTGAAGCAAGTCCTGCACAGTTAGAAACAGAAATACAACTTTTATATGTTTGCATCATATTCTTTTTGTACCTTTACAATCCCCAAAAGCATTCTACGTCTATGATTTCATGTACGCAGCAAAAATTTTGAGGATCCAAAAAAAAAAAAAGGTTTAACATAAGCCAAATATATCTTTAAATGGCTCAACATTAACATCATTAAGTGGTTAATGACACTAACTGTGGGTGAGAGTAGATCTGTACGGTCCGCAGTACTGAGGAGAGAACAGCTGCCTGACAAAACCCACATTCACAACCAGTCACAGAAGCACTTTCAGCAAGAACACACATCTGATAACGTTACATCATCTTAAACAGCACACTGTCTCTGCATCAATCACTTCTAAGTCGTTCCGAATCGCCTCTGAACCGTCAGTGTAATTGAAACTGTTTTCTAAAATCAATATCACACTTGAGATTGTGCTGTTGTACTGAATATCAGCATGGCTGTGATATCTTCAGTACTCAGGCTGCGTCCTCGTGCCCATTCAGAACAACAGCGCGACCTCGACTGTGATATTGCTTAATTATATGATCGTTAAGCCGAAAAAACAAAGTATTCCGTTTCAAAATCCCAAAGTGTTGATTGGAGCCACCTAGTGGGCTGTAAGTGTACTTCCGGTGGGAGAGATCATTTATAACAAATAATTTTTTAAAGTTTTTAATTTTAAATTTTGTAATTAGGTTTTAAATTCCCATAACATATTTCTGATTAAGGATTTACATTTAAGCAAGCAGTGACCAGAACTAACAAAAACAAAGTCATTGGGTTTAAACGTAATATTCTTCTCAGTCTCGTGTGTTGTGATTAAAGGCCTGAGTGAGAAGATATTCACATGATGCTTTACATGGTATTCAGTGCTTGGCCTCCGTTAGTACTCTTAAAATGATTTGTCGCCCTGCCTTCTGTGGTCTATTTAATTGTTCCTCAAGTAGAAAACTAGCATTTTAATCTCAGCTGCTTGTTCACGCCATGGTTCGTTCTGCTGTTTCATTATACGTATAGTTTACTAGACCTGTCCGTGATCAGGTGATCAAGTATTTGAACTCCAGTGCAAATGGAAAAGAAGTAGATTTAACACCGGACATGACTTGATTAAAGACTGTATATTAGAGATTTTTGTTTTTTTATTTTTATCACCACCTGCTGGTAGATCACACAAACTACACCCAAAATGTGACCAAAATCCCTCAACAGATCTCCTGGTGTTTGATGTATTTTTATTATAGAGTGTGTACAGGTTTCAGAAAGCGGCTAATACTGATAAAATAACATGGACAGAAATAAGATACCGGACTAGTTGTGTATATTTGTACAGTAAAGCCCTATATTAGAGTCACACTACAAGCAGATGAAGCTGAAGCTCGCTTCACGGTTGGTGTAAAAAATTTTTACTGTATCGTTTTTTTTCTATCCGAGGCAAAGAGCCTGACTGAAAGCCTGTCTTTGCATGTTATCCCCTTTTAGCTACCAGGTTAACAGGCTCTGTCGAGAATCTGCGTACTGTAGCTAATCAGGAGACGCTATAATCAAACCAATCAGTGTAGTTTCGCTGTACGATCCTGATCATCGCAACGCTTCGGACCTGAATGTTATCGAGTTGTACACTGTACGTATTCCTGTGTAAAATGAAAGCTTGCTATTATATACAGTACAATACGTTGATGATTTGTTTTATACACTCTGCCCATCCTTCTGCTTTGCTCTGCTTCCTTTTGCTGTAAAGAAAAACAAATACAAAGCTGCCTTGTGAGAGCGTTTAATTGTCCTGTAGCGCTTTGTACAGAATAAATGACAAGTACAGAAAGTTTCAACTCATTTTTTCATTCCTTTTTTTTTTATATATAACATAATTGTCAATGAGTTCCTTTCACATTCTGATAAACACACTCGTCGGGCATGCTGTGTGTTTTCTTCTTGTGCTTCATTCCTGGATCCTGGATAAGGATTAGGCCTTCTCGCCGTGGATTCGGATCACATCTCGGAGCATGTCAAGTGTGTGTGTGTGTGTGTGTACGGTAAAGCCAGAGCACTGAGAGCTTAAATACACACTGGCTGTCAGGAGGCACGTCTGCATGGCACGGAGAAGTGTGTACACTCTGTACAGGCACACGAGAAGAAATAATACACTTTTTCCACGATGTAGAAAAGCAGAAGCGGTTTTCATTATCCGTGTCAAACGTAAAAGATAAAATAAAAACAGTTTTTACGCTTTCAATGTAAACATGAAACATCACGTTTTGGATGCTTTGGATAAGTGATGAAGTCCAGATATTTTCCGAGTGCAAAGGCTCTTTCAATAAGGTAAAAAGAAAAACAGCCATAGCCGCGAATGAAGGAAGGCACTCGTAAAGAGTACACGACTCTCCGAGGACTGTTCCAATACTTTTGACCAAGTCTCTCTCTCTCTCTCAGTTTAATCTCTCAGTATTTTCTTCCTATGAGATATAATACATCATGACCTTAACATCGCCGTCACCACAAACCCGGTCTGTTTCGTGTCAGGGAAAATGAAATAAATTTTAAAAAGGCAGCTACTACAGACAACTATGAGGATTTAACAAATAAATAAATAGTGTGTGTGTGTGTGTGTGTTTGAGTAAACCAGTGAGTCTACGGCAGTGGGTGTGAACTCAGTCAAATATAACCCTCACTGCTTTCACTGTGTGTGTGTGTGTGTGTGTGTGTGTGTGTGTGTGTGTGTGTGTGTGTGTGTGTGTGTGTGTGGTGAAAAAAAGCCAAATCAGGAACCGAAGTATTAATCACTTCTGTGCATCGAAGCTTCGGTTTCTCTTTTCTTCCCCGGTTCTGTCCTCGTTAACGAGGAGTCTCGTGAAAATTCTGTTCACAAAAATCCATAAGCACGACTCATGACACTTTATCCACTGAAAGACCTGGAGGGAAAATATATATATATATATATACACTGTATCAATGCAGTCTGTTATTATTATTATTTAGTTTTAAATAAAAAGGGCAGGAGACGTTGAGATGACGGCACGACGACTACGACGCCGACGGTGTCCTTGTGTTCGGTCAGTGATGACAGCAGGTGTAGACGTACGAGTTCTTCTTTTGGCCCAGATTCACTCCGTTATCGTCTGAAAGCAACGTTAGAGATCTGAGGCGTTAGGTTTGTAGGAGGAGAGACTGAGAAACAAAGAATTACTTGGTGACTGTTTAAAAGGTTTTACCTGGTAGAAGCTCGAAAGCCGAGTTACTGAAATCCTCTGCTACTTTCAGGAAGAGTGCGTCTGGGACAGAGAGAAACAGGAAATTATTTTTTTTTCTAGGTTAGGAATAAGAAACTAGAACTCTGGCTTTCTAGAGCTGATAGAATGATGACAAACTGTTTATGTCATATACATAAACCCTAACCCTATAACAGCTTCAACTCTTCTGGAAAGGCTTTCCATAGGGTTTAGAAGTGTATTTAAGGGAATTTAAGTCAAGTTCTTCCACACCAAACTCACTCATCCATGTCTTTATGGACCGTGCTTTGTGCACTGACGCATAGTCATGCTGGAATGGGAAGGGGCAGTTCCCCAAACTGTTCCCACAAAGTTGGGAGCATTAAATTGTCCAAAATGTCTGGGTATGCTGAAGCATTAAGAGTTCCTTTCACTGGAAGTAAGGGACCGAGGCCAACTCCTGAAAAACAACCCCACACCAGTTACAACACGACTACGCACCAGTGCACAAAGCAACGTCCTTAAAGACATGGATGAGCGAGTTTGGTGTGGAAGAACTTGACTGGACTGCAGAGAGTCCTGACCTCAACACGGAGACTGCGAGGAGACAGGCCATCTCGTCCAATATACCTCACAAATGAGCTTCTGGAAGAACGGTCAGAAATTCCCATAAACACACTCCTAAACCTTGTGGAAAGCCTTCACAGAAGAGGTGAAGCTGTTATAGCTGCAAAGGGGGCGGGGCCAACATCATATTAAACCCTATGGATTAAGAATTGGATGTTGCTTAAGTTCATATGCATGTGAAGGCAGGCGAGCGAATACTTTTGGCAACATAGTGTACTTTCTAAACCAATCAAAGAGCTGCTTATGGTCATTACGTCTTCACATTCATGCACATTTGCTCACTCCTCGGACATTTCTATTTAAATTCTGTCAATTTCCACAACAGTTTCCATATTTGTACAGCCATTGTCTATACTTTGTACAGCTTAAGTTTATATGTTTTTTAAAAATATTTTTTCAATTTTATATTTTGTTCTTCTATTTCTTTTTCCTACAGCTAAGTTTGTCTATATTTTATTCTCATTCTATTCCATATTGTTATTCTTGTTTTCCATTGTTATTGTTATCTTGATTTTAAGGTCACTGGCGGTCGTATAAGCATTTCACTGCATATCGTATTGTGTATGACTATGTATGTGACAAATAAAACCTGAATTTGCTTTTGTTTTGCTGATGATAATCACGGCAGCAAAACTGTACTGTACTTAATGGACAGTTCATTCACATGATACAGACTGGAGCTAGTTTAACTATTTCTTTTTTAGATTTTTCGGTGTTCTGCTGTATGAACCGGTTCGTTAAAAGGGTTTTTAAGAAATACCTGCCGTATGTAATAACGGTCTTTCCAAGTGCGTTACATGTCTTTCGTAGATTTTTAACATAAATACTTTTGATTGTACAGAATAACAGAACACAGTTATGAGAGTAAAAAATCCCTTTATTTCTCTATATATCCCAGAGTTTCACTAGTGATTGGACACCATCGAGGTGAGCCATAATCGGACTGCCTGTCTGATTCATTCTTCAGAAGTTTATACATATATACACACACACCAGGGCTTGACATTAACTTTTTTGCTCACTGGCCAATGTGGCTAGTGGATTTCCGGAGTCACT
>JAQMYG010000011.1:2110271-2121116 GCA_030014215.1 Clariallabes teugelsi
TCTCCTCTGCAGCAGAGGTCAGTTTTGGTCTTGCTTTCCTGGGAAGGTCTTCATGAGAGACAGTTTCATCATCATGGGGCTTGATGGGTTTTACAAGCACATGAAGAACTGAGAAAGAACTGCTCCAGAACACTCTTACTCATTCACTCATCGTCAATACCGCTTAATCCTTTATATATGGGGGTTAGGGGTAGCTCAGTGGTTAAAGCATTGGACTATGGTTCGGAAGGTCCCAGGTTCAAACCCCATGACCACCTTGAGCAAGGCCCCTAACCCTCAACTGCTCAAATATATAATGAGATAAAAATGTAAGTTGCTCTGGATAATGGCATCTGCCAAGTGCCTAAATGTTGGAGAAAACCAGAGTACCCGGAGGAAACCCACCAAGCAGGGAGAACACAGAGGCGGGAATCAAACCCAGACCCTGGAGGTGCAAGGCGACAGTGCTAACCACTAAGCCACCATGCTACCTGTTCTAAAATGTAGAAAATAAATCCAAACTTTTGACTGGTACTGTAAAAGACACCTTTGTCAGAATAGGTCAGGGTACTCACAGCTTTCAGCTTTCTTTTCGGCTCCTGATACATCTAACTCAGCTACTTCAGTGACTTACTGAAGAAAATCTTTATTTCAAGAAAAACAGTAAAGACACACACATGTAAAAAGTACCTTAAATTTAGCCTGATTCCAATTTTACATACAATCCCGAACAGCATTTTAACAATACTCCCTTTATTATCTTTTTGGTCCAGCTGTTTCATTTTGGTCCCGGATCCCAGTGCATTTCAGTACTCGTCCCAGTTAACCCAAAAAAATCCCAATGCAATAGAATGTAGTTTAAAGTTTCCTTGAACAATATAAAAATATTGATCATCAACAAAAAAACTTAAAAAGTACTTTTTCTTGTTTCTGGGGCGGGACCCTTACTGTACATCTTTCACCTGAAACCATAAATAATTTAAAAGTATATAATTGGTACATAAGGAGCGCTGATGTACCTCTTTAATATAAAGGCTAATTGAATGTAAAACACATGCATCTCACCAGGTGAAAGATACATACAAAATGTACAAAAGAAACAAGGAAAAGTCTTTTCAATAACTTTCTTTCAGTATTTCAGAGTGTACCGAGGTACTGAAAACGTCTTGGTTTTAAATGGTTTCAAGAACAGGGTCAGTTGTTTAGTTCTGTTTAAAATGGCCCTCAAGATTAGAGTTGAGACCCCCCCACCCCCCACCCCCCCCCCCAAAAAAAGGTTAACATGCCTACATTTATACAAAATTCACATACAAACATTTGACTCAATCGTGTTGACATGGTCATCTGTTACAAATCTACATCGAGAGCGCAAACAACAGGAATTGAGGCACCGAGGCCGTAAAAGGTTACGGTCTTCGGATTTCACTTAAGTAGAAGAAAGTGAGCCAAAAAGTCAATAAAGCCATCTGTTCCATTGCACGAATAAAACAGGCAGACTCTCAAGACTCCACATCCATTACGGGATACAGCTCTTTTCCGGTTGTTGATGTCAAAACACTTAACCGTTTCCCATGAGCGCCAGACTGTAAAGTACTGAAAGGACTGCAGTTGTTTGTTACACAGAGTTCGGACACGTTGACACCACGAGAGGAACCATAGCAGGCTTCCTCAAAAACGACCTGACCAGGTAGAGCCGGGTCTAAAGAGTTGTTGTCCGAGTGCACAACGTCTTGTCCGTGTTACCTTTACCGCGGCACTGGTTGACTTTAAAACAAGCAAACATGTCACAGAGTTGTTGTCGTACCTCCCTCTGCCAGAAGGCATAAACCAGTGGGTTGATAAGGGAATTGGCGAGTCCAAGCATCCAGAGATGGTTTTCTATAAACCAGTAAAGCTTGCATGGTGGACACAGTACCTGTATCACGTTGACCACAAAGAAAGGGCACCAGCACAGGGTGAAGCATCCCACCAGTAAGGTGACGGTCCGAAACGGCTTGATGTGTGCACAATAGCGAATTGGAAGGAGGCAGCGGGGACTCACTTGCATGGCTTGCTCGATGCGCCTCTGATGGCTCCAGGCGATTTTCAGGATGTCTAGATAAAAGTAGATGAAGACCAAGAGTATGGGGAAGAAGGTAGCACAGAAAACGATGATGATTCCATGAGGGTTGACAACAGAGAAGAAGGTACATTTCATACCATTTTTATACTGAAGTTCCTGCATGGTCTTTAACATATTGGGCAGGAATCCTAGGACGGCCGAGAGCAGCCACAGACACACCAACAGGCCGGCTATCATCTTGGTGCCCATGAGTTGCGAGTAGCGCAGCGGTACCTTGATCGCCACGTATCGGTCCAGCGAGATAAAGAACATGGTGAAAATAGATGCAGCGCTGGGCGCGATAATGAAAGACATGCGCAGCAAGCACATTTCCTTTCGCATCACGACCACGTGGTTTTTAACTTCATCGACAGCGATTGCCGTGATAGCCAGACCCACTAGGATATCAGAGACGGCCAGGTTTAGGACCAAGCTCCAGCTGTGATTGCTCCCCTTACGGATCAACAAGACCAAAGCGATGGCCACCAGGAGGTTGGTAAAGACGATCAGGAAGGATTCGATGCTCAGAATCCAGCCGATTACGACTCCGTTGGGAGATTCCTGAGCAGGGGTTGTGAGGACCGGCGTGGCTGAAGTCACCTCTTCTAAGTAGTCAGTCATCACCGTTGTAAAAGGTATAATCCCATTCGGAGTGATCATCATTGCCCTTACTGTGCTCAGTGTTGGGAATTTACTCTACACATCACACATGGTCCGGAGTGATGCCTCGGACTCGGCTAAAGCAGGAAAAACAGTGTCATATGTCAGAAGCTGGAATGTTATTCAGAGACGCCTCTTTGTCACGGCTCGTTTTTAACTGGTCGACCCTTGTTCAGTCTGGCTGTCATCCAAGTCCCATCTCTAGTGCATACTTCCTGCTTGAAGATGCTCTTTTTCCATCAATGTTCTATTTTGAAATTGAAGTGTAACCCAGATATGATTTACACGCTTGAGAAATATTGATGTTGATGTCGATGGTGTTGTGATCTAGTTATTGACATGTTATTAGAGTGTGTTATTAGTAACACATACATTCCTACAAACCAAACACATGATACAGATGTTGTACCTCTCTGGTCAGTGTAGTTCAGATGTTAACCAAGAATGGACAAGTTGGTGAAAATGTTCCTCTTGTGTGATTTTCGAACACGAACTCACACGTATCTAGTGTAAATAATAGTAATAATGGTCTGTAAAATGTCCTTAAACAGAATGAGAGAACCAGGGGAAGAGTGAAAGAGCAGTGGGAAGGGATTTCCAGTAGAATGGCCTCATTATCAGTAAGAGGTTGTATGAGTGTATCATCCCCAAACTATTTATTGCATCAGGATAGAGACAGTTAGTCAGATAGATAGATACAGATGTTTAATGGTTTCAAGGTCAAGATCGAGTAAAATTGTGTGTGTGTGTGTATATATATATACAGTACATGAATTGAAATACACTGCCTCACTAAAAAAAAGTCTCTTTAAAAGTGAATTTAAAGAAGTAAATACTTAAGAGCCTCTGATTGGATAATTAATATGTTTCAGGTTCCACAATTCTTTTACCTGATCCAGTGAGTACAGTCTCAGTTTTTAAACAACCATGTCAGTAGACATACTGCAACCCCTAGTCATGGAAAAGACATTAAGTTAAGTCCCCTACATGTGAATATTCGAGTTACACATATTCATGCAAGCAATAACAATCTAGACAAAAGTGAAAATAATCGAGAGGCATTGCTTATTCTTTTCTACATGAATCGTTCAACCATTGGACCAATACATAAAAACAAGAACAAGATCATGGAACTTGTTAGTTTTATACTGTTAACGTATAGCCAATTGATTCAAGATTCAGGTGCAAGATTCAAAGAACTTTATTAATCCGTTTGTCATAGTTGTAGTCGCTTGGACACAGGCGGTGTGTCCATGTATCATCGCAGTGTCAATTTTGTCTATGATGTACTGTATAAATCCACTCACTCACTCACTCACTCCTCTTCTATACCGCTTTATCCTCTATTCAGGGTCGCGGGAACCTGGAGCTTATCCCAGGAGGCTTAGGGCACGAGGCAGGGTACATCTAAAATCACTGAACCCTTGTTTTTCACTCTGAACTGCCTATTATATGGTTTCTCTAAAACCTTTACTAGATAAACTTCATTTTGTTTGTGATTATTATTGTCGTGCTGCAACACCAAAATCTACAGTCACGAGTCTGTACTGGTCAAGTGTGCACAATGACGGCCGGCTCGCACCAGCAGACATGCGGCGGTGGTATTCATCCCTGCTAGAGTGTTCTTTGCTATTGAAAACCTCACTTGCTCAGCAGTTATTTCGCTGGTTTGCCAGACAGCAGGTTACACACAGTAGGACTCCTCAGCTACACGTTGGCTTTAACTTATCTTTAACTTTAATTAACCCATAAACAGAGATCTTCTCGACCGCTCACTCGGATTGGAGAGAGGTGACTTTGACAGGTTCTTCAGGCTGCTGAGCTGAGGATGTCTTTAAAGCGGAAACTTCTATCCATGCTGTTGTGCTGTGTGTATTTCGTGGCCTCCATTTTTTGCCTTCAACCCGACAGGAACATGTGTCGTTCTCGTGGCACGCGGTAAGTTGTTGCTTTTGTTTTTGTTTTTTTTTGGTAAATTTTATTTTTCTGTTTCTGCAACCAAACAGGAATTCGGGGGTCGTTTGGGTTGCCATGACTCACCTTAAAGGTCACATAAGATATACCATTTTAACCAAGTCCATATAAATCTAAATGGTCTCCAAAGTGTGTGTTGATGTTTCAGCTGAACTACAACTTAGATCCTGCATTCTGGTTTGATTTTCTTTCCAAATGTGTTGTTTCAATGTCTGTAGCTTTAAACAAACTGCCTACGAACTCCCCTTTGATAAATTGCATCGTCCTGTCTAATCAGATTGCAGGGACCGGAGGCGTCCATGTTCGGGACCTTATAAAGCATCTCTCTCGTTTAGGCCGTGGTTAATACAACGATGGAGGAAGGACAAACAGGAGGAAATGTGTTTTGACTTGGGAGGCATCTAAATGTCCAAACATTTTTAAAAGTGAATTTTGTATAAAGGTCCACTTTAAAATGTCATTATCCTCCTCTATATCCAGATACCACTTTCAGTGAAAATCCCTTTCATACATTCACGTCATACAAAGAGATTTATCAAAACCATCAAGGTTTGAAACTTTAAGTTGTGAAATATTTCCAGCCAATTCAAACCTCAGTTTCGTCTCATCAACTCATTTCTGAAATATTCCAAGTTTCAAAGCCGAATCAGAACACATTCAAGAGCAAAGGGATTAAATTTCCAATTTTTTTAGTTTTTTCCTCCTACAGCTACAAGAAATAAAAGCTTTTTATTATTTTTTTTATTTGCAATTATAATAATAATCATCAGAATGAAGGAGCTTGTACAGTATTTACACACATTCGAGACACCATATCAGTTTTATTAGAGTGCTTTTATTCTAACATCTGCCTTTTTTTTTCTTTATCCATTCAGGAGTCTGATAACGATTATTCAGCAGCTTTACCAGCGAGTCGGGAGGTTTCTCCGTCCAGCGCCGTGACATTACACAAGAATTCACCTCGACTAATCTTTCAAACCAGACGGAGGATAAAAGACAAAACCCTGAGATTTCCTACATCTTCTGATCTGGCATCATGAACCTTATATTGAACCTTTTTAAGAAAATTATATTTCATAAAAAGAAAATTGGGAGAATGTTAGAACATATAGAGTGAAGGTACATTGAGGATGATGTTAAGTAACATTTAAGGATAGATCTTTATTCATGCATTAATGCTTAGTGAGAGTATAAAAATGTAGAAATGCCTGAGTTGGTTAGACCAGATGTCGTCACCTCTTTTGTACCCAGAGACATCTTTGAGTAGTTTTTCAAAAAGTGGCTTGCTGTGGATGGGAGAGGCTCCTCTCATTAGCTACAGTGTTAAGAAAAAACTATGCTAAAAATATAAATATAACAATATATACAATGGAGTATCTGTGGATGACTTGGATGGTCTCCTAACTTGAGCCTTTTTAATTGTAGAGTTTTTTACTCAGCCAGATTTAGATTAAACAAAACCCTCAGATCTTGATTTCAATCAAATTTACACTTTGATTAAAGTTGGCATTATTTATTGTTAAGAGGTTGGATTTCCTTTCAAGTCTTACAGTTATGCTAATTAAATACTAACTATCAACACCCTCGATACAAGTTGATAAAAATCTCCAGGATTGGTGTTTCGTGTCTCATATAAAAGGAAATAATAAAATGAAATAAAAAAAGCAATACAGTCAAAGATCTCATGTTTTAGATGAGATTTGGGTCGTGTTTGAGAAAAATCATTGATAGGTAATAAAGCAATGCACTTATGATCACTTTGAATTTACTCAAATGAAGAATAATTCTGTCTGATACTTCATAAAAGTGTACACCATCAATAACACACACACGCACACACACACACACACTCACACATATTTATTCAACTGACTCTTGAAATCTGTGTTTTTTTTCCTAATTGACATACATTAATTGTATCCTTGGATTAAATCTGCTAAGAAATGTATTTTCTTTTCTGATGCTCCACAAAGGTGATGTCACACATACACACACACACATGAACATTGCTCTGTTATACCCAAATATGGCACTTTTACAAGTCTAGAGTTCCTGAACCAGTTGTCAGAATAGTCCGGAGCCTATTTCTGGAACACCGGTGTGACACAGGATACACCCTGGACGAGATGTCGGTCCAACACATGGCACCGTGCACCAAGCCCTCAGAAACTCATTCACACCCGAGCGCAGTTTATCTTAACCTGTTCACCTGCTCCCATGTTTTTGGGAGGTGGGAGGAAAGGTGGGAGAAATTTGGAGGAAATGGACAGGAGGAGAACAAGGGGAAACCTTACACACACAGAATAATCTGAGTTTAGGTGTGAAACTGGCACTGTTCCCTGGCACTGTGCCGATGTGCCATCCCACCTTTATTTAACTTAAAATAAAAACATGTACTGTTGTCTAAAATCGATTTTTTTAATTTGTTTTTTTATTCATATAAAGAATGTTTGCATTTGAGCTGGAAAAGTATTGCAGTTTCTCTGTAATCCTACAGGTACTGAACTTTAAACTTTTCACACTCCGTCAGAAAATCGCAATAATTACAGAATCACAATACAAATCACATCAGCACCTACTGTAGGTATCGTGATAATATTGTATTGGCTGGTCTCTCATGAGTCGTACCCCTGTGTTCTACACCAGGGTTCTCAAACCTAATAATCAAAGGACCGAATTCTATTCAAGGTCAAATGTCCGGAATGATTGGTGACAAGCAAATATATTTTTATTAAACTTGCTTATAACCTACATTTACTTTTACATCAGTCTGAGACAAAATACACTGAAGCCCAGCGGGAAAAAATGCTGTTCGACTGCAATCAGATACTTAAACCAAAGAAAGTTTAACTTTAAAGCAACTTACATTCTAGTGTAAAGGTTTAAAAACAAATCTAAGTTAGTGCAAATGTAATGGCACTGTTTGTGTGCAAATTGTTGCCTGTGAACCTAAACAGCTCTTTTAACTTTTAGCATGGAAAAGTTCACAGAAAATTAAAAAAAATCAATAGAGCCTGGAGCCTATCCCAGGACACACACACACACACACACACACACACACACACACACACACACACACACACTCATTTACACACTAAAGCAATTTTGTTTTTGAGCTGTGGGAGGAAACAGGAGTACCCTAAGCAAAGCCACAAAGCACAGGGAGATGCACACGGAGCAGAGGTGGGATTTGAACTCTTAACCCTGGGGTTCAGGGCCACAGTGCTAGGCACTAAGGATTTTTCATCTACATTTAAAACATAATTGGGCACACAAAAAATGTGACACATGAACGACTGCAAAGAACACAGTCAAAACACACAGCAGCCTAGTCTGAGAATTTGCACTGTCTGATTTCACTTAAGCTTGGCACAAAAATGTTGTGATCATTAGACAGAGACACTGACCTGACATTTAAAAAAAATATATATATATATATTTTTTTTGACATTTGGATTGTGACATCACTGCACAAGGAACACAACGTACACTGACAGAAGGCACCGAAATCTTGCTTTTCCATGCTCTCAGGACAGAATGTGAAATCCGGTTTGCTGTTAAGTAACTCGCTAAGTTTGTCCGGACAGCTGTTAGTCAACAACTGAACTCTGTCAAGTTAAACACCAAATGCCAGTCAGATTATCAACGTTACCATGACAACGATTACGTTTACCCATTAATCCTGGACCGGGATTGCTGTAAAGATCTTCAAATAGACTACAAAAGTAAAATTTTTATCAATACATTTAACATTTATTTTGTCAATTAGGTATAAAATTTCTAAGTATGAAACATACACTTTATTACATTGCATATATGATACGCAAGTATATTATCAGTACATTGTATAGTACTGCATTTAGGTTTGGTTTCGGATTTGATTGACTTTTTTGGTCCGGAGTCCGAACTTTGAGAAACCCTGATCTATACTGACTTATATGGGTACTTTAATAGATCTTGTAGTAGTTTGTATATTTTACACTGGATATACAAAAACAAACAAACTAAAATGAATAAATGCAATAAAATCAACCCATCAGATTATAATTAGTGATTGTTATTATTATTATTATTATTATTATTAGTGATAAAATACAGATACAACTATATATAGAAACTATTACATTTATTATCTATGTTTTATTTTTAAATATATTTTCAGATAATTTACATTTCAAATATATTTTCAGGTATTTACATTAAATAACTTTTAATAATATTTATTAGACATTAATTTTAAATATGTAATGCAAAAAAAAGGAAATGTTTGAATAAACTAATTAGCAAAAAAAATAAATCCTTTAAGTTGTCAGGGTGACTTTGGCGGCGCGTCACTGAAAAAAATGTGGGCTGGATTTCCGGTAAACGTCACTTCCGCTTCTTTTTCCATTTGTTGAAAAATGAACACTAAGTGTTGAGCTCTGGAAGTTATCGTCTTGATAAAGTGGAGGATTCTCAGTTTGCTTTTCTTGCTTCCACGCTAATGGAGTTTAACATAAAAGAGCTATAACAGAGCTTCGGATCAGGTGCGTGTGAAATGCGACGACTTTACAAAACAAACTTTCACGGGTTAGCTTAGCACGCTAGCGGTTAGCTAAGTGCGCGAGACGAGTGTATTAGCACGGCTGCCGCGTAAGAAGACGCGTGCTGAGAAATGCAACGACTTTTTTGAAGTTGTAAAAGTAGTTCAGGTTAGTTTTGTAAGCAAGAAGTTAACTGTGAGTCGTAAAGGGGTGGGTGACAGCACGCGCAGGGCTGTCAATCAAACCACGGAAGTGTCTCCAATTCGAGATTCCGCCGACCAATCAGATTGCCGCGTCAGCTGATGGACAGCGCAGTTAGCCAATCACGGCGCAGCAGGTTTACTATGGCGCTGTCATGAATGTCTAATGCGGTTTTTTTTTTCCTCCTGGTGTACATTTTTTTTTAGCACTCCCGGTACACCGGACACGGACTCGTTACCGCCGGCTCTAGGATGTTTTACGATGTACGTTTGAAAGAGCTTGCTTTTAACTCTTTTGGCTTCCTGTTGTTTTTAGTGGGCCTGCACCAGGCTGAAGGGAGCTCCTCCGACATGGCCAGCCTGAACTGGAAGCCGTTTGTGTACGGAGGAATGGCTTCCATCGTCGCGGAATTCGGTGAGCTCGTGCATCCGGTCCTCTTGTTTTGTTTCTCCTTTCGTGCATCATCATCATCATCATTATTATCATTTATCATGATGTTGTTGACATGAGATATGTGTCACTGTGCCAGACTGGGAGAAGTCTCATGACTTCTGGTGAATGCAAATGTGATGCAAAAGGCATGCAAAGCTCAAATTTCTGCCTTTTGTTGTATTTTTATTTTATTTTATTTTTTCACCATGCACACTTTACATATTCTTTTTCACTGTCCTTTTAAGTGCAACACTCGCACACGTGCATTAATTCATTAATTACATAAGACCTTGTATGTGCATATGTAATCATGTTATGAAATTTATATATATATATATATATAATGTATATATATATTGTGACTATATATATATATATATATATATATATATATATATATATATATAAAATCAAGTCAGGTCAAGTAGGCTTTTATTGTCATTTCAACCATATACAGTTTAGTACACGATGAAACGAAACAACGTTCCTCCAGGACCAAGATGTTACATACGACATAAATAAATTTACAACATAAATTAAGAAAAAACTGACTAGCTAGCTAACTAACTAATAAATCTAATTAGCTGAGACAAACCAAATTAACATTATAAATTAACAGAAACTATCCAAGTCCTATACAGAAAAAGACAACATAAAGTGCACGTACAAATGTGCAAACGAGTGACAACACAACAGCATAATACGTTTCAACGCTCTGTGGTAATAATTTGAGGTAGTGGAATACAGTAAACATTTACTTGTAGAAAAGAGTTTTCTGTGCAAATAACAGATATTGTGCAAAAGAGCAATTTCAGGTTGGTATGTACAATTGTTAGATGGTTGTTGATCAGTGTGTTTGTGCATGTGTGTTTATCTCATATATATATATATATATATAATCAGGGCTTGACATTGGCACCCGCCAAATGCGGGTAAAATTCGGCTGTGGCGGGTAATAACTTTAGTCTCACTAGC
>JAQMYG010000011.1:2123883-2135232 GCA_030014215.1 Clariallabes teugelsi
CAAAGCTAGCGGGCATAACTAGGTTATGTTTAGGAAAATGGTATCGGATCGGTACATGGACTCAAATACTCGCCGATGTCGGACTTAAGAACAAATCCGTCTTCCGTCTGTAAGTTGGGGACTTACTGTATGTGCGTTTGATTTGGTAAAATATTGCAGTTCCTCGATAATGCTACAGGTGGCGCTCTAAACTATTAACACATTTGACTGCACCCTGTGTAGTAGGAGCAAGTTTATTTAGAATTGTAGCAAAGCCTATTATTGAAAAATTCATATTTAACTGGGGTATCTATAAAATCGTGATACTTTATAGAATCGCAATACAAATCGAATCGACACCGAGGTATCGTGATAGTACGGTATTGGGCTCTCCCTGGTGATTCCCGTCGCTATTGAACACGGTTGTATGTGTAAAAATGGCAACATCAGAGCACCACATTGCTTGTAGAAATAACTTTTATTATAATAAATCACCAGAATCACACGAGCATTAAAGCACAAGTACATTACCACTACGTTCCACACCTTCCCGGTTCCTCTGTCAGCCCTTCTCAAGCTCCCGCGGGTATTTCGTCAGCGGTATATCGGATCACCGTCTTTGCAAACATTTAAAAATAGACGATGTTAAAACCACATGTTGTGTACAGAGCGGTTACAGTTCAGGAACACCGTGCTCATTTCGTCACACGATGTCGGACGTGATCGTTTGATAGGTTTGGATTCTTCAGAATTTAGTTCCTGACGTTCTGATCACTTTACAGAGTGATGTGAGACCCTCGTTTTATTAACGAGACATGTTCAGGACATTGAGTGCAGAGTGGCCTCTTGTACCCCACCGGACCCTGGGGCCAGGCCAAGACACACGACCCAGGGTTTCACATTCACAGTCGATAAAGTGCCAATATTAGTCCCAGGCGCTTTAGACATTAAGGATTAAAATGTCTACGAACTCAATGCCATGACGAGACACCATGTACACCAACTCACACTCACAACTCCGTACACCAACTCACAGACGCTTATGATTGGTAAGTGTCCCTGTGATTGACAGGGGAGGGAATGTTTGTCCCTCCAACCCAGCCAGGTATGCCAGTACTTTCGTTACCAGATGATGCAAGTCTCTAATGTCTTTCTACACATAGCAAACTGCACGTTCTGTTCATACCAGGAATTTGGGAGAGCCAAACAATCCTGGTGCAGTCTGAGCGAGCTTGAGGTAACTTTGTTTCATCACAATCGGCCCACAGAAGAAGACGACACGCTACTTTAAATAGAATATTTATTTTAAAAAGACCTTGAAAAAAAAAAATCATTAGTTCATCTCAAAATTCAACAGATGCTGCTGTACATTTTTTAAAGTGCGCAATTAAACTCCACGTCGTCGTCTTCTGTGGGCCGATTGTGATGAAACAAAGTTCCCTCAAGCTCGGCCAAATACACCTGTGAAAACCCCATGAATGTATAGATTTTTTCTTCTCCAAAGAAGCTTAACTACAGCTTAATGGCTAGACTTTTGAGTAGGATGAGCTTCAATATTAGATATTTTCTTAAAAGAAAAAAAAAACACGTCATACTAAGCACGTCTAATTAAATGTCCTTGTCCATGACAAGTTGTATTATAAACCAGACGTTCCTTCTGGTCCTTACCGATAGTCCGTCTCGCCCGGTTGCCTAATTTGCTTCCTGTCCTCGGTTTGTTTACCAACACACCGGCATCGCTAATTTCATTTTATAACGAACACAGCGCAAACAAAATATGCAAAGACAAGACCGGTACGTGGAGGAAACGAAAGGCTCATTGATTAAAAAAAAAGTGGCACGTCTGACGAAGTAAGAAAGATCCCTAAAAATACATGAACCGTTGTGATGCCTTTGGAGACAGACGGTGAATTACTACTATACTGTACTGTAATTAACATTCACGCAGGTCCGTTTAGTTTAAGTTCCTCATGTTGTGGCCAGATTAGAAGAGGGACAGGAACAGATCTTCATGTAAAATCATTTGTAGGACCATTTACAAGGGAAGATTGGTGTTTGTTACTTTCATATTCTCTTCGACTCCATGGATCATCGGCATCCATGGGTTGCCACACTTACAACAAATCTTACAACAACAAACATTTATGAATTATTGCATTGCTACAATTATTTAAAAGTTCCTGATCTTTAATCTAGGACTAACATTTAACATTTGGTCACTTTATGATGTTTGTAAGATACTTGTGAATCATACACATGACTAAAAACTAAAGGAATATATATGAAGAATATTTTTAATTCAATTATTTTGAGAAATTTAGAAAGGGTTAATGCTCCAAAATTGTCAAACATTTTAAAATTCCCACAGCTTTTGCAGAAAATATTATCTCCTGGTAATTTTTTGTGTTTTGAGAGTGTTCCTTTTTCTTCTTTTGGATTTTGGCCAGTCTGCACAATAGCACCACCTGCTGGAGCAAAGTTCAGAGGAAAAAGGTCATAGCTTTGTATGAAACATGACATTTAACACCAATTACACAGTGTTATAGTGCTTTTATACTTTCAGTGTTTTTAGGATTTTTAAAAAATATGAAACCTGTAAGAAATTATGACTGCTTGAGACAAATCTCACAAATCTAATCAAATGGAAAATTTCAATACCCAGGTATTGAATTTTATTTATTTATTAAAATAAGTTGATACTTTAAAAAAAGTTTTTGAAGCATTTATACTAAAATTAATTACGCATTAATGCTATGTAACCTTTTTTTGTTTGTTTTTGAGTGTTTAAATGTCACGTCTTGTACAAATTGATCTTTTTTTCCCTAACAATCTTCTGCTCCTCACTCCAGTCCACTAGGTGGTGGTATTGTAGTTCAAATGTCACAAAAGAAGATGGTATAATAATCTCGCAAAAACGCAAGCATTCATGGAAAATGCATATGGTTTTGTATTTTTTAACTCATTAGTTTAAGGTAATTATTGAGGTACCAATGTTTGCAAGTTTACCTCAATAATTAAAAAATTCTGAATCGATTCTGAACCGAAAAATTTATTTTGTCAACCAACAAAAAAAATCTATTAAATAATTTTTTGTTGCTTGTCAGCTGATGTAAGTAGTTGGTATGTGTCACTCCCGTAATAATTCAAAATATCAGCATACGAAATCCATCTTTAATGTGTTTATTATTAATTTGTAGAGTTAATTAACAATACGGGAAGCCATGTGTTAAAGCCAGATGGACTGAAGTTGTTGATTTCCTCTGTTGAAGGATTTCGCCGGCGCTCCTACGACAAGCCTCGTACGGGACTATTAAGATCGGGACGTACAACACGCTGAAGAAATTATTCGTCAGCCGTCCTGAAGGTGAGTGCAGAAATCTCTTCTGATTTAAGTAGATTAAGTTAAATATCATTACTCTTAGTGGTTTTCTTTCTCATACCAGGTGTCTCATGCTAACTATAAACTTTAGGTAACGGCTAAAGCGATGTAGCAGCGATGCTCTTTTTTTTTTCTTTCTGTGAAGCCATTTTGATGTAAAAACTCCCTGAATTAGTTGTTTTGGAAGGAAGGATGATGGTATTAGCACATTATTTTCGATATCCTTGAGTTTATTTATTTTTTTGCTCTGTTTTGCCACCTAGTGGTAGAACAGAGTTTTTTTTCTTTTCTTTTTTTTTCTTTCTTTGCTTTAAATTTAATTAAACTACAGTAAGTCCCCAACGAACATTCGAGTTACGAATTTGGAATTCTGGTAATGTTTACATATAAAGCTTATTTTTGTCGTAATATATGCTTTACTATATGTATTTTTAATATATGTGATTTTCTATAACTTACATTTTCACACATGCCTCAGTACAAAAAAGTAAAGAATTTAAAGTGCACTGGATTTAAGAAGAAAAAGGATATCCAGATCAGCTGATGCTTAAGAACTGGGAAATAATTATTTATTATCATTGTAAACTGCAGTATATAAACAACGTGACCTGAAGCAGAAAGGCCAACGTGAATCGAAAATCGGGTGATTTGATTATTTAATCAGATGATTTAATATTCCACTATGTTCATATATGTATGAAGTTTATTTAAAAATAGGCAGATTTTAAAATTTCGTTTTCAGATGAGCTAAAACCTCAAAGCATAACACTTTCCAGCACCACCTTCTCCACATCACCATGACATCCTTATCTGGTTTTAAAGGTTCGAATGACTCGCTGGTTTTAAAGCCGTGCGTTCACTAACGTGCCGTACAAACAGAGCTGTCTGAGAGCGTCTGTCGTCTGATTATTTGTCTCCGGGTGCCAAGACTTAGTTTAGCAAACATCATCAGCTTTAAAGCGGAGCCAAAATATTATACCGTGATTCTCGATATATGACCCGTAATAATCTGTTTACAGACTGACAGCGGTAAAGCACTTTATTAAAAGGAAAAAGAAACGACCACTAGGGGTCAGCAAACAGTGCTCTCACATTTCTCCAACTCCCCAAATAATCTTTAATGTATAATTTTTTTCCAAGGGTGCGAATAATTCTGGACCGGTTTTTGCCCCCTTCGTTTTTTTATTTTCTTCTCCGCTCTGTATCTGATGTGTTTGCTGTGTGTGTATGTTGTGTTCGCAGACGAGACGATGGTCATCAACGTATTCTGCGGTGTCATCTCAGGAGTCCTGTCGTCGTCTTTGGCGAACCCTACTGACGTACTGAAGGTGAGACGAGCTTTTAAGCGAGGGGGGAAAAAAAAGAAATAGCAGTCTGTGCTGCTTATTTTAATGAAAGTGAAAACAGGATCCAAGTCTGTGTGAATTCATGCAGCATTAAAAGTCACTATAAATGAATGAAACGTATAACATGTTCTTTAATTAATCAGCATGCTAATTATTGGTCACTTTCATTATAAAGAGTCTTGCTCTACCCTACCGTGGTGTTTAAGAGGAATTGTGCTGCGTTTGTTCTGAGATGTTTGTGTGTTTGTCGGTGAATAATCCTGTTGTTTGATTTGGTTGTGTGCAGATTCGCATGCAGGCTCAGGGCAGTCTGCTCCAAGGCAGCATGATGGCCAACTTCATCAACATCTACCAGACGGAGGGCACGCGAGGACTCTGGAGGGTGAGGAAGTGCAAAGAGGAAGTGGAGAAGATGAGCTTAAACCGCACGCTGCGTTCAGTACGGAGTGAGACGCTGGCTGTGTCTCACTCCATAATGAATTCAGTACCAGTACAGTTTCAATCTACTTTTTATTCAGTTAAATTCAAACACTACATGAAAAAAACAAAACAAAAAAACATTTATATTACATAGTCATGCACTTCCTGAACCGTCAGCTTTGTAGAAGTAATGTGTTCATGAAAAAAATCTCATGAATAGAGATCGCTTAAACGCTTGTTTATCACATCCTAATATAATTCTACATGCTGCTTTGCGACAGTGACCATTGTTAAAAACTCTATACAAATAAAAATTTATGTTGAATCCAAATCATTTTTTGTTCTCACTAAGACCAGATCACAGCCGCCTCTCGTGTGTAAGACGTGCTCACGCATTGTCTGTTTCAGGGTGTCATTCCGACGGCACAGAGAGCCGCCATTGTGGTCGGCGTCGAGCTCCCGGTGTATGACATCACCAAGAAGCACCTGATCAAGTCCGGCCTGATGGGAGACACGGTTCTGACTCATTTCATGTGAGTAGCTCCGATTATTTATTTGCTTATATTATAGATTTTTCTTTTTTTAAGATTTTGATTGAGTGTAAAGGTACGAAAAAAATAAGACACAAACAGACTATTATTATTATTATTATTAATTTATTTTTAAACACGTGCGACTCTTGCTGTTGCACAAACCTGGATTTATTCCTAAAGGTTAATTTAAGTAGTACATCTTTAACTAAGGTAATGCTTATAAATCACATCTAAATCACTCCCTCTGCATTAGATTCAGATATGTGGTTTAGCGCTGTTCCTTATTACGGTTTTTGTCCACACGATGGCAGTGTGGGGTAAAGCATCACAGATTTAGTCAAGTGGATCGGTACGCATTACATTGTATAGTCATGTAAAAGGAGTATAAGAGCCGCTTTGTCGGATTTAAGAACAAATCTACAGGGACTACCTGTACTGTGTATGATGGTCTAAGTTTTTTCTTTTCCCCTCGTATCTCCGCAGTTCCAGTTTCACGTGCGGTCTGGCCGGAGCTCTCGCCTCCAACCCTGTGGACGTGGTGAGGACGCGGATGATGAACCAGCGCGTGCTGTCCGGGAACCTCCTGTACAAAGGCACGCTGGACGGACTCATGCAGACGTGGAGGAACGAAGGGTTCTTCGCTCTGTACAAGGGCTTCTGGCCCAACTGGCTACGTCTCGGACCCTGGAACATCATCGTATCCTTAAAGGCGGCAGACGTCTTACTCAACCATTCGTGCTCTCTTCCGTCGTCTGAATTTCTCAGGTTACAGGGTTACAGCGTACTGACTTGTAGGACTAACAATTATCCGAGAGTCTTGTATAAAAAGAAATAACTATAAATGATGCGTTAAAGTGTGTTGGACATAAAGAATTAAAAGTGAATAAATATTCATTAGACGTTAGCTTTCCACGCTATGATTTTAGTCTTATTGAAGATCTAACCAATCATAAATGAGACTGAATTCGTCTAACCAATCATAACGCAGAAGGCGGGATTTGTCTCACGTCCATCATGATGTTTCTGAAGTGTGTGAGAACAAAGCCATGAGGAACGTCAACATAAACGCAGCTTTAACAGGTTGATGAAGCGTGCAGGCTTTCGTATCCGATGCGTTAAAAGGGCAAGTAATAAATAATGTTAATATTATTATTATTATTATTATTACTAAACATTATATTAAGATCAGTGATAAAAAAAAAAAAAAATGTATACTTTTTTTTTTTTTACATCGCCTGTCCACTAGATGTCAGTATTCGGTCGGTTATGTACTGTATATACACAAGGAATTAGATTTTGTCGTGTGCGCTTTCAGATCTCAAAAGCATCAAATTCACATCTGACTCGGTTTAAAACACAAAAGCAGGTGGTTTTAATGTTATGGCTGATCTGGGTGTCGATGTTAATGTCATCCTTGACCGAGACTCCAGTTCTTCATCACCTACGAGCAGCTGAAGAAGCTTCCATTATAGCTGCGCTAGAGATGATGGAAGAACACTCCACGGGCTCAAAGTGTGTGTGTGTGTGTGTGTGTGTGTGTGTGTGTGTGTGTGTGTGTGTGTGTGTGTGTGGGAGGGGCAGGTAGGAAGTGAACACCTCCTCCTGCCTGTAACATTTCATTCACAATCCCTCCAATGTGTAATATGTACACTGATTTAAATGTTTGTGTGTGTGTGTTTTTTTTCCTTCAATTTTTTTCTCTTTAATTGAAAACTTTCTACACATTCGCTCCATGATTTTGCACCTAAAGCCTCGCTTTAACGATCCTGGCAGCTAAACTTTAGGTCAGCACAAAGACGGGAACGTTACACCGGATTGTCGGCGGATGTGGAAGAGAGGGGGGCGGGGGGTCATGCTAAGGGAGGGGAGGGGGAAAAAAATGCTTCGCTATCGAAGCAGCTTTGCGCTAGTGTTTTATCATGCGTTGTTTTTATAGCATCTCAGTTCTGCGGTGAGGGTTCGGATATGATTTAATAGCACTGCTAGTGATCTTGTAGATAGTGTGTGTGTGTGTGTGTGAGAGAGAGAGAGAGGGAAGTGTTCGGAGCAAACGCACTCTTGGGATCGTGTCGGATTCGTGAGCGTCCTGTTCGGATCAGCACCTTGACCCGTAGGCCAGCGGGTCTGCTCGGAACGTCATGGCCAGCATCGCTTTAATTTGAGCAACAAACAAACAAGCAAACAAAAAAATCAAACACAGCTTTCTTTTCTTCATTTTTTTCTTTTTGTTGTTCTTTGATGCTTTAATCGCCAAATGTTTCTCAGCCCAAAATTGCAAACCGTTTTGTGTAACAACTTCGCACTTCTGTCTCACAGGGTTCTGACAGTCTCTTTTATGCTGTGTGTGTGTGTTTGTTATACAAGCATGATTGGAAATGTAATATAATCTGTGTTCGTGTGAGGAACTGTACATTATGCTGCTGTACATTAGTATTAGCTCAGCTTCCTTATTTTTTATTATTATTATTTTTATTTTTCTCCCAAATCCTGGCCTGTCAAAGTGTACTGTAAAAAAACAAAACAAAAACAAAAAGTGGTACTGTTACATCATGTAGCTTTTTTTTTTTTTTTTTTTTTAAAGTTATTGTTGTTATTATTTTGGATTTCATTTCCAGGCTTTATTATTATTATTATTATTATTATTATTATCTGAAACATGTTTTAAGCACAACGTTATGTTGCACTGTTCTGGAAAACCAAGCGCGACCGGGAGATCACGACGCTCCACGAGATTTCAACATTTCATGCGGCTTTGCTTCGAGCTAGTTTAGCGTTTTTTTTCGTGCCGGCACAATCACCCTTGTGGTCTGTCTGTCTCCCTGTTTCTCCCTGCTTGCCAGTCTGTCTGCCTGCCTGCCTGCAGATCCGTAGTAGAGTTTAAAAGAAACACGCACACGTTTTGTCAAAGAATTTGCATGCAAGCTTTTTGTACTAATGAACATTTCACGCCTGCATTTGGCATTCACGTCTCCAGACAGTTAAATTAATCATTATTGAACGTGATTTAGACACAACTGTTATGCTTTGTTTTTTTTGTTTTTTTTCCGAGCCACCTCGTTTGTCCAGTCTGTATACACACGATATAGAATCAGCACAACGCACAGAATCCTGCGAGTCAGGAGATGGGATTTTTACGCACAATACTCAACAAACAGGAAAAGAATTAACAAAAAAATGTCCAGTTCTCTGGGCCCTGTTAATTAGAAGAGAGAGGTCAAAGAAGGTCAAAGATGGTAGCTCAGAAGGATCGGCGCTCTTTACAACCGTGGTGAGCTGAAAAGCAGGTCAAAATGCAGAAAGTGTAAGGTTGATGGGTTACAAATCATGTTCACAAATTGGATATTAAAGGATTGAGTAAAAAAAAAAAAGTGATTTTTTTTTTTTGTTTTTTTGGGGAGGAATTTGAGATGATTTTCTGCTCAGTACGGTTGTAAAAAGCGTTTTTCTGAGCTAGTCCGCTCTAGTTGCTTTTCCATCCACCTTTCTGTTCTTCCCAGAGAGCCATGCTTTAGTGTAGGTTTTTCTACACTGAAGCAGGAAACTCTAGAACGTTTGCGTTGCTGCAAGGAAAAACAGACAGGAAAAAAATAATTTGTTCATATCACTCCAGATACTGTATGTGGTTATATATTTGTTATTCTCCACAATGATAAGCTAGTCTTCAACAGGTCACCTAAGTTTTAGCGCCTGGATTATGTCACACATTTTTGTTTTTCGGCGTAACAGTTACAGAGCCAGAGCTCAGCCGAGACCAAGACTCATGTGCCAGTCCACTTGTTTAAAGCTTTTCACACAATTAACCTGGCAGGATGTTTTATTTTTATGTTGTCTTTTAGCCATATATAATTATTATTTTTTCCCCATTTTAATGTGCACTCTTTACTCTAGATTTGGAATCATATGTTTGTAAAAAAATTTTTTAAACCAAATCTTTAAATGAAAAAAAAAAGAAATTAAATTCAAGAGTGTGTTTAATCATATGATATAGAACGGAATCACTTTCAGCGCGTTGCCATGTATAATATAATCCCGTGTGCTGAGATGCCGCCAACGATCGATTCATATTTTCCTGTTTTCATAAGCATGCGTAACGACTTTCGAAGGAAAAGCCAAGTTGAAGCCTGCATGGAGAACGTGGCTTTCACGGCTCATCAGAGTCTTTGTTTCTGACTTTTTTTTTTTTTCTCCTAAAGTACAGAGTTCTCATTAAAAGAATCATTCATGTGTCCTGAATGAAAGGTCTTTGATCTTTTTTTGGGTTTAATACTGAACGTGTCAAGAACCTTTTTTGTTGCAGTGATACGAACACTTGGCTGTAGGCCTGTTTATGTGGCTGCTTTTGCTTTGTATGATGTTAATGTGCACTTGACAACAATAAAACAAAATCCTGATGATTTATCTGCCTTATTTCTTATTACTCTCTGGTTTAGAGAAATAAGTAAACCTGGCTTTTAATAGCGGACTGTAGTGGTACAATTCCTAATTGTACCACTACAATTCCAAAGTCTATAATCCAGGCTTTATTATTATTATTTTCTGAAACATGTTTTATCGCTAACACTTCCTATTTACGGTGTTCAATGATTTGCGATTTGCTCCTCAGTGGCATTTTTTTTAAAACACCTTTTTTTAATTAGCCGTTTTGCATATCCAAATAAATGGAATCGACTCTTGTGTTACTGCATACTTTTATTATATATTTTTTGACAGAATGAAAAAAAAAAATAAAAATGTACGAGTCGACTTTGTGACATTGTGGTGTCAGTCAGGACTTATCTGTTATTTATGTTGATTTACAGTAGCAGTGGTTTATTTTCTTTCATTCTAGAACAGTACTTGTTTTTCATTTTTTCAAAACTAAACTATGAAATAACAGAAATCGAATTAAAATTGAATTATTTAATCAAATAACAGTTGTTAGTTGTTTTTCTTTTTTTTTGTTGTCAGTTGTTATTTTATGAAACGGAAGTGTAACTAAATAATATATACTGTATGTGGAAATAAAATCACATGATGTAGTTTAACTCTCATTGGTTCACCTCAATGGGTTTTTACGTTATACAACAACAAAATCAATATTAATCTGTCGGCAGTTTGGCTTCTAGCTGAAAGATTTTTTATAAATTAATAATTATGGTGGTAGGCTATTGTATGTGCGTGCCGTATGTACTGCAAGTCTTTAAAAAGCTGTTAAATAGCCTGGCTACGACAGGAACTGACAAGAATTGAACAAATAATCACTCTTTACATCTGTGCTGAGGAGAAAAGGACCTCAGCGTGTGTAAAGTTACCAGAAGAACTCGTATTCTCCAGCATCGTGTTATAAGGTGTGTAGTAGGTAATAACTGCAAATATTGTACATTTATAATATAATAATTTTTTTTTTGGCTGATATATACAGTGCATCCGGAATGTATTCACAGCGCATCACTTTTTCCACCTTTTGTTATGTCACAGCCTTATTCTAAAATGGATTAAATTCATTGTTTTCCTCAGAATTCTACACAAAACACCCCATAATGACAACATGAAAAACGTTTACTTGAGATTTTTGCAAATTTATTTAAAAAAAATAAAAAAATTGAGAAAGCACATGTACGTAAGTATTCACAGCCTTACAAAATTGAGCTCAGGCGCATCCTGTTTCCCCTGATCATCCTTGAGATGTTTCTGCAGCTTAATTGGAGTCCAC
>JAQMYG010000011.1:2145162-2157554 GCA_030014215.1 Clariallabes teugelsi
CTTAAAAAACAAAAACAAAGAAAAGTTGGTCGGAGCAGTCGTGACGGCAGCCGACCTCACCGGCGCCATCTTGAAAAAACACGGGAAAATTATTACACGGGAAAATTCATGATATATTATTAAACCTTACAGTGGGGAGAAAAAAAGCGGCTATCCGCCCCTTCCGCATGCTTGAGCTCCAGTTCAACATTTTAACCTAATAACATATTATAGTTTGCGTTATAATATTACATAATGTTAGCTCCAGTTAGCAGATGAAAAAGGAAGAGCTCACGTTCGTTTGCTTGTTTGCGCGCTTTCTTTATTAATAATGAATGAAGAGCTCTGCCAGGTGACGCAGGACAGCGGATGCGTTTTATTTAGTTTGGCTGTGTTGATATAAAAAGCGAGTTTAATGGTTTGTAAAGACTCTGTGCCTGGAAGCTACAGGATAAACAACCGAGGCATGCTTGCTTTTAGATTATAATCAATAACGATCAGTAAGTTTTGGCTGGAAGATGAGTTGCAGACGAAGGGGTCGTTCGACTTTATCAACTGTTTTGTATAAACGATTTTGTACAGACGTTTATTAAAAAGTGACACGATTTAGTGTCACAAGGAACAAGGTCACGTGAAACAGACTGAAGAAGCCTCGGTCCGTCAGTCATGCGCGTGTAACTAAGTGCGTAGTGTCGAACCATCACATGTCTATGGCCTGCAGCAACAATAAGAAGGTCATGTGACCTGTACGCTTAGTTATTTGCTTTGTGTGTTTGTGTGTGTGTTTCCCATTTTAAAGGAAAGCACTGTTAATTAGGTTAAAACCAGAGGAGCTTCTCCTACGCAACTATTTATCAAAATGTGCTATCTAGCCAAAAGTATGTGCACCCTTGACCATAACACATAAGATAGTCATTACCACGAGCATACAGTTGTATAGGACGTCTTGTAGCATTACTGGAAACACGAGGAACCAAACCTGTTCCAGCATGACAACATGAAAACACAAGCTCCTTGAAGAGCTTCATGGTGTGTTAATGTGGAACTGGAAGATCTCGAGTGTCCTGAACTCAACACCACTGAACATCTTTGTGAACTGGAGCCTTGTGAAGGCAACCTGACATCCGTGCCTGAGCTCACTAACGCTGAACTGAATGAACACACGTCCGCAGAGCCACGCCCCAACATCATCAAAAGGAAAGCATTCTCATAAAATAAGAGCTGAACTTATTATAATGGGAAATATATCTGGAATGTGATGATCAACATGGCACATGGCTATGATAATGAGGTGCACAAACTTTTGACTGTGTAGCGTGTTATAATAATTAGACTAACTAATCCGTCCTGCTAAGTGTTTGCACTGTGGTACATCACATAAAAAAATGCAAGTGGATTAAGATAGAGTTTGCAGCTGTTTCTAAAAATGTCCGCACACAATAGACTGTTTGTTTAATCCAAGGTGTGTCGAGCGCGCTCTGTTTTCTTAGCGTGACGTGCCTAAGCGGTCATCACTGGGTCTGACTGCAGGTTTGGACTGATACACACACAGAAGCAGTTTGCGGAAAACAAAAAGCCCGAACAATCATCACACACTTGGTTTCTCTTTCATTACATGCACGTACAAGTTTTTTTTTTTTTTTTTCACTTCTCCGTGGTTTTTCATCTCTCCCCTGACTCGGGAAACAAAAACAGAAGTGCAATTCTGTCTCATAGTATTGTCCTCTCAGATGATTAGAAACTGAAATATGTCCTCATGACTCCACAGCAGACGTTCCCAGCCGTTAGAAAGCCGAGGCCGAGCTTAAAATGTTTTGTGTGAAATGGGAACCTTTAATCACAACTCGCGAGATCGACACACACGACTAAGCTAAAGGAAAAATGACATGTAATTTAAATTCCATGGTTTTATTTATCCATGTAAAGATTTCTTTATAAATATTGTGAGACCATACTGAACTTGATTACAAAAGTGGAAATGTTAAACTTTTCATTTATTTATCGGGAAGGAAATCTGACAGCCCACCTGCAGTACCTCGTCAGTCCACTAGGGGAGCAAGACAGTGCTTCAGCCTTAAGTTGTAAGTGTAGCTAATGGGAACGGTTTGTTCTCTTCATATAACAACAACAAAAAAGAATGAAATGATTCAAAATAAAAAGGAGGCGTAAGTAAGATAAGTGTAATGGACAAGATGTTCTGTTTTGTTTCTTTTTTTCTTATATTTTTCTCATAGTTTGAGAAAGCTATTTCACACATTTCTTGGGGGTGCCATTACATTTAACACTCTTTCTGATGAAGTAATTTTTTATTTCATTTTTGGCACTAGTGTCGCCCTCTAGGGATGTGCAAGATTTGTGATTACAAAAAGATGTGTAGTTTTCGATTCAGAACAAATTTTTAAAAATGGTCTAAAATGAAAGATAAAAAAATATATATTATAATCACCACAGCTTTTGGATAAATGACCCCCCCCACGCCCCCCCCTTCCATATTCCACAAGTTTTTTTTTCTTGACTTTATGGACAGTTTGGTGCAATACCGCCACCTACTGGACTGGAGTGTGTAGCAGATGATTAGCAGGGGGAAAAAAAAGATTATTACTTTTATCATATCAGAGATGCGCAGTTAGATTGCACCCGGGATTACCGGCATCCTTCGGCGAACACCTCATCTCAGCCAAGCCGTTTTTCCCGTGTAATCACCCTCACCCGTCAATCCGTACCTCACTGGTGCATAATTTCATAGGATATAAGAAGTTGAAGATGAGGGTTTTCTGCGCCAGACTCCACCGCAGTAGTTGCACGGATACTTCTGAATGCGCTATTACATGGGAAAATTCACGATATATTATTAAACCTTACAGTAGGGGAAGAAAAGCGACTATCCCCCCCTTCCGCATGCTTGAGCTCCAGTTCAACATTTGAACCTAATGACATATTATAGTTCGTGTTATAATATTACATAACGTTAGCCTCAGTTCGCAGTTTCGATTCAGCAATCGATTCACTCTAGTTATATGTTTAAAAAAACATTTTTCTAAAATTAAAGATAAAAAAAAAATATTATAATCACCATAGCTTTTGCAGAAAGCCCCCCTCCATTTTCCACAAATACTCAATTTTTTCCCCCCTTGACTTTATGGTCAGTTTGGTGCAATACCGCCACCTACTGGACTGGAGTGCGGAGCGGATGATTAGCAGGAAAAAAAAAAAGATTATCACTTTGTACAAGATGTGACATTTAAACACTCAACACCACGAGTTACACATACTCAGTCTTTATTAGATGCTATTAGTATTTTTATTAATACTCTAAACCCTGTTAATAATACCGCTGCAATAAACATCAGTGCTAGTCGACTGTTTGTGTTAAATCCACATGTCCAGTGACCTTTAACCCCAGGGGCCGGGTTTGGGGCATTGACTGGGATTTGGACAAGGGCCTTCTGGCAGCCATCAATGTGCCTGATGGGTAAAATGAAACACAGCTATAGAAGTAAACCTGCATGTGAATTTGTGTTTATGTACAAACTATTATGAATGAGCAGTTCAACCTGAACCAAAAAAGAAAATAAACTGTGGCAGGTTGTGTCTTAAAGTGTAAAGCCTTCACAGCAGGTGCCAGTAAAACCCATGCTGGTTTAAGTTTTACCCACAGTGGCGTTCTGGCACAGTTTATCAAAGAGTTTATAAAAGAAAGATTGGGAATTAATTAAAAAGTATTTCAGGACTGAAGGCTTGTTTTGTAAGAGAGTGCTTTGAGTTTCTAACAGTATTCTTCCCTCTGTCGGTGTCTCCTGTGGCGTTGTGAGCCCTGGCACCGTCACTGCTTGAAAAACAAGTTCCCGAGCTCCGGTGCTTTCCTCCCCTCTCGCTCTCGGTGACAGTAAGGACTTTATTCTCAGTGTGTAACAGAGAAGCCTTGGACTTGCACGCTGACCTATTTCACCATGTTCTCCTCCTGGCACACACGCAAATTCCAGCCCGCGGGGCAGCGCAGTGTACGAGGCAGGCGGGACGCTGGACTCTCTCTCGCATGCCAGGGAGGATTGTTTAGCGTGTAGTTACTCTTCACACCGAGGCGACTCGTTTATCTTTCGACTGCGGACAGAAGAATTGGAGCAAGTGAATTTATCACCCCGCGGTCGGGTCGGCATTAACCGCGTTCCCACACTTCCTCATGGTTCTGCAGAATCTCTACTGAGATTAAATGACATTCCAGGGGAAGATCACAGGCTTGATTGAAAATGGAAGCATTCGGTTACTTTGTAGTACTTTGTAAAATAAAAAAAATAAAAAAACCTAAACTAGAGTGAAAGGTAACTTGAAATGAAAGTCGTGCAAAATATAACTTTGAATACTAAAATCTAAAACTGTTAAAATATATATTTTGCTTTTAACGCAGCTGTAGCATTTTGTCTGGAGTGACATCGTTAAGCTTGCTCTTGATATAAACAGCTCATTTGTAAAAAAAAAAAAAAAAGAAAGATTTTAAAGTCTAAATTACAGTGTAAAGTTCTCGTTTTCTATTAAGTTTCAATTCTGGAATTTCAATAACACTTGGGTAAAGTAGATCCTCGTCAGAAAAATACTTCATAATTTACAGTTATGTGAATATTTTCACTAAAAGTGTCACTGCTTTGAAAAGATGATTAGCCTTATGTACCGCGGTTTGTCGGCTATGAAGCTAGCTCGATTGTTCAAGTTTTAGCCTAAAAGTGCCTGCACAAACACCCCCCCACCCCCCCCCCCCCAGACTTCCTCCAGCCCTGGCATGGACTCTACTAGACCTCTGTAGGTATGTGTGTGTGTGTGTGTGTGGTATCTGGCATCTGTGTGCCAGTGTGGCATCTGGTGAGACCTCCATCATGGATCAGACTTGTTGTTCCGTCACATCCACACAGATGTGACAATCTGACCTCTGCACTATGCAACATTCCCTGCTGGTCTGGAGTTGCTCTGACCCAGTCGTCTAGACATCACTTTTTGGTGGATGTTAAAGTCCCTCAAACTCGTGACCATTTTTTTTCTGCTTCTAACACATCAAATTCATGGACAAAATGTTCACCTCCTGCCCAATGTACCCTAATTGACTCTGTAACGAGATGATCAATGTTATTCACTTTCAGCGCTCAGCGGTCATAATGTTACGGCTGATACACGCTTTAGTATTTGTTTAAACTGCAGCGTTGACCTGAAAACCTGGAGGAGGAGCCGAATGTGCAAAGTCCAGCTTATAAATCAGTCTGATTAATCTTCTCACAGGTCAAAGGTGCGAACACGAACAGATGAGATCTATATCTAAGCTTTCTGCATTTTCTACATCTCTCTTTTTCATACAGATCCTCTTGGTGTGATTTAGATGCACACATATGGATTTGAAATAAATAATAATAAAACAAATCAATAAAAAACAGCCTTGGTGTGGTGTTAGTTGCACACACACACACACACACACACACACACACACACTGCGTTGTTGATTTATCAGCTCCTTCGACGAACCGGTTTATCGACTGCGTGATCAGGAATTAATCCTCACCGCCTGCGTCCCTGCGCTCCGGAGAATGCAGGGAATGTTCTCGTAACACACCCGTGCCGAAGATTTCAGGCTCTACACACG
Organism: Clariallabes teugelsi; assembly: GCA_030014215.1. NCBI lineage: Eukaryota > Metazoa > Chordata > Actinopteri > Siluriformes > Clariidae > Clariallabes > Clariallabes teugelsi. The sequence goes on from JAQMYG010000011.1 coordinate 2,150,765, forward strand.
CACACTACATCACCACGTTGTGATGGTGAGAAATGTAACACTTGCAACTAATACATGCTGTTTTCCCGTCACCGAAAAACACGTCAGCCTCAATAAAGCGTCACGGTGTGGTGTGGAAAAAAAAAAAAAAAAAAAAAAGGCTGAAATTAATCCAGACGGAGCTGCAGTGATAGAGAGACGTGATAGAGTCAAGTTTTTATTTTCCTCTCCACTCATAAAACTGTCAGCACAAACTTCCAGCGAACATTTTCTTTTTTTTTTTTTACACGTTGTTGCATTTTTGTTTCCACCAAAAATGTTAATGACTTTTTTTTTTTTTTTTTTTAAACTTGTTTATGATCTTGAAACATTGTTGTTTTTTTTCCCCTCCCTTTGATTGAGAGTCACCAAACCTGATACGACGCTTCAGGCAGTTTTAACTAATAACTGTGCTGCATTTCTAATCACACACAGGGTTGTGTAATATCGCTTCTTCCATGTAAACAGTTTTCAGTGTAACAGTATTGTGTTAAAGTCTTTAAAGGTCCCGTATGTTGCTATATCTTTAAGTCTCAGAGCTTGTGTGTGAGGGCTCCAGCTGAAATAACTCTCAGATAATTAATTCATTTTAATATCTCGTTAATCAGTAAATCAGCTCCTGCTGAGCCACGCCCCTCCAGAGAACATCAGAGCTCAGCAACATGCCGGGGGAGGGGCCTATCCTTATATGAGGTCACATTAGGGCAAAAAACAATCTAATTGGTTTTCATTTTTAGTTCTGGTCTCAAAAACAACATAAAGGCAATTTTTTTTTTCCTCTCACGTTTATTTTTTGTTCATACACACACACACACACACACACACACACACACACACACACACACACACACACACACTGGAGAGCCGTCTGAACGTCTAATCAGGACTAAATAGAACAATTTGAATAATCTGTTCCATTTCACCGTACAGAAAAAAACAGGAAAATAAGCATTTCCACCATTTCAGTTTTAACAGGAAGAGTTCAGGAGGTGGGCGTAATGTTCCTCCCAGCTGTGTGTCTGTAGGAAGTGGCGAGTATTAAAGCTCAGCCGCAGGTGGTTCTGCAGTAATGTGCAGGAAACTGTGACTAAAAGCACAAGAGTGCATATAAAGTTAAATTAAAACGGATGACATTTATAGTGATAATGCATCTATCTTGAGAATGAATGTTTATCTATTGTAAATATATTTATATCTTTTTATTATAGATAATAATTTAGATAAAGTTTATCTAATGCATTCCAATGCAAGGATAAAGCCTCTTGAATCTTGCTAAAAGTGTTCACCTGTTTTTAAAATAATTTTTTGATTATCATTTTTAATATAAAGTGTTAGACTTGAGCCTTAAAACTCTTCTCCTTTTTTCCTTCTCTTTTATTCACTTTGAGCCCTAAATAATCAGCACCATTCTCAAGTCAAACTGGGACTTGTGATGAGCTTTCTGGTGAATGAAGGCGTAAAAAAGTGATTGACATTTACAGAAGACTTGGAACTCTTCTGGGAGTCACTTCCACAAGGAGTTCCTGGGAGGCCGGCGTTTCAGACAGGCATCCCGATCATACCGAGAAAACTTTCTACCTTGATGGTGTCCAAGCACTAGTGAAACACTGTGCATTAGTGTAGCAGGAGATTATATAGAGAGATAAAGGGAGTTTATTTGTTCTTTTATTCTGTACAACCAAAAGTCCCGCTTTGACTTGAACGCCCTCGTATCTAGACATAAAGAAGTTTTATTTCACAGTAGCTCAAAATATAGTCAAAGCGAGGGAGCCATGCAACCATGCAAGATGTTGGGAAGGGGGCGGGGCTTATAGGTGGAACATCCACCTATTAATATAGGATCAAAGGAATATCAGGAGGATCTGTAAAAAAAAATGCTAACAAATAAAAAATGCTTATTCTAACAAGTTTATAAAATTACTTAAAAGGCGTACCGTAGGCCTCGTCACGTGCAAAAGAGAGAGAGAGAGAGCAGAACAAACTAAAGCCAGACAAAAACCAAACTCTCCTGCTGCTAATGACTAATTTAAATCATTATCCTTGTTTTGTCTGTGCATTATGCTCGGATTCCCGCAGCACAAAGTGGCTGCTTATCTCCGCTTTGCTACGGCTCAGTAGCAGGATTCGGGTGATCCCGCGATGACAGAGATATGAGGTCTAGCCTGTAAACATGTCAGCACTCGATATATACACGGCGTTTTAGATCCGGCGGTAGGGCTTGACCACGAGTGAGTCTCTGACGCCCGTATCACTCTCACTGCTCTTCCCTGGAATCCAGTCGGACCGCTCCGCCACGCCTCGGCTACAGGTGCCAATAGAAACTGCAATGTTTAGTTTTCTGGGCAGCGCCATTTTATAAAGAGATTAAAGAAAAAACAAGTGACGGTTAGCCGCGATCTAGCGTTACCAGTGTGTCGAGTAGTTTGAAGCAATCTGAATTGCACAACCATGCACCCTTACTCTTTTGGGCTGCGCCACCATAATGTCATAAACACAGTCCAGGGTTCAGAAATAATTAGGTTGGATGAAAGCGACACTTTCATAGGTTGTGGGAGGAGCTTAGTGTCAATTCCCAGTCAATCACAGATAATAGTGAACATTTATACATCTCAGGTATGTACAGTACAGAAGCATGCATGTAGAAGCACTTTCCCTTACAGTATGTAGTACGCTGCTCTGTGACTCATCAGCATCGGGCTGAAAGTATGGCGGGTTATGTGCGATATCTTCGCCCCGCCCGGGCTTTTTTTTTGGTACTGTAGCTGCGGTGGAGAGGTCGGTATGGATGAGCAAAACCAAATTCAAATTAGTTGCATTGAGGTTGTAATTTTGTTCATTTTAACCCATTCTTCAATTTCAAAGTCTTTTTAAATGCTCTTCCAGGCCCTGTATGACCCTTTAGGGAGGGTGAATGGATCATTCATTAATCAACGGGACAATCATTAATTAACTGATTACTGTTATAAATTTGATGATAACATTTTTCCATACAACTATGTTTGTTTTGTGTAATATTTCTCCGTAGCTCACATGTTTATTACCTTGTACTTCATAAGAGTTGTGGAGTTAACATTTTTATTTATTTATTTATTTATTCTTTTATGTTTTGATAAATATAATATAAAGTGATCGACTCGACCCTTAAAACTCTTCTCCTTTTTCCTATTCTTATTCATCCACTTTGAGCCCAAAATATTCAGCCCCATTCTCTCTTAAATAAGTCTATACATATATGTGGCTAAGTTTTGTATAGAAAAATACATGGTGTTCAAATCAAACCAAGACTTGAAATGATAAAATTTCTGGTAAGTGAAGACGTAAGAAGTGATTGACATTTACAGAATGTTTGTTTTGCGTAATATTTTTTGTTTTGTGTACTGTAGATCACGTGTTCATAACCTTGTACACCTTTAAATAAAAAAAGTTATTCATTAATTTGTCTCACATAAATGATCGTGTTAATTATTAAACGTTAATTATTGATTAAGGCCGGTTAAGACAAAAGTGCAAAGTTTGCAATCCGGCTCCGCTCCTCAGTCCCGTACACGACATGCAGGATTATTTTGAATTATGGATGATACAAAGAAAAATATCATATCGTATCATGACATGATATATTTTTTCTTTGTTATCATTCCTAATCTAAAATAATCCTGGGATCGATGAGCAGTGCAGGTCAGTCGGCAGATTCTTCCCCATAACGCTCTACTGGAGCATGGCATCATGACCGTCACTGCTGCGCTTTTAAGCCGAGTTATATTTACTCAGGTGGATAAAATCACGTCTCCTGGGAACTGACTTGTTTGATCAGGAGAGTTAATATTGCGTACAGACCTGGCAACCTTTACTCATCAGGATTATGCGATTAGACATCATTGAGCCGAGTGACGTGAGAATCTGGAATCGGAATCTAATTTGCATATGCATTTTAGACTGTTTAATAAATTTAACCAACCCTGTCTGGAAGCCCCGCCCCCTTCTGTCCATCTTATTTGCTCTCGCTAAATAGGGAACATTTCATGAATTATTACTGGGGAATAAAATCTGTTACTTAAAAGTGATTTGGGTAACATTTATTATTATTAACTCTTGTATATTTTAAACGTTGTTTACCAACAGGTAATGTTTTGTTAGTCATGCTTCTGACAATTTTTAGATAAAAAACAAAACAAAACAAATAATGTTATTGATGATTAGCTTTTTTTTCTGGACAATTACATTATTTATTATAAGTTAATAAAATGGAAAATTTCAATTCAGCGCAATCGTAGTACAGTATGAAGTTCCACTATTTTTATTTATGAGGTTTTATTAATAGTGGACATCGTTTTTACAGAAATAAAAATCCAGGATATAAATTGATAAATTGAAAGATAAATAAGTATAGCTTTATACATTTGTAGCTTGAACATGAGGAGGAAACCTGGACGGGAACGCGGACTCAGATGGCGTGACCGCTGTATTTAATTCGTTTCTCATTAATCGGTGTTTGTCCCACACTTTAAGAGATTACTAAACACCAAACAGGTGTGTAATGCCTTGCATCTCCAGGTTGCGGGTTCGATTCCCCCCTCAGGGTCTGTGTGCATGGAGTTTGCATGTTCTAACCCCGTGCCTGGTCCCTAGTTGGACTTCAGAGGTTCCTAGATGGATAAATGGATGGATGGATGAAAACGGGTGTATAATACGCTGTAGAAAGTTTCCATAATTAATGAAAGTCCACATCTGCATCTACACAGTAACCTGCAGCGTCCATCGTCTCATGTGTCTCGCTCTGTTTGTTGTTCTGTCTTTCTAAACGAAGGTGCTGGACAGCAGCAGCAGCAGCGTGAACGATGTCTCCATCTCAAAGACTAACGATGTCTCCATCTCAAAGACTAGCGATATCTCCATCACAAAGACTAACCTGGATTTCGAATTCGAACCGGTGGCCAAACTCGACACGCGTTACTTCGGCGAGCTCCTCGCTGAGGTCTACCGGAAAAACACCGACATCTACAGCTGCATCTCCGAGCACGTGGCCAAGATGCGTGGAAGGTGCGAATGAAAAATGTTAAATTTTTAAATATATAATGGGAATATATAATAATGCATCATCTATCCATGCTCTCTACATGAGAAGGAAAAGCAGGAAATGGTCCTGGGTTAATCTGTAGTGCAGCTCCGCGCTCTGAGTAATGAGACGATGATTAAGCCGTAGACTAAACATCATGCTGGTTATATATTACACCTGTCTGCTTCACGGAGTCTGTCTTTAATGCTGCTTATGAAGCAGCTGCTCATGTCCTGTCTTGTTCTTCCTTTCCTGCAGAAAACACTTACTGGACCTCGATTATAAGGTAGGGCGTGGCACCACTTCGGGAGCACTTACACACACACACACACACACACACACACACACACACACACACACACACAGAGTTGTAAAGTTAATCTTTATACCACCATGCACTGTATTTACCCTGAACGACCAAGTGGAAATAAACATTTCCCTAGAATTGTGATGTTGTGAAATAAACATTTGGCGCGAACGCGTCTCCCATCGCTCTCTTGGTAGGCGGACAAAGAAGACATCGAACGCCTCATTCCTAAAGAAGGGTCCGAACTGACGAAGCAGCAGATCCGCTACCTCCTACAGGTGTGTGTGTGTGTGTGTGTGTGTGCATGTTTGAAATAGTCAGTGCACCATTCCAGCCACACCTTTTTCCCACCAGCCCCACCTTTTTTTTCTTCTTTTTTTTTTTTTTAATACATTCCTGTCTAATAACAATACCAGCATTTTTTTTCTTATGCAAGGTGCTTGTTTTTCTCCTTCGTTCCAGACGCGGATGACGGCCGAAAAGACCATGCGCATGCTTCTGAGCACCTTCAGCAGCCTGAGAGAGGACCTGGTGCACCTGCAGGACGACCTGAGGGTGAGACGACGGTTTATCGCACAGTCATGGACGTTTTCAGTTATCGGGCAAATTGGATTCAAATTTATTTGTCTAGCGCTTTTAACAAACAGATAAGACTCCGGGTTACTGATCAAACTCCAGCGCGGCCGAGTCGCCTCTGTTGAGCCCTTAAACATGGCCCTTAACCCTTTCTGCTCCAGGGGGCGCTGCATCCCTGGCGCTCTGACCCCAGCTTCCTAACTGAGAATGTCTCAGTTCTGTGTCGAGAAAAGAGCCAGACTTGTTTTGAGCAGATAGATTTGAGCTACTCTATACCTTTAAATAAGCACTCTTTTTCTAAATGTAGTGAGCATCTCAACATGATCATTACATCAGGTTCAACGCCCGTCAGCTTGAAACAGGAAGATACCAATTCATTTGTCCTCTCCTCTACTCCACCCTTATGTAAGATGGTATCGCCCAGCTCCTGATCGACTGAACACACCTCCAGGGCCAGGTTTGGCCTCCCTGATCTAATCGCATGAATATTTGTCGACTGCCCTGACTCATGCACTTGTGACATCCGTTATAACTGAGATTTGAGGACTTTTTTTTTTTGTAGAGTTTTAAATTTAAAAAAAAAATTTCTTCCTAATTTAGTCGTGTCCAATTCCTCCCCGTCACTAGGGGGCTCCACATTAAGGCTACTACTACCACTCAGTTGGGTGGGCCGACGACTATCACGTGTTTCCTCCGAACCACGTGATGCCAGCCGACCGCATCTTTTCGAACTGCTCGCTCACGCACCGTTGGGGGTGGACACACTCGGAGGACAGCGCTATCCGCTCCTTCCGCTTGCGCAAGCTCACAGACGCCCCTGATTGGCTGTAGAGCCG
>JAQMYG010000011.1:2174630-2186611 GCA_030014215.1 Clariallabes teugelsi
ATCAAATCAAATTAAATCTAATATATTTCTACAAACCATTTCAAAGCCAGTGTGTTTGATGTACAGAAAAAACGTCTAACAAGATATAATGCAGAGAATGGGGTGGATACATTTACTGGGGTGCTGGGGTTTAACCTGGGACCTTCTGACCAGTACAGCGGTACCTCGGCATACAAATTGAATCCGTTCCAGAGGTGAGTTCTTGGGGCAAAATTTCGTATTGTGAAGCGCATTGCCTCATAAGAAATAATGTATATGCAGATAATCCGTTCCAGCCACCCAAAAATATTACCAATTTCACTATAATCATTATAATCATATTTTTGCATATAAAAACAATCAAAACATTTAGAAAACACATGTAAATGAAGTAAAATATGAAATAAATCGACATTCAACCACAAAAAAAAGAATCAAAGTCCTTAGTCTGTTTTTTTGTTTTGTTTTGTTAGAGTGTCAGGACCTTTCGCTGTGTTTCTTTTCAGTTGCAAATTTGTCTCAAACCTGGCAACCCAAGCAAGTGATGCTAAGGATGCTAGGCTTCTGAGTGCACCAACAAAAATATGGCTAAAAACATGCTGCTAGACTGTACAGCGGATGAACTTTTTGATTTTCAACTACCTTTTATTATTAATTTAGACACATGATTTTATTTGAGTTGTCCATCCATCCATCCATCCATCCATCCATGACCATCCCTAGTAGTCTAGGGACCTTAAATCTACGACTGTGGAGCGCCAACCACTAAGATTTGAGGTGTAAGTCATTAATTAGAGAACAAAATGTATGGTTAAAAACTAGATGTCACTGAAATGATCAAATGCTCACAGATGTGGGAATAATAATCAACAGTTTTGGGGGGAGTTTTTCAAATCGGTGATATTGTACAGTACATACTGTACGCTACCCATAAGTGAGTTTACTGGAATTCCAGCATTTTCACATCTCAATAAACTAAAAGTAATCAGGGACTTTCTGAAGCTCATTTCCTGCTTTGTCCATCCTGTGGCTGCTCCTCTTCCACCATCAACCTGAGTGCTGTACGGGCAAAAAAATTCAAGGGATCTTAGCTGGAGAAACAAGACATGTTTACAGCGTATCAACAAAAGCTGTGTAGCTAGTGCTGTTTCCAGGAAAGCGCTAACAGGGTGTACGGACAAATACCACAGTGGTGTTTCGGATCAACCGAACACTGCGGACGTTGTTCACCAATCTCCGGACGGGTAACTTTGTGACTCAAAGAGCTTCATCACTACTGAAAGAATCAGTGTGCGTCCAGAGATTGAAGAATTCACAAAAATAAGGTCCACTTGATTGAGTAAGGAATCTGCAAACAAACTGCTCATTCATTACGGTTCACATCCAACATGACCCGAGATAAAGGATGTGGGCCAGGAATGCGTCCGCATATGACTCACAGATGACACTGGAGCTCATGCGTAAAAACTCTGTTTGATGAGGTAATACAGGGCGAAAAGCATACGGTCGACACAATTGTTATTTTTGTTAAGTGCTAATTTAAGAACTTCAGGAAGAGTTATAATAGGTCTTTGGACATTGTTTGAAGCATGAGTCAGCTGTTCAGAGGAAGTTCGCTCCACTGAGTTTTACTGCAGGTCTTTCTCGTACCCTGAGAGATGATGGGATGAGTGCAGCAGTGCCTGAGAGTGTGGTGCAGTGTAAAGTGTGACGACTGCTCTGAGGTCTGCTTTTGGCTTTGTAGGCAAGCATGAAATCTTTGCAGTATTGTTGAGCCTCGTTTTGTCCAGAGAGACCATAGCTCTGGCTTGATGTTCTTGACAGGCAGTTTGTTCACACACCAATCAGACAGGACCTCCTGTCCCAGGTCACCATGGCCCAGCAGACCCCACACCTTGAGATCATGACTCAGGCCCCTGAGAGCAAAGCAAGCATTCGTATCCACCCACTCCCGTGAGCGTGTCCTCTCTACTTATGTAAGTGACACATTTCCTCATTGTGTTGTGGAACGCTGGGTGTAAACCTTTCCTTTCCTAACCAGGTGCACATCTTAGAACCTTTTTTTAAAAATAAGATATGGCATTTGAGTTAGACACTTCTGTCATGCAGCCATCTTTGTCCTTCTTCTTGCTGTTGGACCATGTGTGCACCATATGGACTTATGGAAACAGAATCGAGTCGTGCTTGACTCAAGTTGTATGTTGACCGGAGCACTGCGGAAGTTGTTCACCAATCTCCGGCTGGGAAACTTTGTGACTCAAAGAGCTTCATCACGTCTTTAAGCTTTAATTAGGAGTGAAAATTCCAAAAAAGGTTGAATCAGTTTCAGGGTTGTTGGGTGGACAGTCCCAGAGACTAATTTCTAGGAAACCTAAAAATCCCCCCTTTCTATTGTTAGAATCATAGCTCAAGTTAAAGAAAAGGCTAAAACATGAATGGAGTCACGACCTGGTCGACCTGAGACTTCTCACAGAGCACGCCTTTCAGTCATTGCTTTGGCGAGGTTTTGGTCCTGAAGCTGCAACAAAGTTTTAATTAATGAGATAAAACTTACTCATTTTGGAATACAACTAATTTTGATGTTTACATTTTATCATAAACCTACCGAGGTTTCTTTACTTCTTGTAAATCTGTCTAGATGAGAACAAGAAAGATTGCTTTCAGTATTAAAGTTTCAGTAAGGAGCACCTATTAAGTTAAGATCAGCCTTTATTAGTCACATATACATTACGGCACAGTGAAATTATGTGTTTATTCTTCACATACCCCAGTTTTGTTGGCGCCCCTGGAGCAGACAGGGTTACTTTTAAACAGTAACTTGGAGCATAATGACATAACATACTACCACTGCGCAAACATTTCTGATACAATATTATCAGGATACCAGATTCGAAGTGCAGATTCGACTTATATTGCGATTCCGTCAGTAATTATAATTTTAGAAATGTCCTGATCCTATATAAATCTTTATTTCAAATTTCATTACAGTTCCGAACAAACTCAGCAAATAATTCGCTCCTACCACACGGGATGCTGTGCTGCCTGCCTTCCGATGTGTGAATAGTTTAGAGTGCACCACCTGTTGGATCATAGAGGAACTGCAACATTTTACCACCTCAAATGCAAATAGATAAATTCATTAAATTAATTTATTACTTTAAAAAATATATATTTTGGAGTCAGTGTGATGATACATGAATTGAACTAAATAATTTTTTCCCCACGATCTCTAAAAGTTTCATTTACATCATGTGGCATGGCCATGGACTAAGAATACCATCAGTCTAAAAACTCTACTGGTGAGGTAATATCGTAAGAAAAGCAGAAAAACAACATGATTGTTATTTTTGTTAAAATTAGAAAGCTAGTTTAAGAACTTCAGGAAGAGATACAGTAGGTCTTCAGGCATTGTTTGAAGACGTGAGTCAGCTGTTCAGAGGAAGTTCACGCCACGGGGTCTTGATACAGTCCTTCCTCGTACCCTGAGAGATGGTGGGATAAGTCTAATAGCGCCTGTGGTGGGACGAGTCTAATAGTGCCGGGAGTGTGGTGCAGTGCAAAGTGTGACAAGTGCTTTGAGGTAAGTGGGTTCTGGACTGTTTTCTGGCTTTGTAGGCAAGTATCAGCGTTTAAAATCTGATGCAGCAGCTACAGGAGGCTGGGAGAGTAACAAGAGGAGAGTGTAGGTGAACGTACCGCGGGAAGGTTTAAGTTTAAGTTCAACCTTTAATTTGAACCTTTAAGCATTCTGGAGGAGACACAGAGGTTGAATGGAGCTCAGAGGCAGATCAGAAATGACAAGCGACTGAAAAAGCACCTGAGTGGATAGAAATGGATGAATCCTCCAGATGTTGTAAAGGACAAATAGACAAAGGCGTTTCAGATTAGCGATGTGAGCAGAAAAGGAGACTCGATTGTCCATGGTGAGACTGAGACTTACCAGGATGAATCATCTGGGGTAAAGAATACTTAAACATTACCTTGGTGAGAAAGATGGCTAAAGACAGAGGTACCTCGGCATGCAAATTTAATCCGTCCTGGAGGTGAGCTTTTCAGGCAAAATTTCGTATTTAAAATGCATTTTCCCATAAGAAATAATGTAAACGCACATAATCCGTTCTAGCGACCAAAAATGTTACCAATTTCCAACACTATAATCATATTTCTGTATATACGTAAAACAATCTAAACATTTAGAAAAGATATTTAAATGATGTAAAATATGAAATAAATAGACATTAAACCTCTAATAAACCTTAATTTATGATTGTTCTTGGCACCGGCTGTTTTAAAAACCAAAATGCAAACGCTTCCCTTTGCTAATGTTCTTGGGACCCATGGTGTTACTGTATGTCATCACTAAATCTTGCACAAAATTAAGCACAACTTAGCCGCCGCTCGGTTCGGCTCGGTTTGTTCGCTCGTATGCCTAGGAAAATTTTTGGCAAAATCTCTGTTCAAAAATTTTTTATTATGCCGTGGAACCATCATATCGATTATGCAATTTAATCAATTTTTTTGGTTTTCGATTCAGAATTGATTCGCACTTTTAAAATGATTTAGGTAAACTTGCAAACAATAAACACTCTAAAATTGAGGGATTCCTTAAAAATGTGCCACAGCTTTTACAGAAAATTCAAACTGCTTGCATTTTCCACAAAGAACTTTCGAGATATTCTTGATTTCTGAGACGCAGTCGCTGCATTACCGCCATATACTGGACCGGCGTGTGGAGGAGACGATTTAAATAATCAAAAACACAAGTAAAACAGCATTTAATTTATTATATGTGTATATGTGTAATTTAATTTAATTTATTTATTAGATCGTTTTCGTAGCCCTTAATATTTCAAAACCTGTATACAACATAGCTGCTTGAGACAAATTGGATGATGAATATTAGGATTCAAATCAAATCAAAATGCTAAAAATACAACAACTCTACTTTAAGGATAATAACCTTAAAAGTCTTTTTGAATACACATGAGTTATATTATATATTATGATTATATCCTTTTTTCCTGGAACTTTCTGGGAAGCATGCAGGTGTGTCATGATAGTGATTACTAATTAAGAGGACCATTGAACCATCACCCTTCCATCAGACAGCTCTATTCTTTTGTTAACTTACAGTGAAGGATAAAATGTGCTTCATCTGCCGGCCAAAACCATCTTTCTAAACTGTTGCACCAAAGGGTGGCATAACACCCTGGAAGCACGGGGCTCTCTTACACATGCCTATGATTGGCTGTGATTGATGGGGGAGACGGGGGTATGGCCCTCCTACACTGAGAGAACAGTGAGTTTTTCTTCTATCACTGTGGAATCTTTGGGATTTGAACTCCTGATGATATATCGAACATCTGTCTGTTCTGCTTGCAGATTGGTTTATGCTATAATGTTTTGAGCAGCTGAACTGTTAAGACTTGAGATTATTAACATTAAAGATAAACTTGGGTTCCAGACAGGGTGTAAAGGATAAAATTAGCTTCATCTGCCGAGCGAAAAACATCTTTCTGAACGGTTGCACCGAAGGGTGATGTAACACACTGGGAGCACAGGGCTTGGGAAAGCTGTTCAGTGCTGGGGTTTGGGTGGAGGCCTTGGAGATTTCTAGGTTTGTCCCAAGATCTCAAAAAAACCGCAGTTACATCCATAACTAGCGGTTAGCTTTGAGGCTTGTTGGAGAATTTGATCTAAACTGCACTCATGGAGAAAGTGAGAAGCACAGATAGCGGGAGACTGAGTGGTCTGAAAGAAGTGCTGTCTCTCTCCTAGGTTCATATTTCTCTGCTCCGCACTGCACTTCAATAATTAATATTCATAATCGCATATCATGTCAGCAGAACACCCACGACTTCCTGTCCGAGAGGCCTGATCGGATCACCTCCGTCAGATTCCGCTGTCACATCAGCATATCCTCATCTCATTAGATTACACCGGTCATGCTTTTGGCTTTACCATTAGACAGCACTTTACTCGCAGGAAGCTGTCCTGTGGCAGACGGCAGAAGTTGGACCACGTTGTTGAAATAAAACAAAAAGTAAAAAGAAGGTTTTCTGGGGGGGGAAATGGGAGAAATGGGTGAGAATGTGAGCTGGAAGCTGAGCGCCATCCCCCGTCTTTTAGAAAGGAATTCAGAGTCTTGGGGTGCCTCTTTTGCGCTGGCCCCTGTCGACCCCCTTACCTCTATAACTAGGGCCCCTGTTGAGGGTCACTGAAGCTCTCTGTGGACACAACACAACACAACACAACATCAAGATTACACTCAAGCAGCTCAGCACAATATATTCCGTCAGTAGCCCCGATCTCTTCCTCATTCCACCCCTTCGTGTTCTTGTGCTTCTCCTCACTCCTGCTTTCTAAAGAGATTGTCAATCTCCAGTCTGACAGGGGACTCGGGCTCGCTCTGACGTTTCCCATGTGTCTGTTTCTCTGCTGCTTGTCTTTTTCCACTCGTCAGACTTTGACCTCTCGAGTGGTCGAGGTGAATAATCTTATCGCTCTGCGCTTACCGTTGTCTCCTGTCTCCTGTGAAGTCCTGTGATACTGTGCTTTGTGTGTGTGTGTGTGTGTGTGTGTGTGATTGCTGTGTGTGTGTTATTGGAAACGCTCGGTGTCTTGAAGTGCTTCCTGTGCTCCTTTAGTTCGGAGTCGTTCAGAGTCTCTTCCGCCTTTTTCACCTTATCTGATTGTGCGATAATACAAAGTGACGTATGACTGAATCTGGTGTGGATTATAGATGCGCTAGAAAAGGCCATGGTTTTGCTCGCTCTTTTTTTTTTTTTTTCCTCTTCTCTGCCTCAATCATACTTAATGCTGTCTGTCCCTTAACTTCATCTCTCTCTCTCTCTCGCTCTCTCTCTCTCTCTCTCCCTTGCTGATGCACTCCTGGCCATTAATAAAAATTTTATACATAGTCAGGAAGTGCATTTGCAGTGGGAGCGGCTGGAGGCTCTCAGGCCGGCAGGAAATGAGCTGCTGGCTGGCGGCCAGGCTGGCTATTCCGAGGGGCCACGAGCTCGGCCAATCGGCTCGCTCCTCTCACTTAATGGAACACGCATACTTCAACCCCAAAGTAACAGCAACAATTACGCCAAGGCGTGACGGTTGGTTGTTCGTTTTGTGTTTGTGTGTGTGTGTGTGTGTGTGTGTTTGTCTGTATAGTTCTTTATGTCTGTGAGTTTTGTATATGTGTCCTGATGATGCATGATTTGTCATGAGTTGTGATGATGGGTGTGTGTTCAGGATCAGACTGTGTAGGTTGAATGAGAACGACAGAAAAAGAGAGAGCAAGGCAAATAGGCAGCGTGTGTGCATGCGTGTGTATATGTGTGTGTGTGTGTGTGTGTGTGTGTGTAGGGTGGGTGTTTGAGTGCAGTTGGGGGGGGGGATGCAGCGTTAATTTTGATCAGATGCAGATGGTGGTGTTTATTTAGCTCAGTGGTACAGAGGGAGAGGATGAGGGAGAGCTTGACTGCTTGTTTGGAAGAGTAAGCCAGCATGAGTGTGTGGGATTTTGGGCAAGTTCTCTTCCATTCCTTCTAGGAATCAGGAAGAGCAGGAGGCCAGAGCTTGGAGAGGAAAGGGAGTTAAAGGGGGTAAAGGGGTGTTTTGTAACTCTGTAGCCAGGAATCTACACTACACTGTCACTGCATGCGCTTTACAACATATCTGCCAGCTTATTAGGATACACATCAGCAAATACGGTACATATCACACTGTTGAAGTTAAAGGAACGCGGTCAGTCCTTCCAACGAAACAGCGCCGGCAGAAACGAATGACTTTGTCAGCTGTGTGCCGGTCATTAACCAGGCCATTTAACATCGATTCTGCCGTGGCTTAGTCCGGCTCCCGCCCTCCTCTTTGGTCTCTCTCTCTCTCTCTCTCTCTCTCTCTCTCTCTCTCTCTCTGAGATCAGGAACTGTGTATGTGTGGGGCGGAGTGGGGTTAGGGGCTTGTATCAAGGGGCACAGTGCCTAGGGGGGGCAGATGCATACCAGTACACTGAAACATTCACACGTACATACACGATGCAGCTTCGCAGAAAGAGAGAGACTGCAAAAGAAAGTTTGGCATCAAGATCATATCATGAGCTCTGCAAATGAAGAAAACAGTCAGCGAGACAAGGGGTGGGTGGGTGGGGGGGGGGGCGCAGAATGCAGGTAGTCAATTCTTGATACACACTCCCTGACAGACGAGTAAATACTGTTGAGACACGGTGGTGGAAAAGAATGCATTTCGACACACAGACACGGTCAAAGGTACAGTATGTGCATGAATTTATTAGCATCATTCAGGCAGCATAAAAAGAAAAAAAGATACATAATACCAGTCACTTAAGATTGGACGTAAGATTGTGTAGAATAACGGAACACAGTTATGAGTGCAAAAACTCCCTTTATTTCTCTATATAATCTCCTGCTACACTAATGCACTTACCCCAGTGTTTCACTAGTACTTGGACACCATCAAGGTAGAAAGTTTTCTCGGTACGCCGGAGCCGTGACCTTCATGCCTGGCCTCCCATGAACTCCTTTAATGCCCCCAAACATGTGAAAAAGGTCAGAACTGTATGGGGGGGTGTCCAGAAAATACCAGTTAGTTCCTGTAACGTGCAAGTGGTGTTGGTGAATGATTGTATGTACAGTTCCCACAGACAGACGTGTCTCTTCTGCAAGTTGGTTACAAGTTATCTGTTGATTTTACAGATCAGGATCAGGTGTTCCACTCGCTGTATGCTCACGATGTGAGCTCCGAGACACCTCGGCCGAGATTGGATCTTTTGGATCTAAAGTCCCGGTTTGACTCGAACGTGTCTTGTAGATCCGAAAAGGGTACGATTCCCTGCAGAACGGAATAAACCTGATAATAACCATAATTCGAATAATCATTTCACCAAGATGACCTGGTTCTTCCCTTTGATCACTTTGCAAGGTTGCATCCCTGTGAAGTCATTTTTGTTCGGCTCGTATTTGATCAAATGGAGAACATTCTGGAAGAAGTGTTTCTGAACTTTTTACTTTAGAAGGCCTTATAGACTTCTGTTGATGCACAGATCCTGCTTTAATCCCATCCATCCATCCATCCATCCATCCATCCATCCATCAAATTCAGCACCCTGGATATTAATCCATCGCAGGGCACTAACATACACCCTTATACCGCCATTAAGGGCAATTTGGACTTTGGACTGTTGGAGGAAACCTACAGTACCCACCATGTGGAGAACATGCAGACCGTACAGTAGGTGAGATTCAAACCTCCAGTCCTTAAAAGGTACAAAGTGACAGTACAGACCTAACAACGGTTTTTAAACCTGCCTGTACTTTGCATTACTTACCTTGTCAAATCTTTTGACTGAAAATAAAAAAAGTTTCAGGATTTAAGCTTGTGTGTCATGCAGTCAAGTACTTTAAGTTGAGTTTGCACAGGACACAGAAACCTGATTCACTCTGCGGATCTGTTTGGCCATTTCCCCCCACAGGAAGCCAGGAAGCACCCTTCTTCCTGCACTATTACACAAATATATATAGACACACATGTCCTGTTACCTTGGAGACATCTTCCTTCCTACGTACTGTCAATAATAAAAGGACATCCAGTAAATACAACCGCATTCCAGATACCCCCCCCCCCCACCCCGTGAGGCGATTTGATGTGATGGTGTTGTTGTTGTTGTTTAACAGACAAAGCACTATGAAATGTTGAGTACAACACCCCAGACATGTTTGGAGAGTGTTATCACGCTACAAAATGATCACATCTCAGCGTCAGCGGGGTAGCCCAGGATCAATGAAGCGGCTCCTCTAAGAGATGCACAGCGATAGTCGCTAATCCTACCGCAGACACGTCACCGTTACGATAAGGACCACCGGCTTTACGTCAGGTTCTGATCGGGAATTCGAACCTATCGTGACGTGAGCTGACGTAGATAAAGACGTGTTCTAAATGGACAGAAAGTTCATTACAGGCAACTACTGTAGTTTGTGTTGTGTTATGTAAAGTGTGTCAGAAAAGCGTTGATGAACAGTTCATAACAAGCTGTTTGTTGCGTCTACTATTTTTTTTTTTGATAGGTTTACTCGTCTTGTCTGTTTACAAATTTCCAGCTTTATCATTATCCGGACTTTTTGTTGAGTCATGCATATATGTCTATGCTTTTATCCGTTATCTTGTCTCTACTACTCTTATTTAACCTCTCCGTCTCTCTCTATCTCTCCGTCTCTCTCTCTCTCCATCTCACTCCGGGCTAAGCTCAGGGAATCATATGGAACAGTGCTTGAGGGGGGAGCAAAATGAGAGAGATCAGTTTCAGCCCGATGATGCCACTTAGCCATTAACTATCTCCAGCAAGTTACCCCCCCATACCACCAACACCACCACCACCACCACCAGCAGCAGCAGCACCCCTCCTACCCCGTCCTACCCCGTCCTACCCCACGCCAGCCCTGCCTTTATCTACTATTCATATCCGTCAACCCCTCCCCCCTCCACCCTGCTCTGTTTCCCACCCTCTCTCTCTCTCTCTCTCTCTTTCTCCCCCTCCCTCGTTGTTTGTGTCACCCTCACTCACTGACATACAGAGGCACACAGAGTGAATGGATGAGTGCAAAAGCAGGAAGCACAGAGAGAGAGAGAGAGAGAGAGAGAGAGTGCAAGTGAGACGAGCCAGCGCTCATGCTTTCAGCTCATACTGAGAACAGATGAACTGCAGATCTCCAGCTTCACGTGGAAGTGTTGCAATCCCTGCTTTCCTTGTTCGTTTTTGCCCCCAGGAACTCTTTTTTTTTCTAATTGGGATATTTTAGCATGACATTTTACCCTCTTTTCTTGGGAGAATCCTTACTTTTTTTCTTTTCTTTTCTTTTCTGGAGTGTTGTCCGTGCATGTTTTCCTTTCGTCCGAGCCTCTCAGTGGGCTCCTTGGGGAATGATTAAGTGCTGAGGACTGAAGAAGGGGACTGACTGCTCGTCTGATTGTGTTTGGGACCTTTAGAAAGGAAAAAATGAAAAACTAAAGAAATCTAAACCTGATCAAAGGAAAGAGCAAAAAAAATAAAAAATTAAAAAATTAAAAGTACTTTTTCTTGTACCATGGATCTCCCTCCCTTTAGAGGTGAGTGCCCTGTCTACTGTATGTCCTCATTTCAACATCACACTCCATATTGACTTTTGATTTTGTATTGCCTGTATGGTTTCATCTATGAGTTCTGTGAGTAACTCATCTCCAGTTTGGTGTCCTGAAGGAACACGGGCGCTCGGACACAGCCCCGTGCATGCATGGCACTCGGGGTGTGCAGGGGTGGCATTGATTGTCCTCAAGGTCGGAGCTGTCAATACTGCCAGTTTGGGCTGGCAGAGATTGAAAGAGTGGATATGAGCGGACTGGAAAAGCTCTCGTGAAGGGCTTGCTAATGCTTTACATGGAGCAGATTAAAAACATGTCCAGAAATTTATACTGGAAGTGAAGTTTATTTAATATTCAAAGTGATTTTTTCATTCTATATTATTATTATTATTATTATTATTATTATTATTATTATTATTGTATATACGTAGTTATGCATATTCACCATGTAATCTATTGTTATTGTAAACAGAATATACAAGAAAAGTATTGCAAAAGTAATGCATCTTTAAACAAACATATAAGAGGCACTTTGTTTCTGGTATTTTAGCTCTTGGATATTTTTTTATTCATCCCTCGTCTCTCTCTCTCTATATATATTGCTTCTCGATTTCCTTCTCTCTCCCACCCTTTCCCGCTCTCTCTCTCTCTCTCTCTGTCGAACTTGTGGTGTCTATTTCAGTCCTTCCTGGGGGTCGGATTCAGCACATCCGGAATCTCATACAGTTTATTGTCATGCAATCCTGCTGTGTCCCCAGAGGGTCCAGAAGGTGCTGACTGACAGCTTATGGACAATTTTGACCAATCAGCTCAGCAAAGTATATATATATATATATATATATATATATATATATATATATATATATATATTT
>JAQMYG010000011.1:2239442-2251890 GCA_030014215.1 Clariallabes teugelsi
GGGATAGGCTCCAGGCCCCCCGCGACCCTGATCAAGGATAAAGCGGTATAGAAGATGAATGAATGAATGAATGATTTAAGTGTCACTGCATTGACATGGACAGAAAGGCCTTTATTTTTGTCATCTTGCTGCAAATACAGGATCTTCGCAATGCATTATATTTATTATAGCCTATACTTTTATATTTTCACAACCATTAGTACAGGTGGTAACCTGGTGAAGAGCAGCATGATTTTTTAAAAAGGATGGGGTTTGAATGTATGGGATATTCAGAATTACATCTCTTCCAATCAACTCCATTACGTTGTCCACTGTCAATCACAGAACGAATTACCAGTCAGATAGTGCTTTCCTCCGAGCGTGATTCACACTGTGATGCAGCATGAGCAGCAAGTCAAAAAGATCTGGCAGCTGGCTTAATGTTGCTTCCTTCCTTTTGCTGCACTAGAAATCACAATATCCCATTGTGTAATTATCTATGATTAGTTATTTACCTTGATTTTTTTTAAAAAACCACTGTCAATCAGCAGGTTGACTAGAACATAATTCAGTAGATATATTTGAGATTTAGGGCATGCCTCTTTTTCTCTATGTCTCGTTTTCCCAAGGATCTTCTATCCAGGAGCATATTGAGTGCCATCGAGTGCTGGTGTCTAACCTCTGACCTGTCGGAGCACTGTGCAGCTCAATAATTGATGTCTGTGTGTCTTTACGCCAGGGAAAGAATCCTCACCTGCAACAAGCCTGGTTTCACACGCACACCCATATTGATTTTGTTAACTGAGCCCATTGTGATAAAGCGAGGGGTAGCAGGAGTGTCACTTCATGACTCTCATTTCTGGCTGTACAGTATCTTCCAGTTTCCTGAAAATGAGATCCTGAGATACAAGTCTCTGAGATTAAGCTTGATTAGAATAAGACATAGTTTGAGAGCATTCATTGTACCAGTTGTAAAGTACCATAATCAAAGTATTGTCTAAGTAAAGTGTCAGTTTTGTTGTTTGCATTATAACTTAATGCTGCAATATTGATTGTTAATGGCTGCAGGTTTCATTTTACCGATTTAGGAATTTGCAGTCAGCGAGGGGTAGATCATTATTCCTCATTATTCATTTGTCTTCACCTTTATCCTGGTCAGTGTTGCAGTGGATACAGAGCCAGTCTTAGGAACACTGGCCATGAGGCAGGAATACAAGGGGCCATGAGGCAGGAGAGTGTAGGATGTGTGTAAATGTGGTTCAGTGTCCCACCTGTGACTTGTGGTAGCATCAGGCCGAAGCTGTGGGTATGAAAGCTAAGGCAATAATCACAGGTCAGCCAGCAGAAAGTCTCTGTTGAAGCATCACATTTTGGGCAGGAATCCAGAATTTGAGAGCGAATATGCAACCTGGATGTTGCATTGTGGTAGTGATGACAGCAGAAAAAAAGATTCATCTTAATGACTGAATCTTGAAAGCTAGCCATACTGTAACTAAAGGCAGAAGTGCAGCGGTCACAGTATATCACTGGCTGATCCTCGATAAGCTGCCCAGCGGCTAAGAACACTCCACAGCATTAAAGCCCAAAAGAGCTCACAACCACAGTGTAGCATACAAAGCATGGCAAGTCATGCATCATCTCTACCTCTGATAGCCCGAACTCTTACTTCCTCTTATCCGGGAGCAGAGAATTCAAGGCCTGTGGAGTGGAGATGTGCTCCGGGCCATGTCATATATTATCGGCCTTGCCTCTGCACTTTCTTATTGATGGAGTGGCCACAGTGCTGTTAGTTTTGGTTTCTCCTTATAATCAAGGAGAAAAAAAAATTAAGTGTCCATCACTGCAAGGCAATTGGTCATAACTGACCAATGTCACTGTGTGGTCTTTGGGAAAGGGAGGAAACCAGAACATCAGAGAACCATGCTTGAACAATGGTACCCCCATTCAAGCATGCATCAATTGGTCACAGATTCCAGCTCCTTCCTTGGGAATCCCTGAATATTCCTAAGCCAACTGTGAAATATAACCTCTCCAGGATGTCCTGTGTCTGCCCTGGGGTATTAGTATCTGGTACAGTACCTAGTACGACTCTAGTTGGAATTAACTTATAAGGTACCCAAACCAATTCAGTTAGCACATCTGAGTCATTATGAGGAGCTAGCTTATTTGCCCATATCCTTTTATTCACTTCCTTTTACACATGACACAAGACACATGGCCAGAGATTAGGATAGGGATGTAAACTGACCAGTAACCAGAGAGCTCTTATTTGCAAGCTGGCATCTTACAGGAAACAGGAACATGCAGTGTACATTCCTTTAGGAAGTACTATAAGTAAACTATGTACAGTATAGGGAAATACACAGATGCCAGCTGATTTGACAATAAAGGTGTATCCAATACAGCTAGACCGACCCCTAAAAACATACTCCCAAATCTTTTTATGGTCTTCACTCTGTTTTTTCCATTAAGTACTACTTCAAATATTGATGAGGCTCTAAGGTGTTGCTCAGAGGATAGCGTGGTTGAGAGGTATCTTTTAAGCAGAGGGGTTTTGCCACCAGGCTCAAGCCTCCCAGATGTTGAACAAAATGTTTAGTTTCTGAAGGCTTAAAGGAGATTCGCAGTATATTGTATCAGCAGAACAGAATGAGCCTTAAGTGGCCAATATTCTCTCTGCTCTGAGTTTTTCTGGGTTCAGCAAAAGGTTAGTGCTTAAGGATAAAAATGCTAAACTCTTGCAAAAGAAGAAAACATTCTTCATATGGTTATTAGTCGTTAACTGGAGCAGTTTTAAAGCAGAATCCATCCCTGGACAATATCAAGAACTCAGTTGCAGAATTTAGCTTGTTGAGCCTGGTAGTTGTGTCGATACCATCGACCGTATTGAGGTGATTTTGAGTAGTTCAGCATTACTGATTACAGGCGTATTGCATCTGGATTAATTGCTCTGAAACTTCAAAACCAGATTTCCGGATTACCTTATACATTGTGTGACTGTTATATCTCTCTCTCTCTCTTTCTCCCTCTTTCTTTCCCTCTCCCTGTCTCTCTGTCGAGCTATACATGTTACTCCTGAGCTGCCAGTGATCTAGACCAACTCTACCGTCTGGACCTGTCTGACTCATCCTGGTTTCCCGCTTCTGGTTGGAGATCTCGTCTCATGGATGCCCCGTGTGGTCTGTCTGGGATGTGTGACTGGGGATGGTTCCAAGACGGTCCTGGCCTTGGCTGATGTAGACAGCTGTTCTCGGAGGACTCATGACTGCAGTCGCTCGATAGTTCAGGACCACAGCCTACCTAAGCCTCAAATAACGAACTGGACTCCATATTAACATCTCCTGTTATACTTGAACTTCCAGCTTCCTAACACACAGTATGACTGCAGAACAATCCCTCCTTTCTGTTATCACTCAAATGAGGATGGGTTCCCTGTTTAGTCTGGTTCCTCTCAAGGTTTCTTCTTACTGCCATCTCAGGGAGTTTTTCCTTGCCACTGTTGCCGTCGTCCTTGGCTTGCTCATCAGGGACAATCTGATAATTTTGACTCATACACATTCACATTTCATACAAACTTCCATAATTCTTATGATCGGGTAAATCTGCTTTGAGACAATGACAATAAGCGCTATACAAATAAAACTGAATTGAATTGAATTGAGAAAAGGAAAAAGACCAGAAAGAGACTTACATGAAGGAAATCAGCTGCAAATGGTAAGAAATGTAACAGTTTATTCATATTTAAGATAATTAAGTCAAATTATAATTTAGTAATAAATAAACATCATATAGGCAACAACTTTTTAAACATGTGGTTTGCCTTTATAGCCATTGAGGTGAACCTTATGACTAGCTTGATGGCATGGGCTACGACTTTTTAATGACTTGTAGACCTGACGTAAATCTGTTGTATGTTTCCACAGGCCAATTTGTGGTCAATCATAAATCATAAAGCAAGCCAAAAAAAGCATAAAGCAAGCCAATAGGCTACAGAAACCCATGGAGACCTACAGTATAGTGGGGGTACATCAGAGCTATGGCATAATATTATGGCATTTCAATTTGTATTATGTTATTTTGTAGACACTTGTAGCTCATCTTTGACAATTCTTTTATGTAATCATCCTTATCAATGACCTTATTATACTGTAGCAGGATGTTTTCTTTTTTTCCATACCTTTACATAATCACATCATATTTTCCCTTGACGTTGCCTCCGTGCTTTATAGCAATGCCATAGCTAATGACTTGTAGTGATTTATGGTAAAAAAAAAACAAAAAACAAACAAACATGAAAGTGGGAACTGAGCTTAAGCATAACAATTAGTTTTGGAAATAAACTGGCAAGTGCAATCTCAGCTTTGTGGCTCAACAGACTAACCCAAACTTGCTAAGTTAAAAATAACCCATGTTAGTTTGGTCTGAACTGACTCGAGTTTTTTAACCTAGACATAAAAATAAATAAATAAATAAATATCATGTATAAACCTAGACGTATTTTGTAAAGAAGAAAAGTTGTGAGATGGTTCGACTCTTGTATCCCCTCATTACAAATGTCTGTTGAGCATCAGAAGCTGTGCTGATTGACAGAGCTTCGTGCTGGTTTTCCATCAGCGGGGAATATGGCGAGCACTCAGCAGGGTGTGAAATTAAAGATGCCCTCTCACATCTGCATGAGCAAAAATCACCTTCGGAATCAAATCTGCGTCTTAGCGTGAGGGTCGCTGATGATATCTGAAGGTCAGGGCCAGGATGAAGGGTTGAGAAAGGCTATAATCTGATGAGCTAATGACATGCAACACGTTTTATTGCATCATATTAATACATTTTTTATCATAATGACAAATCATGGAAAAGTATATTTGCAAGAAAAAATTTAACAATTTTGACTTCTTACATTTACATTTTGACCTTCGAAGTACTCATTACAAATTTCAAATAACATGATATTTTTCTCTTTTTTACTGTTTGAGTCACCCCCATATTTCATCTTTTGCTGAAGTTTCTAATTTGTTTGCGATTAGATGTAGAAATATCAGATATAAAATTCAGCATAAAATGTTAAATATATGTGGAGGTAGGTTAAAGTTAAGTTTGTTTATTCAGGTAGCTAGTTGCGTAATATAAAGTTGTCGTTTAGGTTGTTACCTACTGTAGCTGACTGGTTAAGTCCTTTTTTTTTTCATTTTTTTTTTGTATTAACATTCATTACACGCTCACAAATTAGCTCTCAAATAACTTCATTTATTTTGCTTGGCGAGTTACAGTAGGTAGCCGGGTAGAGGCAGTATAATGAGCTTGTGGTCAGGTCTTTTCATCACTTTTTTCAAGACATTTACTTTTCACTCATGAATACTTGAGTATGTTTAAATGTCGATAATTTTTACACTCAGATGTAGATATTATCCTCCATGATTTAACTTTTAACTACAATTTCGACAAAGTACTCTTACAAAGAAAGTTTTTTTTTTTTTTTTTTTTAAATGAAGCTAATGTAAAAAAACATGATTTTTGCCTGAATTTCTCACTTAACATATAAATAATTGGTTCATAAGTAGTAATTGTTTGTGCATTAGAGTTTTGCTTCCATATGCATTCTTGCTGTCCTTGTGTGAAGCTAGTTTTCCCTAGTATCTATGGGTTGTGTATTGTCTTTCTGCGTTACGACAGAGTTCGAGGGAGCGAGTGGGGCGGGCTGCCTGACTCTTGCGTGTGTTTTTACTTTAATTTGTCTGAGCTGTTTGTTGAGTGGTCCAGTGAAGCGTGTGGTGACAGATGATGTGAATTATTGATCGCAGCTTTCCTGTAGCTGAGTGTAGCGGGCCTTGTCCTCTGCCTCTCTCTCTCCCCACCCATCACTCCTTCCCTCCTTATCTCTCCGTCAGACTGCCAGAATTGCCCTTTGCTCTCGCACCACCTGCTCAACCAGAAATTTGACCTGAGCGAGAAGAGACGAGACAAGAAGAGCAGAGATGTGGCTGAGGGGAATCACCTGTGCTGAGTGCTGAACACTGATTTCTGCCCTTTGCAGGTCACTGCGGGTTTCATAACCTCAGAACAAAGTGGCAGTCAGCAAGTCCTGCTTGAGACTGGTGAAAGCAGTGATCACTTGTACTCTTTCTCTTACTTTTCCCTTTAAAACCCAAAAGGAGCTTGGGTCAGATTGCAGTGGATCAGGAGTCTATCCTGGAAAGACATTTGCCATGAGGCCAAGGTTGTTGGAAACTGGAGAACCTGGAGGAAACCAATGCATACCATTAAAAAAGAAACTGCACACAGAGAGTAACCCAAGCTCAGAATCATGCAAAGGACCTTAGAGCTGAGAAAAAGCAATGCCTCAGGGGTAGTCTAATAGTTAAGGTACTGCATGGAAATCATTAGGTATTAAATACTATTAAGATACTACTGGTTCCTTGATCAAGACCTCGACGACTAAAGATCTCAACTGTACTCTTGATTCAAGTTGATTTGGTAAAAAGCATCAGACAAAAGACGTACATTTAAAAGCTACCAACTGTGCCACATACCCCACTACTATTAATCTTTTAATAAACCTTGCTATAATTTGGATCTACAGTGGTTTCTCAAGGATTCTTTGCCCAGCTAAAGGTACATAATGGTTTTCCTTGAACCCTCTTTGGAAAACATGTTGTTGCAGGTCTCTACAGAGGACCATTTATGGTTTTCTCAATGGTTCTCCCAATAAAACAAACTGAAGGTTTTCAGTCATCCAGAAGGAATGGATGTCTTTAATTTTTTCTTTTTTAATTTTGTTGAAAATTTTACAGTCCTGTTACAACACAGTTCAATATATTGGTTTCTTATTAAAAATGTTGTACTGTATATACTGTGGTTCCACCTAAAATATTTAAAATAAACCTTGAAGCACTTGAGCATTTAACTTTTTTTCGCGTGCCTCTCGCTGTGCATTTTCTCTTTTTAAAAGCTGAAAAAAAAAAGAAGAAGCCCAAAGTGCTCATCTGTATTTGTCTTTCTGCCTCGCCTCAGACATGTCTCTTTTCTGGACCATTAGTGGGGACTCTCTAATGTTGGTCTAGTGCAATGGGGACCTTGTCTTGGTGATGGCATCCATGATGGAAAAAAAAAAGAAAACAATTACCTTCCTGCAAAAACGTTCAACTTCATTAATATTTCAGGTGAGCCCTCATCCTTTTGGGCTGTTGTTCCTCCCCGCTGGCTGAAAAAGCTTTCTCGCTGAGTTGCCTTTAACCCAGAGAGCTTCTTGCCCCTTGCCAGCGTGTGTCCTAGTGAAGGAGGGCATTGGAGTGCAATCGGTGGCTATGCTTCACACCCCCTTCACAGACGTCCACTGGCCTCCTCATGCTTCATAAGAAAGCGATTCATCCTGGTGATGATTAGCTGATTATTATTTTATGAGGCCATTCAGCTGGGTGGCTGCCCCCACCGTCCCACCACTCTCTCCTTCTGCTGCTTCTTTTCCTCAGTCTGATGCATCTTAATTTCTCCATTAGGCAGAATTCCAAAGCCACCAGCACTCCTTTGTGGACATGTCTCACCTCAATCCACTGTGGCTTTCCGTCTGCTTGGGTCAGTCCATCCTCAGGATTATGGGCATCCTAAGAAAAGACCTCTGATTCCAAAAGCATCATAGGCACTACAGCCTTACATGTCACTGCAGACATTGGATGGGCATTGCACTACAGCTTAATCGTGTTGTGTGCATAGTAACATTCATGATGTTCTTTAAGTGCAGCAGTTACAAACATCCAAAATTTATCTTGTATTTCTAGAAAAAGATTTATTCATCCCAACCCAGGAGTGGGCTTCTTCTCTTCTATGCCATCCACCTCAATGTTTGACATGCTGTACATTCTTAGATGCTTTTCAGCTCACCATGGTTGTAATGAATGGCTATCTGCAGAACTGCCACTCATTGGATGTTTGTTTTTTTGTTTTTCACACCATACCGTGTAAACTCAACAGTCTGTTATGTGTTAAAAACCCCAGAAGATCAATACTTTCTGGCAGCAATTTTTACTCATTTGACCTAAATTTTGCCTCATTGTCTTTACTTTAAATGTGTACAAGAGAAAATGATGCATCTTCCAAGGCTCATGTTATTGTTCCATTGAGGTGCATTGTGCTGTTGTCACTGAACTACATTAGTTGTCGGCCAAAATTTTCAGTTAGGATTATATAACACCATTTTTTATAACGTTTTTTTATAATGCTTTTTTATCTTCCGTGCTACTGTATCTATCCATGCTGTGTTTTTTGTAAATAACTTTTCTGAATTCAAATCTTTCAATGATCTTAATTGTCATTCAGACGAAACTCAGCCTATTTAGATTTCAGATAAAAAGACATACTGTAAACCTGAAAAAGTGTAATATTATAAAATGCAAATTATTAAGATATTGCAACATTTGCAAAATTTGACATGGTTACGGACACTACAGATTTTTTGCTTTTTAAGCTTTTACCAAAAACAATGTAATTTTTACAGGTTATATGCTTCTAGAAGCTTACATTAATTTTAGTATTGATATAAAGAAGATATAAAGAAATATGAATAATTTGCATTTTAATTGATTATTGTTTGAAGCGAGACAGTATAACGCTGAAAAAATCCCATTTTGGGGGCACATATAAAATCATCTCTTCAAAACGGCTAAAGTTAGAAATGTAAAATTTTTAGAGTAGCAAAATCAGACATTTTCATGTTGCATAAACTTCAGAAATAGCTTCTTTGACCGCACACATTTTCTTTATTATATGTATAACATAAAAAAAATCTACACCAATACTGTGTTTTGGCCACATAAGGATAAAAAAACTAGAAGAAAAAGAAGAAGAAGAATGTATAATCAGCCATTAGGAAAATCAATATGCACCTACTGTACTGTTTGGGCCGAGGTTAAAAAAAAAAATGTATCTGCCAGAATATTCATTCCTTCTCCCCATGTTTTTTTTGGAGTGATCATAAAATCCATGAGCCCTCTTCACAGCATCGATCAGTCGATAAAGAGCTCCTCTGTCTGAACAGAGAGCTCATTATCAGGTCATAAGTGTATTGTGGTGAAAATCTAAGCTTTCTGTTCAGTGCCAGGAGGTTTCTGGAGTGCCGTTTGTACAACGAAGGTGCACGTTTGATTTTTCGGGTGTAGGGAATCGCTCGGTGAAGGTTTTTATCTTAGTGTATGTATTTAATCATTGTGTGAAATACCCTATAAACACATTATAAGATAGTTCAGGTTTTTTTTTTTTAAGGTTGTCGTAAATCACAATTGCGGTGCATATATGTAATATTACCAAGAATCTTAGTCATTATAAATTTTCCTACTCTGCACAATGGCTGTACAGGTTGTCAACCAGAATGCTAGTATAGCGGTACCTTGGATAACAAATTTAATTGACTGTGAATTCTTAAGGCGAAATTGTGTATCGCAAAACAGATTTTCCGATAAGAAATAATGTAAATGCCAGATAATCCGTTCCAGCCACCCAAAAATTATTACCAACATTACCAAATTTCAACACTATAATCACATTTTTCAAAACATTTAGAAAAGACATGTAAATTAAGTAAAATACAGAAAAAAATTGACATTAAACCTCACTTAACCTTAATTTATGATTCCTCTCAGCACTGGTTGCATTGAAAACCAAACCGAAAGTGGATCCCTTTTCTTCTTGCTACCGTCCTTGCTAACATTCTCGGGTCCTATGGTGCTATGTCTTAACTAAATCATGCACAAAATGCAAAAAAAATCACAAGAAAAATATGTAAACTTGCTTCACTTGGCTTTAGCCGGTGTTTGGGTCGGTTCAGTTATTTTGCTTGGATGCCGAAAATGGTTCGAAGCAAATGTCTTGCAAAATTTCAGTTTTAAACGTGAAAATTTGTGAGGCAGGGTGTTCATATGTCGAGATACCACTGTACAATGTGGGTAATTCCACAAACCTCTTTTCTGTGCAACCCCTGATAGTTCCAGTTAGTCATACTGTTAAATTTGAGTTAAATTTGAACTAAATACACCATAACTTTTGAAAGATACTGAATAGATTTTGCTCATTGGAACTGCAGAAGCTTCATACTGTATGTTTTTCAGCTGAACTTTATAATGCATTTTTGCATAGAACAAGGGTTGTGGAATTTGGCCCCAAATAATTACATAATACTTGCATTCTAGTTGACAAACTTCACAGTCGTTGTGCAGAGCAGGAACATTTATAACCACCATTATAGTAACATACTGTACTTATATGAACCTCAATGTGGATTTAAAACAGACTTGGTTGAAGAAAAATCCCTTTAATGGGCTCCTTTTGTTTGCTAATGCACTAATAAACAATCTCTAAGACTTGTCTATAATTAGATATTTACAGTGTTAACCCAAGATGTACTTTATACTTCACTAAGTAAGGTTTTTAGAAACTCCATCCATCCATCCTGAATAAATAAATCACTTAAACGCATCCGCTCTTTTTTTTCTATTTTTTGCTGCCAAGTTCCTATCGAACCCTAGACAAACATTGATTAACATGCACAATTAAATGATCTTCAAGCCATTACTGTGAATATGTCAGCTGGAAAATAATGAAAACCAAAAATAAGCATCCTTTTTACAGTCTAAAAGTTTTACAGGGCTGCAGTTGTGGTTCCTGGACGTTCCTCTTGTTTAACCATCTGACACAAAGAAGAGGACAATGTTCCACTTTAAGCAGATGTTTATGTACATGATCAACATACTGGGATCACTCACTCACTCACTCATTATACAGTATATACCACTTTATCCTGTATACGGTTTTGCAGAGGGCCTGGAGCCTATCCCAGGAGACTTAGAGCATGAGGCAGAGTACACCCTGTCAAAACATCACAGATTATTTAATTGACTGATTGATTGATTGATTGATTGTATGCGCACATGGTAGCATTTTGGCTTAATGTTTAACACTGTGGCCCCACACCTCCAGGTTCGAGGGTTCAAGTCCCGCCTTTAGGGTCTGTGTATGTGGAGTTTGCATGTTCTCCCCGTGCTTGGTGAGTTTCCTCCACATACTCCAGTTTCCTCCAATTGTACTGTGTGCTTGAGTGAGTGAGCGTGTGTGCGGGTGCTTTTGTTTTGCGATGGATTGGCATCCTGTCTAGTGCCATTAATCCCCTGAGATACTGTAGGCTTTGTGAGCGACTTAAAGCAAACAAAGCTTATTCTTACAGGATAGGCAGTATAGAAAGCGAGTGAGTGAACGGAGTCTTCCTACTTAAGACAGACTTAAAAATGATTTTTGCATACTAGATCCCCTTTAAGGATAGAAATGTGCAAAAACAAAGCCAAAGATGCTGCGAATGACCAGAAACGATGGAGGTTTCTTATCGCTCGATATGCTGCCAGGCATGAGAGGAACTAAGAGAGATACAGAATTTACATTTTTCTATATGTTTCTAAACTACCAGAAAAAAAGATTTGCAGACACAAACCAATGATTGTGTTAAACAAATATATAATATTAAACAGCTTAAATTCCTATCACTATTCCAGAACAATATCCCAGAAGACTTGGGCACGAGGCGGGGAACACCCTGGACAGGTTGCCAATCCATCGCAGGGCACACACACATACAGTACACACACTCATACACACATGGTCAATTTGGGGAACACCAATTAGCCTAATTTGCATGTCTTTGGACTGTGGGAGGAAACCGGAGCATCAAGCACAGTGAGAATTTGCAAACACCAAAAATCAATTCAGGGTCTGCCCTGAAGGTGCAAGGCGACAGTGCTAACCACTAAGCCACAATGCTGCCGTTATGTTTTAACGTATTTCTAATTCTTTGAAAAGATCAGTGTCAGAAAAGGTTTGTACTGTATGCATCTCTTTTGCAAGCATCCAACGCATTTTAACATCTTCTGCATCAATATAATTAATCAAAGCCCAACACTGCTAACTGCCGAAGGTCTACAGGGACTTATTTATTACATATCAATCTTTTTCTGTTGTAGATTAGTGCTGGATTTATTAATGTTTAATGAGCTGATAAGCATCATATTATATTATTATGGATTATATTTAAGTTAAAAAATGTTATCCTGTACAGGGTCACGGGGGGTGTGGAGTCTAACCCAGGAGACTTAGGGCATAAGGTGGGGTACACCCTGGATAGGACAGGGTGGCAATCCATCGCAGGGCACACACACACACACACACACACACACACACGCACACACACACACATACACACACACACACACACACACTCATTCATATACTACTGGAAATTTGGGAACACCAATTGGCCTAATCTGCATGTGTTTAGACTGTGAGAGGAAACCGGAATACCAGAAGGAAACCCACGAATAGTGATGGGAAGTCTGAATCATTTTAGTGACTCGGTTCTTTGAATCAGAAATAAAATAAAATGTTGCATTTTCAATAAACAGACCCCCAATACGTCTACATACACAAATTTTGGCTATAG
>JAQMYG010000011.1:2325109-2335559 GCA_030014215.1 Clariallabes teugelsi
ATATTGTTAAAACGACTCCAACAAACATCCAGATTTACATTTTTAAAACACTATTTAAATGTATTACATGAACAAAGTGTTCTTGAAGACATCACATGAAAAGTGGCTTTTCCACATATTAATGTAAGCGTAAGGATAGAATCTAATCTGTTTGTGTTTTCAAAAATGATTGTGTTAAGGTCGCACTATGCAAGTCCAAAATCGCTCATTGCATTTTTACCTAATTTTCATTAAGGAGGCCAATAATTCTGGAGCGTTTTGTAAATGTTGGATAAGTGGAGCTAATAAGTGGAGTACATAAATCCAACTACCCCATACACACACACACACACACACTTGTAGCACAGTCTGTGTGCTAAAGAACATCTGTTGAAACTGCAGGAGTTTTTTTTATTGATGAAGTGACTCTTGATTTATAGCCACTGTTCCCTCAGGCACAAAGACTTCTCGGTTTTATGTGAACGCGTCCTCATTCGACTAATAAAAATTATTTGATGGACTATTGATCTGAATTAGCCTCATCATTTCATCCTCATGGTCACACTGTAGACATTGTTACACAATGAGACCTGGAATAACCAGCATCAGAGAAAAACAGGTTCAGGCTACGGTAAACCAAATAATTACTCTTTACAACACAAAAAACCATCTCAATAACTTACAGTAGGTTTCAACATCTGTCAGCCAAGAACATGAATTGAACGCTACAGTGAGCACTGGGACACATAACAACTGGCGAGATTATGATGACCAGGTGATGTTTTGTCCAATATTCAGGCCTCAAGGTGTGTTTTTTTTTCCGAATAAATTTACCAGTGAGTGTAAACAGAGATAAGTATCTTAAGATTCGGAATGTCAAGATACTATGGAAATGAATTTGCATTTGCAACTTAAGATCAAACAACTTATAGAAGCAGTTGCGATGAAATTTGCATTAATCTTCTCTGGAATTGCGAAAGCGTCACATGCTGAAGATCAGACACTTCACTACGACTCGATCGATCAGCTACCGTTTAGTGACACAGTGCAGGTTGTAGTATATGGTGGTCTCGTAGACCCAGACGACGTCAATTTTTCCGTCTCCTCCAGCGTCTGTGAGTCATCCGCTTTAAGCTGCGCAGTACAATAAAGCGTCCATACGCAGACGTCATAAATCCTGCTAATGTCCACGGAAAGTGCTTTATAAAAATAAATAAATAAAAACCATCAACAACTGCTAATATTTCTTTCAGAAATATGATTTCTTCCATAATGTTTGTTGGGCTAAATTTGGTAAAGTTTACACAAACTGGACACTTTAATAGGAATACCAACCATATACCGTATTCTACAGAGTTGAAAAACTGAAGGAAAAAAAAAATCTTCTGGTCTTGTTCCAAGTGAACCTGTTACCATCTGTAGTCACGGCGCAGTCAGATATGTTGTTTTTGGCTCGCAGGAGTGAAATTCAACCCTCATGTTTGAATGTGTCATGTGTTTTAAGATATTTTTCTGCTCACTGTGATTGTAGTGTTATTGTGCTTATATTTGGGTTAATGTAAGTTTTTTGTTAAGAACAAACATAATGTTTAGAAGTGATGCAATTTTTTTTTTTTTTACACATTACGCTTTACGCTGTAACATGCATTTTGTTGATATAGAGCATGGTCTGTAAGGTTAATAAATTAATAAAGGAAATAAAATATGCAGAGATACATACCTTCTCAATAGACAGTTTGTTAAAGTGCTAGTTCGGGATTTTTTCAAAATCTTAAAATCTTGGTCTTAAATCAAAAACAGAGGTGCATACAGTATACAGTACATTTTCATGGGTCTTGGTGGTTGTACATTTTTCTGCTCTGCAGAATGACCGTAACGTGGTGTACAGACCCCTACTGTACTAACAAGAAGCTGGGATGCAGTAATGTATATGTGATGAATAAAGGCTGAACTTAACTTGGTATGATTCAAAGTCATGGTGTGTTTAGTACAAATGTAACTCGTTTCTTCTGGATCCATTATTCAATTCTATTCTATTCTATGCTATTTTATTTATATAAAAATTCTGGATATACTTTTTAAAAATGTAAAAAGCAAAAATTCAACTTATAGCATAATCAATTTTATCCTTAATGATTAAGCCAGATGTGTCAGTGGCAAGCTGAAGGTCCTGGGTGCTGTGGTAGCTCAGTGGTTAAGATGTTGGACTACTGATCAGAAGGTCCCATATTCAAACCCCAGAACCACCAGATTGCCACTGTTGGGCCCTTGAGCAAGGCCCTTAATCCTCAGATATATAATAAGATCAAATGTAAGATGCTCTGGATAAGGGTACCGGCTAAATACAGTAAATTTGTTTAATGAGTTTAATTCACCAACAATATTTTTCCAGTCATTTTACACTATACAGCATCTCAACCTCAGTACATTTTGCCCTGAGAACTCTGACAACTCAAAAACCTTATGGATGTTCCACTACACCCTTCATGACCATGAAGCTCTACTAGTTTTAGAGTTTGATAAAGTGCGTAAACACACAAGTGATGAATCCATTTGCAGGTAATTTCCATATGAGTCATGAAAAGCCTGAGCTTCGGCTCTTGTGCTCGCTGCTCTTCAGGAACACTGACGTGAGAGATGGCCAGAGAGGTGGAAATGTTTCACTCTGTCAGCTATGCAATATTTAAAGCCCCAAGCCAGGGTCCCATTAATGGAGGCCTTTCCCTGCTGCTCTTATTCAAGTTCAAAAATGCCCCTCTGACACAAATTACCCTCCACACGAGGAGGAAAGCAGCGGGCGGCTTCGAAAGTTTAACTCAGAACGGCTGTGTTGTCATGTATTAAAAAACATTTGCTTAGTAAAGTGTAATGGAATTAGTGGAGGGAGTGAGGAAGAAGATAAAGCTGCTGATGCTTTATTCAAGATTCAAGATTCTTTATTGTCACTATACTGTATGTGTCAATATCTAATTCGTGCAATGCAACTCAAATCATAACTTAAAATAATTTTTTTTTTGTGCAGGCTAAAGAATACAAGTTATTAATATTCTCTTATATATATACAAGGATATATAACACACGTAAAATGTAAAAAAAAAATATTTTTTAATTATTTATCACATAAACAGTCATACACAGTACGATATGCAGTAAAAAGTAAAAATAAAAGATAAATTAAGGAATAAAATAAGAAATAGAATATAGAGAAACTTAGCTATAGAAAAGCATAGCTATTGAAAATAGAACAAAAATATTTTTAAAAAATATGAAATATAAAAACTTAGCTATACAATATAGTAAATATTGAAATATAGAAAACTATATATAAAAAAAAACTTCTGTTGTAAGTATAAATATACACATTATGTACCTTGAAAAAAATGGATTTGTACACTGAAAAAGAACTGGATTGTAGTTCAGCACGAGCTGAATATATACAGTACAGTATATAAAATGATGTAATGTATATATACAGTAAGAGAAGAGAAAAACAATATAACTCTAACAACAATATAACACGTTTTATATATAAAATGCTATGCTTTTAGATGTTACTGAAAAATAAGATGCTAAGGATCGGGAGAGATTTACTTTGTTGTTAGCATCATTTTTCTGCTAACATTTCCTGTACCTCTTTAATGTCTTTCATTCCATCCATCAGTTTTTGCTGTTCGAGCCCCATCTTGTGTTGACCAGCGTTATCTGTGTTTTATTAACTCTTTGTGTCGTACATAGTGAGATTTTATTCTTATATTCAGCATGTATACGTGGATCCATTTTTCATGAAGCTTAGCGAAGTTAACTTCGTCCTCGTTGTCTTGACAGCTCCTCGTGCGCGATTTGCTCCTTTAGCGCTCCCGCTACCACCTGACTGACAACGCTGTTTTGGCGCTTTCGAAATGCATTATGGACCAAACTGTAGCTTCGTAGCTGTTAGCATTCCACTGAATTCAGTTAGACATTGTTTGCATACCAGAAGTAAGGAACCAGCGCGTTCTCGATCGAGCAGATTGTGTGGTGGCAGCGGAGGCCTCTCTAGATTATCTTCACCGCAGGAGATCATTAGGCTCGGCCTGATGGACAGCTTGTGTATTTCCTCTTCCCTCAAAGAAGTCCACACCGGAGTGACCCCTGCACCCTGGCCTTGATCCTGAAGCTCCTTGCTTCTTTCTTTTGGGACTGCAGAACAAGAGGCTCTCGGTGTTAGGGAAGAATGAGACTTTAATATTTAATCTTTCTGCTTTTTTTCCCCCCTCCTTCTCCTCCTCTTGTATTATCCTTCAGTTCCAATGCCCTGCAGCTATGAGTGACAGAAAGGCACATGGCGCCCTATGAAAAATGTATCTTCAGAAGATGACACTGTATGGGAATTTTACGGCTAGGACATGGCTTGATCTCATGCTGAAATAAATATGTTCCCTGCCCTTGCTGCTGTAGAGGACTCGGCTTTGCTGGGGCACTCGGACAGGTGCGCAGTCTTACGTAACACTGCAAGCTCGCTGTGACAGAAACAAGAGCGCTCCAGCGTTGGACTGTTGTTTCAGCACAACTCATTAAAACCAGGCAACTTTTTGAGCGTACAAGCTTACTGGAGTTTACTGATGTCAAGATTGAATAATGTGTGATGTTTACAATATATTAAAAGAATGCAGGAAATCATGCTCAGGCTAGTTTCAGAGTTCAAACCCCACGTTGCCACTGATCAGTTGTGCCCTGCTGCTTTGTTAATCCTTTTGCTAAATTCAGTCAGTTAAATTTACTCGATTTGCTCATCTTTCTATTATAAATGGAGCAATTTTGATGTCACATGGTCACTCCTACTTTTGCTTCATAAGGTTATTATTACACTCAGTAGTTAAAAAGGCTTATAAAGGCCCACTGAGACAAGAGTCACGCTGCCCCAAGCTGCTAGAGCTAAGATGATGGGGTCGCATTGGATTGAACGAAGGAGGAGCATTAAATAGGATATTATTATTATTATTATTATTATTATTATTATTATTATTATTATTGTTGTTGTTGTTGTTGACAGGGTTGCCAGGGTTGATGTATTTCCAACAAAATAAAAAAAAAAGATTTTAATTGAGAATAAAATTTTGTAATACAGTATACAGTATACAGTATCTACACATACAGATACATTGTATATATAGTATAAATATACACATATAGTATAAAGCTCAGCCAAGTGTCAAGTCCAGTGTGTTTAGGATTTTGTCTAGCTTTTAAGTATAATCCAAGCAGGATTTTTTACTAAAATCTGGCAACCCTGGTTAATAATAATTCCTTTATGTTGATAATTAGCACAACTGAACTGAACAAAGGTGACAGGTCAAAATGCTTGTTGAATGACCGGAGGTTATTGAATCTTAAATGTTTATTACAGGATTATTACTGAAAAATTCACTACACAGATTCCCATCCCATTGGCCACGTGCTTGACTTTATGTCCGTTTAATTGTGGTCTCGGTCACGAGCCGCTCCCGCATACAGATAACCCGAAACGCATTGACAGACACTCACCTGTTCCTGTCCTGCCAGCTGTATGCTGAGTGTCTCAGGGGTGCTCTAAAGTGAGGGAGGGACGGAAAATGGGGAACGGACGAGTGCTCTAATGGATGTGCACTAATGGGCTGGAACGATTAGAGCAGGAAAGAGGTTGGACTTAGCTGATGGGACAAGTCAGGCCTCATGAGCACACCGCGCTCAGACCGAGCCAAGATTTTCAGCTAGGGGTTATAACACTGGTGCACCAATACTGTAAGAGAGTGTAAGTGGAAATCTCAGTGCTCTGGTGACATCATCATACTGTACTGTACATCTCGCATCACTAGATAATTAGGCTAGTTAATTAAGTCATTCATTTTTTTTTTTTCATTTTCAAGTGCTAGACAAAAACAAAGATGGTTTGTTATGTAGTGTGATGTTTGTTTACGTGTGTGTTAGTTTACGTCTTAATTATGGTGGGGTTAGTCATAATTTCGACAATCTGTCATGAGGTTAAGACTATCTCAGTGGGACTCTTTGAGTCATCGTAATGAAGAGAACATCAGGTGCTAATTAGGCCATATTACAGTCCTTGATCTAAATCATGGCTTTTTGCCAAGTTTAGGTTTGGCAGAAGAAGGTAACTTTTTGCTTTGCTGCCAAAAAATGAAGTCTGATTGACTACTGCCACCTGGTGGATATTCTCTCTCTCTCTCTCTCTCTCTCTCTCTCTCTCTCTCTCTCTCTTGTTCTAGATCATCTGGATCATATGATCAAATGATGAATTGAAGGGGACATTGCGTGCAAGATGCCTCAAAGCAACAATTCCAAATTCCAAATTCTGCTTCAAAGGAAATGTTGATCAAAGAGACGGAATTTCAGTTCATAAGCTACAGACCACCACCAATTATTTCAACCCACATGTTTTTTTTTGTTTTGTTTTTGTTTGTTTTTTTTATTAGATGTTGCAACACAAATCTTTAGAAAAAGCTGCACGAAATCCATTCCTGTCCCACATCCACATGCAGACACGAGTGTGATATCAGATGACAGGATCCTCACTTCTAACTGCCCCACACCGACGCACCCACTCGAACCCCGGGGAGTTTGGTATGCAAGGAGAGAAAGGGGGGAAAAAGGGAGTTCAGGCTGATGGTGTATCATTGGATCTTTAGATAATCATATGGGCTAATGACCCCTCCAGAGAGTCTCTCTAATCCAGATATCCCAGGAGACACTGGGGCTCGTGCTGCCCCTCCCTCCTTTGTGTTTCCTCCCAGCAATCATGGATCTGAGCTGGCACGATTGCTTGTTACAAGGCTGGAGAGCATCATCATCATCATCATCTTCATCATCATCAGCAATGCCTCTGCATTTGTGTGTCTGTGTGTGCTTCAAGGAAAGGTGATCAGTGAATCAGTTATAGTTTGTTTTATATTGCTAAAGACATGAGTGCAGAATATTCCTAAAATCTTATTTTTAAAATCTTATACAGTTAATAAGAGCAAGTAAAATAATCACTCTTTATAACTCGTGGTGAGCAGGAAAGCATCTCAAATTCTCTCCTGTCAGCCAAGAACAGGAATCTGATGCTACTGTGGGCAAGCGCTCACACTGTACAGCTGGAAACTTGGATCGGGTCGTGGGAGGCCTGGAAACTCTCCCAGGGACTCGGGGCACCTGGCGAGGTACACCTTGGATGGGGTGCCAGTCCATCACAGGGCATTCAACCACGCACACACACTATAAACAATTTGGAAATGCCAATTAGCCTAAAAAACAGGTTCTTTGAAGGAAAGCCACCATGCAAATGCCACAGTGCTAATCACCACGCCACCACGCTGCCTGTAAGATTCAGTAAGTACTTTATGCATCGTAAACCTGCCACATGGATGACTGCTTGTGTAATTATATCAATGAGCAGGTGAAGAGATACAGACTCAATTTTACAGTTTTATTACTGACATGAAACGGAAACAAATGAACAACACACTGCTGAAAAATCTAGATTGGTCTGACAAACTAAAACCAGCTGCCAAAAAAAAAAAAAAAGCAGGCTGAACTGGTCAAACTAGTAAGACATCTTTTTCTAACTGGTAGATTCTGGAAGCAAGGAAACATGATGAATGAATGCGACTCTAGAACAGTCAGATTTAGAGAAATCACACCGCAATAAAATAATTAGAAAAAGGTTTATTCAGGTAATAAAGAAAAGTACCAGGTCTACCAGTTTGACCAGCTGGTAGCTAATCAAACCAAGCTGTTTATTTATTAGTTT
Source organism: Clariallabes teugelsi (assembly GCA_030014215.1). Lineage (NCBI taxonomy): Eukaryota > Metazoa > Chordata > Actinopteri > Siluriformes > Clariidae > Clariallabes > Clariallabes teugelsi. Next base: position 2,332,854 of record JAQMYG010000011.1, read on the forward strand.
TTTTGTTTTTTTGTTTGTTTATGTCTAATGGCATATCAAACAAGCTCAATGCAAAATAATAATAATAATTCTTGGTCAAAGGGAGGACCAAGAATATCCATGGACATTTTGCATCCTCATGTGAAATTGATATGTGGTTTTAAAAAACTAACATATTTACATATGATATGATTGACATCTCATACATCATATTTATATGTTGTTGTTGTTTTTTTTCAGATCAGAGAAGGATTTCAAACTAACAATAGAAGACCAAGAACCAGATCTAACAAAACTCGCCTGGAAATAATCTCAGTATGGAACATCATCAGGTCTGATCCATTAAGGAATGTTCCTTTTTTCTTTTTATTCACTTTTTTTTTTTAGTGTCACTTTGAGCATCTGCCTACACATAGAGACTCTTATGCCACCCTGAGCACTGTTACCTGTCTGAAATACAATTCAGCTGAGACATAGAGCATGTTTTACTCAGTGCTTCAACTAGTAAAAGAAACATAAAAGTTCAAGGTGTTCAAATTAATCATCGTTTTGAGTTCACACATCTGTTTTATCTAAAAAGCAGAACGTTTTCTGAAGTCCACCACATGGCCAGAACCATCAGTACTGTAGCCACCATGACGGATTTCTGATTAACAGTGTGTCTCTTATCAGCAAACTCGATCTGTACGGCTTTTTATCAGAATCAGTTCCTAAGAAATGAAAATGCTACTGTGTCAGAGCTTCCTGGTTAGATAAGGTTTTCATCTTGGAATCAATGAGGTGGCGTAAGAAGTGACAACAAAACTATCCAGCTCGTGGATCAAACCGGTAAAGCTTGCAACTAACTTCTCTTCAAGTTTATATACACGCACTGTATATATAAGGAAATGTACGCCCAGTCTAAATTACTGGCTAACCGAAGGTGTTTGTTTGTTTGTTTGTTTATTTATTTATTTATTTATTTGGGGGGGAGGTGGGGGGACTTTCTGAGAAACCAGTTAGCACAGGAATGTGTTATTTCTTTTATATTTATCACTTCCTGTTTCGAGATGATTTCTTTTGAAATAAATCATTTACAGTAAACGTATTCAAGTAATAAAGAGTGAAAAAACAATAGAATAAATTAACCAGATTTTTCTTTTTTTTTTCTTTTTTTTTTGTGAAGAGATACCCTGTATGAATGATTGTGCACACTTTCACTTGACATGAAATGGTGTGATTTTTTTTTATATATATTTTTTTTTATATAAATTTAATTAAGCAGTTGACAAAGCAGGAAAAAAATATTAAATTCAAATTAATATATAAATATACAGTTACAATAAAATGAAATGTAAAATCTACATGAATTATAAAATTCTAAATACATTATATAATGTTAAATGTATAAAATGTATAAATTATATGGAATGTGCAAAATAAAAAGGATTTAGGATGGAAAAGTAGTGCTTAGGATTTAGGATTTATAATGAGATCTATAATTTAAAGGTCACAATGAAAATATACAGTAATAAGAAAAACACAACAATTTTTTTCTTAACATAACTGAAGAAAATGCAAACAAGAGTTGCAATAAAACTTGAGAAAATCACAATATATATATATAAATACATTAACAAGTGAATTTTTTAAAACTTTTTTCTGAGTATATATTATTTTATTATATATTATTTTAATTTATGTATTTTTACTCTAAATACTGGACAAAAAGGATAAAACTAGGCAACATTACTTAACTCACCACAAGAGGGAGCTATTAAGCCTCAATGTCACATTCTGAGCTTCAGTCTAATGATTAAGCATGAGTTCACCCTTACTAAAATCTTAAGTCATAACTGTAATGAATGAATGCATGAATTAATTAATTAATAGACAAGATGATAGATACAGTCAAAGATCATTCAGTCTCTAAGACCAACATTTGACAAAATATTAACATATAGTATAAACAGTATGTTATTTTATATCATATATTCTGTATATATAAGAATGCTGAATTACACAAAGTGTTACACAAGCACCCTAGAGGAATGAGTAAATAATTGTTCCTGAAAAGACAAATGCAAACTAATCCAGAAAGAATGAACAAATCCTCTCCAAACACGCATGCAATTAGGTAAAAGTACGCCATATAAGACTTGTTTGTTATTCCAGTTTCCAAGACATCTATCAAATATGGATTAGAGCGAATGACTGCATCTTGCCCCAATCATCCGAGTGACAAAAGAAGCTGTAGGATTGACTACGTAACCGGAGCATTCTTGACGTGCGGTGCTTTAAAGCAAACGTGTCCGGACAGATAGTTGAAACTGAGTCGGGGTGGGCACTCAATACATACGAGTACTATGATATGTCACTACAATGAGATAATAGGACAGGAAAATGCTGTGTGGCCTGTTATGGTTTAGCTTTGAGTATCGCTATAGTGTGTCACAGCTAATCAGTAACGCCCTGTGGGAAGATGCTTGAAAGTGATGGATTGCAGGCCAAGACTTAAGCGAATTACAGAATAATTACTCGTTAATCTTCCTCTCCAATCAGGCAAGATTCCAAAACTGGTCTTCAGAGGCATAAAAACCGCTCAAAAAGTCAAAAAGTCATTGTTTCAGAAAGGTCGTGCATCATGCAAAAGAAATAACGAAGGAGATTTGAAATGAATGGAATTAATGAAAGAACTGTCCAATACATTATTAAAACCAGTACAGTGAGAGAAATGTGGTCAGAGAT
>JAQMYG010000011.1:2350252-2361696 GCA_030014215.1 Clariallabes teugelsi
GTCTCATCAGACCTGAGAATTTTGTTTCTCATGGTCTGAGAGTCCTTCAGGTGCCTTTTGGCAAACTCCAGGCAGGCAGCCATGTGCCTTTTACTAAGGAGTGGCTTCCGTCTGGAAGAATAAGGCTGTGAAATGACAAAATGTGGAAAAAGTGATGCACTGTGAATACTTTCCGGATGCACTGTACATACAATTGTTTGAACTGATCTTGGAATCTGTAGTTGTTTGGAAATGTCTCCAGGAAACGTCTATCACCCTCCTTGTCAGATTTGTTCTGAGCTGCTTGGACTTTAATTTTGGACTGTGTGTTGGTCAATTGTATAAGTGCTGTCAAACAAACCCTTTTTATGTTGGCACAGAAAAGCCAACAGCTGGAGTCCATCATCATTAACAGGGAGTAGATAAGAATTGGGTTCTACAAATTAAAAGATATTATGGGGCTTTTAGCACCACTGAGTCTCTGTATGTGTATGAATATTTTAGATATAATGGTGATATCAGCAAAATTATTTAAACTTCTGCTCCAAATTTTTGGTGCATTGGTGTTCAAGTCAAAGCAGGACTTTTGATTGTGCAGAATAACAGAACACAGTTCTTAAAGTAAAAACTCCATTTATTTCTCTATATAATCCCCTGATACACTAATGCACTTATCCCAGTGTTTCACTAGTGCTTGGATACCATCAAGGTAGAAGGTTCTATTAGTATGTTACTTTATTGAAATCTTAGAAAACACAATTGAACTCTAATTGGAGACGTTTTCCCATGTCCTCTGCATGGAGCCTGCATTTGTTGTAGACACCACCTGTCCATCCACTCAGATGAGTCCTTAAGCAGAGCCTCCAAGACAATAATGTCATCATGCAAATCTTGAAAGTTGAAATATGTTCGACTTTAGCCATTTTAGCTCAAACAAATCCTGTCCTGAAAGACAGACTGCAACGCGTCTGTCCCTGCTTTCCATTTCTTACGTAATTCACCCTGGTATACAAATAACGCTGCCTGTCTGTGAGAACGAGAGTGGTTAGAAGGCACATATGGCTTGTCTCGCTGTTTTTCTTTCAACACACATGAGTTCTGGCGGCTCGAGAGAGACGTGAACGTTTTGTCACCCCTCGAGGCTGTTGCTTTGACTCTTCACCATGCTCTTTATTGCAACATAAATTTTCCATTCAGTCAGCAAAGTGGTGTATTGACACTGTCATTGTGCCTGTTTGACTCTGGTTGCCTGGGAGACAAGAAAAAGGACATCCCAACATTTAAATCACACGCAAAGTTCCTAACCACAGGTATGAGCTCGTGCTCCCACCCCCTCCTAACAGATCCGACTTCTTGACGCAATTCGCTTCTAGAAACCCTCGGGGCAGAAAGAGGCGGACTCGCATTACCAGAGTTTTTCTTTTTTTTTTCTTCTTTTACATACCACTGAGCAAAAAGATCAAAGTGTACCTGAAAGAAAAAAAGGCATTAAAACCCAGATTATAAGTGCAACACAAAACAAAACAAACAAAAAATAAATGTGATGAGGAAAGTGGGTTGATGTTAGTCTGACAGCTCTGCTCTCGGGTTTCATTTACACAACTGTCATATTTATGCACAAGGCCTTCATATAAACTTTACTCGCTTCATGGAAAATCATACGCTTTAGATGGATTTCGAATCGGCTACGTGTTTGAATTCGAGATTGTTTTTGATATCACAAACAAAACTGAGAAAAACAAGTCAAGCAATGTGATAGTTTTATTATGTAACGGAGCACATGATGGTTGTTTATATGTGACACAGAAAGGTGCAGACGGTTCACTGAACAAAGGAGTGAAATTAGTCTGGTAATCTCCTGGTATGGGATCATTCGTTTGGCTTTGTTAAGTTGCCAGCACTAGAGGATTGACTCCCATGTCAGAGCGCTAGCGATCTAACGAAGCCTGACAGTTAATGTAACCAGTCATAACTCAGAAGTTCATATTATTTTTACATCTTCCTACATGTCTTAATGCTAGAATCAACCCAGTGCAGTCTATTGCACCCGGAAACACTTACATATTTCTAATGCCTTCCAAAAATAATAATCTAGCCCTGATGATCATTGTTTTTGATGCACTACAGCTTTAGCACTAATTAAATGCTGTGGTTACATTTGATCTACCCTTTCCAAGATATCTGTGGTCTGATCTACTCTGTATAAGATGACTATGATCTGACCAGTTCTGTATAAGACATCTGTGGTCTGTTCTACTATATATATACTCTGAGATCACTTCATAGTAGATCAGACCACATATATATTATACAGAGAAGATCAGACCACAACTATCTTATATAGAATAGATCAGACCACAGATATTGTATACAGAATAGATCAGACCACAGATATTGTATACAGAATAGATCATACTACATATATCTAATATAAAGTAGATCATATACTTTATATTTTATACAGTATATGTAGCAGATTAGACCACATGTATATAGAGTATACCAAGAACTTATATTCTTGGTATACTCTATATATATCCCCTTATATAGAGTAGAGCAGAACACAGGACATGTGGTCTGATCTATTCTGTATAAGATATCTGTGGTCTGATCTACTCTGTGTAAGATGTATGCAGTCTGATCTGCTCTATATAAGGAAGTTGTGGTCTGATCTACTCTGTATGATATATACTGTTGTCTGATCAACTGTGTATAAGAGTAGTACTGCTCTATATATGAGATATCAGTGGTCTGATCTACTATGTGTAAGATAGATGTGGTCTGATCTACCCATCATAATATATCATGTGGTCTGCTCTTCTCTATATAAAATAGTTGTGGTCTGATCTACTCTGTATAATATATCATGTGGTCTGATCTGCTCTATATAAGATATATGTGGTCTGATCTACTCCATATAGGATATACGTGGTCTGATTTACTCTGTATTAGAACAGATATGTGTAATATATACTGTATGGTCTAATCTGCTCTGTATAAGATACTTGTGGTCTGATCTACTCTATATAAGATATAAGTGGTCTGATCTGCTCTATATAAGATATAAGTGGTCTGATCTGCTCTATATAAGATAGTTGTGGTCTGATTGATTCTGTATAAGATATATGTTGTTGGATTTGTTCTATATAAGATAGTTGTGGCCTGATTGACTCTCTGTAAGTTGTATGTGGTCTGATCTGCTCTATATAGGATATACGTGGTCCGAATTACTCTGTATTAGAACAGATATGTGTAATATATACTGTATGGTCTAATCTGCTCTGTATAAGATACTTGTGGTCTGATCTACTCTATATAAGATAGTTGTGGTCTGATTGATTCTGTATAAGATATATGTTGTTGGATTTGTTCTATATAAGATAGTTGTGGCCTGATTGACTCTCTGTAAGTTGTATGTGGTCTGATCTGCTCTATATAAGATATAGTATCAGTGGTCTGATCTACTCTGTATATCAGTGGTTTGATCTGATCTATATAAGATATCAGTGTGGTAGCTGCTAACTTACTGTTTTTTAAACTTGACAAATTGACAAAAAACACCCTCTGTATAAAATTGCATTTGTATGTACATTATCAAATAGAATATTTTCTCTGAATGGAAAGTTTCCAAGCTGAATCTAGCTCACTATGTGACTAGCATGACCATTAATGTGTATTTGTAGAGCAGGTAGCAGCAAGTAAAACCCACCATATTTGCACCGATTGCTTTAAAAAGCTAATGTCTGAGTTCAATAAAGTTGTGAGCAGAAACAAATCATGCATCTGCAAGATCGACAAGCTAATCTGTATTACAAATTAAACAACATTAATGGAAACTGTACTATTTCACATTATTTTGGTTTCATTGTTTATCATCTGAGCGTTTCTGTTAAAAACAATTAGCATAATTAGTTTCTTCACCTCATTCACCAATAGCAGAAGTTAAGTGTGATAACTTTTTAAACAAAATTAGTTTGAGGCCATGTCATTATTAACGTTATTTTTTCCAACACCATAAGCTACAGTCATAATAAACTACATTTCATACCACAAAACTGCCAAATAAGATAATATAATCAGAACCACCATTGTGGACAACAAAAAACTTCCTGTTTTTGTTTTGTTTTTTTACATGATTACACCAGATTATTAAGATAACTTCCCATTACTGGTCATGCAGGTGGTGTAGAAATCAGTCACTTCCTTCTCAAGTGCGCTCTCTTTATTCCACAAAACTGCTGTTGGCTGTACAGGTCTTTTAAGGAATTGCGATTCTCTGGAAACTCGTTTACGCACTCTGATTCATCACGAGAAGATTTGATTACACGGCTTCCACCGTATACAGTTTCAGCTTACAGTACACCAGAGGTTTTCTAAACATTTTGCACCATTCGCAGACATGCAAGAAGTAAACAGACAGTCAGTCAATAGTGTTGTGATAAAATATATACATCAGAATTTGTTGCCATTTACTTTTAGGCATTTGGCAGAGACCCTTATCCAGAGTGACTTACATTTTATTTTTTTATCTCATTCTACAGTTGAGGGTTAAGGGCCTTGCTCAAGGGCCCAACAGGGACAACTTGGGGACAGGGACAACTTCCTAACTATAGTCCAACCACAGTCCGATGCCTTAATCTTAAACCTAGGTAAATTGTTTTTCTTAAAGCCACTGAAGAAAAGTAAAAAAAAAAAAGAGTGTTAATAATTTATTAATAACTAAAGCTTCATTTACATCTTCAAAAAAATTAAAACTGTGGGGGTCTATTTGCATATTTGCATCTCTGTATACAAATATTAGGCTCAATTAAAAATATATACACTAATACCTGAGCTATTTAACTCAACCACGGATCATTTTATTTCTGAAATTTCAACCAACTACAGGGTCACAGGAAGCCTGGGTCCTATCCCAGGAGACTCCTGGCACGAGGCGGGGTATACCCTGGACAGGGTGCTAATCCATCACAGGGAACACACACAGACTTCAGGCAATTGGGAACACCAGTTAGCCTAATATGGATTGTGGGAGGAAACCGGAGTACCCATTGGAAACCCAAAAAGCAGTGAAAGAACATGCAATACAGACCTGAGGCGGGAATCGAACCACTGACCTTGGAGGTGGGAGGCACATATATATATAACATGTAAAAACATGTACTGCATAATACAGAGGTTCCTAAATGGATGGATGGATGGATGGATGGATGGTGTGTCAAAAAACACAATACAGTACATGTTTTTCCTTTATTGAGATTTGTATTAAACAGGTCAGGTTAGGAACTATCACATCTCAATAATAAACATACCATTTCAGTAATAATCATGCAATTCTGCACTTTAAGTAAATGTTAAAATCCTGCCTAAGCTCCACTCACCCCGCAATATTTGTAATCTTGTGCCAATTTGATCGAGAAGCAGGATTTTATCCAGCTCAATTAAAACACAGGTGATAAAAGAAACCAATACTTCCTTATAGTTGTGTGTGGGAATTTTTCCACATGTTTGCTTTTAGCTTATTGGATAACAATACTGTACAGAGTTTATCCTTGTCCTGTCTCAAATCAAATTTAATATAATCAGACAATCTGACACATGAAGTTGCTAAAGAAACACGAGAAATGGACAAAAAAAAAAAATCATCATACTCATCTTATCATCATAAGATATATGGATTCATAATACAGTTTTGTAACTATATATTTAAAACATATATTTAGAATAGCAAGTAGTAAGTGTTATCCACGATTTCCTGTCTTGTGTTGACATAAGTTTTTATAAGAAATTGCGCATTTTGCAACATATAACAAGCCACCCGATAGCCTGCGCCCATAAAGTGTCCCTGGCGTACGTGACAGGTGGTCACCACATCTACAGCACTGCTTTGGATTATCTACACAGACTTCTGCAAACATGAGAGATGTAATATACGACATGTTCGAGTTATTGCACGCCAGATGCCATGTCAGACAGGGCCTCTTCAAACAGTGCTGGCGCAATATTTCTCTCTCATAACAAACCGTTAAGGATGGTAGCACATTAGTGTAGAATTGATCTCCAGGAGAAAACAGAATACCCATGCAGCAATTGATGAGCATCTTAATTAAGCTGGGGGAAAAAAGAACAATGAATTTAAACTTCAATTCAATTCAATTTTATTTGTGCAGCATTTTTAACAATGGTCATTGTCGCAAAGCAGCTTCACAAAAAGAAAATTATGGAAATGAGTACGAAATGTAAGACATTCATGGAAATTAAAATTATGGAAATGTGTACGAAATGTGAGAAAGCAAATTATGGAAATGTGAGAAAATGTGTATGAATCAAAATGATCAGATGGAAGGAACCTTGAGAGGAGCCAGACTCAACAGGGAACCCATCCTCATGTGGGTGATAACGGATAGCAGGGATTGGTCTGCAGTCATACTGTGTGTTAGGAGGCTGGAGGTTCATTATAACAATTAATGTTTTTAAGTTAATATGGAGTAAAGTGGAACCCAGTCACCACACACATCCCAGACAGACCTCATGCAACAAGATCTCCAACCAGAACCAGGCCACCAGGACAAGTCAGGCAGGTCCAGGGGGCAGAGTGGGTCTGGATCACTGGCAGCTCAGGAGCGACATGTGTAGCTCGACAGAGAGAGACAGGGAGAGGGAAAGAAAGAGGGAGAGAGAGGAGAAGGAGAGATAACAGTTTGGTCTGGTCGCATATATATAAAGTGAATGTATATTTAGTGCAGAGTGCAAGCACGGACTCCAGCAGGACTAACTATGACATCATAACTAAAAGGGGGTGGGGCAAATCTATTTACAAAAATGAATAATTTTGGGCCTTTGTAAGAAAAAGCTCTGCCCCCTGCTGTAGTTTTCATAATACGTGGTACTGACAAACAGCCTGCATCCTTCCTTATGGAGAATGTAGAATCCAGGAAGTAACCACAGTGTACTTAAGCAGATAGAGATAAATGTGGAAAAGCTAAGCATGGTACACATAGTATCCAGAGAAACAGGATGTTTAAGAAAAAAAGTCTTTTATTTGTTTTGTTTCATCTGATAAAGAATCTCAGAATCACTTTTGGCCAAAACATGGTATTGGTGAATAGTGAATTTTCAAGCACAGGCACATAAATTAGCACTTGGTTATATTTTTTATGTTTCCTTTGCGTAGGGTGTGTGTTTTCATGCTGTACTTACCTCACGAACATAGTTCATCATAGATCTATCTATCTATCTATCTATCTGTCTGTCAGTCTGTCTGTTTATTTAGAAGCTAGAATGTCACTATAGACGTCTTGTGCCCTTCACTTACTGTCTGTCTGTCTCTCGTCCTGTCAGTCTGTCTGTCGTGTCTAATGGACTAAATGTTTTATTGGAAATGTGTTGTTTTTTCATACTAGTATATTTATTCATCATCAACCATCCATTAGAACTTCGGCCAACATCCTTAGCTTTTACCCCACCTGTACTACCTATACATATCTCATTCCAAAAATATGGCCTCTTGTGTAAATGACCCTTGTGAATACAATATAGTGCATTTCAGGATTTCAGACACCAGCGTTTTATCATTTGTAAAATATCTATGAAGGTACAGCAGAATGACGCACTGCGTCTGGGTGTGTCTGCACTGAGTCGGTTAACGTTGCGTGTTGGATAAAACTGTAAATCACTAAACCTGATGGCCTCCGACCTTCTTCTATTGTAATGTCTTTCATACCTGAAGGAATTCCAGCACTTCCTGTACCCAAATATGGTCATTTCCCCCGGAGTCCTGTACTGGGAGTTCTATAAACTCCCTCGCTTAAAGGTACAAGCCACATCCTGTTGGATACCACGTATACAGACACAAACACACACACACACACACACACACACATGGACACTGAGAGAGAGAGAGAGTTGCACTAGTGCAATAAGCAAATACTGGGTTTCCTTTTAACCCTTTGCTTGCTGTAATATACTTATTCATTGTGTACATATTACTTTAAGAAGATAACACAGATTATAATTTTCCACTTTGCAACAATTACTGTAAAATCAGTTACTTGTTTAGATAGATAGATGGATAGATAGATAGATAGATAGATAGATAGATAGATAGATAGATAGATAGATAGATACTCTATTGAAGGAAATATCAGATTGTTTCTCAGTACAAGTAAAACAGTCACAGTAGAAAGTTGGCAAAACTTTAAAGCGATTAACATTTTCTATTTTATGACCATCAGCGTAATACTTTAAATACTGTAGCATGAAATATCTATGTTGTTCCACTGCATTGTTTCAGCGCGGTTTAAAACTGTTCACATGTGTATCTCCTTTCTATTGTCCTTTCTTAGTTGTGTTTATCCAGGTGGATCTTTTATTTTTTCAGCTCAGGCAGAACAATGTACAGAATTTGCAGTCAACTGTAAACGTCTGTCTGGCTTCATGGAAGGTCAGGAAGTTCATCAGAGCTCCTCTTAGCTGTTTAAGGTGAACATGGCATCGTACCTTGATATGAGAGAGAGAGAGAGAGAGAGAGAGAGAGCTATATCTATCATGCAACATTTCCTAAACGGCATTTCGCCTGAGCTGAGCTGAGCTGAGTCAAGTCCCGGGACCTTTGCCATAATCTTCTCGAGCCGCCCACGGTGCTAACGAGGCACCAGAAAACTTGATAATACACGCTCTTACTCAACTCCTTCCCGTCAGCATAATGTCAATAAAGTTTTAGGTGTCATGACTGGACAACTTCTCAGATCTGGCTAAAGTGATAGAAGGAATAAACACACGCAAGCATGCATGAACACACACACACACACACACAAAATGAGTTGAAAACATGGAAAGATTTTGATTTTGTAGCATATAAATGCATGTGCAACATATGTGAAAGTTCTTTACTCAACGCTTAAACCAACTTTCAGTAGTAGCCACATTGATCAAACTTTATTTTTTTTGTCACTCTGCCCATTCTACCGTTGCACAATGAGAGCCAGGGCGTGTACGTGGATGCTTAGCCTGCTAAGTTATGTGCCAGCGCTGCTCGGTTTGCTCAGATCAATGCTGATTCTTGGCTTATTGAAAAGTACACATGTGCTGCAGTCGGGGAGAACAATCACTCCCTATTCAGCAGTGAAGGACACCCTCCCTCAGTCAACATTTGGCTCTCAAATCCAAAGCCCGGTGCGAGCTCTCTGGTCCCTGGAATGCATCCCTTATTTTATTTCAGTGCCTCAGATGCTCGCTTTATATCTCCTTTGTGGTCATGGTCTGACAAAGGAGCAGGGAATGTTGTTGATGTTTTGCCAATTCGTGGCATTGCTGTGTATCCCGATGAGCCACCGTTACAGATGATATACCTGTATGAGCAAACAGTTCGGGGTAATGAAAGTGTCTGGATGAAAAGACAAACTTTGCATGATAGCTCTCTCTCTCTCTCTCTCTCTGTCTTTTTTATTTATCTAGTAAGCTTACCGCCTCCGGTGATCTATCTTCCTTAGCATTTTCAGTCAGCATCCAATCATTGAAGAACAAATGGCTGCAGTAGATTTAGCTCAGAGATTATTATGAAGAAACTTAAATTTAAGTGGCGGCACGGTGGTGTAGTGGTTAGCTCTGTCGCCTTGGACCGTCAGGGTTTGATCCCTGGCCAGGTTCGATTCCAGTCTCTGTGTAACATGGAGTTTGGAAGTTCACTCCGTGCTTGGCGGGTTTCCTCCCACAGTCCAAAGACATGCAGATTAGACTAACTGGCGTCCACAAACTTCCCATAGTGTGTGAATGAGTGTGTGTGTGTGTGCCCTGCAATGATTCGCCTCGTGTACTCCTAAGTCTCCTGGGATAGGCTCCAGCCCCCCCCCCCCCACTACCCTGAATACAGGATAAAGCGGTATAGACGATGAGTGAGTGTCTACAAAACTGTGATTTTTGAAGTATTATTGTTGGATTATTCAAAATGAGACAGTAACAGAACGTTCCCTCATACCTCAGTGTGTGTTAAGTGTTTGCTCAGCCTGCATGCCGTCATGCACTCACTTCAGCCTCTATTTCTAGTGGATTAGATCTGACAGTAATTACGCTGTCACACAGACGTATATATCATACAGACATCGCACAGATGAGCGTTAGACAATAGTTTAGCAATCTCAGGTATCTTGTGGTTATATCAGTTTGACTTTAAACTCTTAGACATAAACATGTCTGGGACAGACGGAGGAGGCCGAAACGGTTAAGGCTCAGGGGCAATTCATTTCATCAGACCGCCAATTTCGGGCCCATGAGCAACCTTGGGACTCTTGGGAACCTGCACTCTGAACTCTGACCCCACGTCCCAGTGGCGCCAGAATTTCACTTTGTATTTCACACGTGATGGATAGTAGTACGTCCAGTATATAAAGATGCACAGTGTGTAGAGCACATGTCCGTGGAAATGCAAATAGCGGCATTATAATAGTACCAAATGGGACAAAATAGCTGCCGTCGGCTACGCTTATATTCTGACGAGAGCATGAGCTAACACTGAAACATGAGCTCAGCTGGTTGAGCAATCTCAGGTAAAGCACAGGTAACCACATACTCAAAAGCCACCGCAATCCATCGGCCAATTCCCCATGCAAATACGAAGCCAGCCAAGCAAAATCCAGCTTGTTTATTACACACACACACGCACACACACACTCACACACACATACAGATACTCGTCTCTGTGTCGCTCTGGTGCACTTGTGCTATGCTTAGCAAATCAGGTATGAATAAGTACCTCACGTCCTGTGAATAATCTCCTACCAATGTAAAACTCCGACCATTCAAAGAACGCTCACGAGCCACACTCGTACCCGCATGCGCCCAAAAGCATAAGACTGTACCGTTTTTAGATACTGTGAAGAAATTATGAAACCATAAATTGTTAAAGCAGGTCAGAACAGCAGCACTGCACCCTCATAATGGAGCCATTTTTAATAACCCATTAATTGCTGGTTGTTGGGTCGATGAACTCCTCAAATCCTTAAATTATCAAACTTTTATAGTAGAATGGTTTTGGATCTGAATAATAGACATAGACGTAAACACGAGGCATGTCATCATGAGAGCACTTTTTTTTTCCTGATGCTGGTACCCGAAACCATGAATATCACCAGATTCACCAGAATATGTTTTTTTTTTTTTATTCCAACAGATGTGCTTGACAAAAAATAATGAAATAAATAAATAATTAATGAAAAAAATTCAACATGCACAAAACATCAGTTTTCCGAGAAAAATCTCTAAAAAAGTACTGAAGGAATTTGGGGCCATTATAAAAAGTCTGATTCTCAAGTTCTGAGTTTTACTTTTTATTCTCAGATCAAACCTTCTGAGATAAAAGTTATATGGAATTATATGGAAAATATTTTTTAAAATTCTAAGAAAGAAGCCAGTATTCAAATTATTTCCTGTTTTAATGGTGGGCCTAATCCTCTTCTGCACAAATGACACAT
>JAQMYG010000011.1:2364564-2387864 GCA_030014215.1 Clariallabes teugelsi
CACACCCATTCACACACTACGGGCAATTTTGGGAACGCCAATTAGCCTAACCTGCATATCTTTGGACTGTGGGAGGAGTACCCGGAGGAAACCCACCAAGCACGAGGAGAACATGCAAACTCCATGCACACAGAGACGGAAATCGAACCCAGACCCTGGAGGTGCAAGGCGACAGTACTAACCACTACACCACCGTGCCGCCGTGATGTTTTTATATTTAATCTAATAATACATTAATTAAATGAAAAAAAGATTACGATTTTTTAATTTATTTTATTATGAATTTTGATTTGAACATCTGTATGATGTGTTTATGGTTAGTCTTATAAATTAATAAATAAATAAATAAATAAATAAATAAATGCAAAAAAACAAAGATTGTGATTTTAACATCTCTTTCGTGTGTTTGTGTTTAAATAAATAAATAAACACAAAGCTAAAAAAAAAAGTCATAAATGAATAAACAAGCACAAAGCAAAAAAATAAAAGGTTGTGATTTTAACATCTCTATGGTTTGTTTATGTTTAATTCTATAAATAAATAAACAAAAAGCCAAAAAAGGCAAGATTGTGATTAGAATATCTCTATGGTGTGTTTATGTTTAAACAAATAAATAAACAAACACAACGCCAAAAAAATTAAATTATGATTTGAAAATCTTTATGGTGTGTTTACTGTATATGTTTAATCTTATAAGGGAAATTTTTTTTTTTTTTACTAAAAACACAAAGCCAAAATAGCAAGATTGCGATTCGAACAACGCTGTGGTGTGTTTATGTTTAATCTTATAAACAATAAATAAACACCCAAAAAAAACAAGATTGTGATTTTAACATCTCTATCTCTATAGTGTGTGTTTAAATAAATAAATAAATAAATAAACAAACACAAAGCAAAATAATACAAGGTTGTGATTTTAACATCTCTATGGTTTGTTTGTGTTTAATCCTATAAATAAATAAACAAAAAGCCCCAAAAAAAGCAAGATTGTGATTCGAATATCTCTATGGTGAATTCATGTTTAAATAAATAAATAAACAAACACAACGCAAAAAAAAAAGCTAAACTGTGATTTGAATATCTCTATGGTGTGTTTACTGTATGTTTAATATTATAAGTAAATAAATAAAAAAATTTAAAAATAAATAAACACAAAGCCAAAAAAAGCAAGATTGCGATTCGAACAATGCTGTGGTGTGTTTATGTTTCATTTTATAAATAATAAATAAACACAAATAAAAAAAGACATCTCTATGGTGTGTGTGTGTTTAATCCTATAAATAAAAATAAATAAATAAATAAATAAATAATGCAACAACAAAAAAAACAAGGTTTGAACATGTCTGTTGATCTTAAGTATAAACACATAAGTGAATAAATAGAATTCAACAGAAATCCTTGGTACATCACGTGCGGCGGTGATTTACACTGATGTGTACCTTATACCTTTAAAATGGCGCAACGCCTCAGGTAAAGCAAACACCTCCTGGATCTCACGGCACAGGTGAGTTCCACCTCCGCGCTCCTGATTGGATAAGAGGCGCTTCCCTCTCTCTCTGCTCGGCTCTGATTGGCCGCCGTGTCATGAGGTTCACTTTCTATTCGGCTACTTCACTACAGGTAAAGTCTACCTGATTGACAGAAGGTGGGTTCTGGAGATATAACGCACACCTGGAGTCGGGACAACAAAAAGAAGAAAGAAGAAGAAAAAAAAAGACGCTGTGTGTTTATACGTATGTGTGAGTTTGGCTTTGTGCGCGCGTGTGTGTTTACTTCTGGTAGTTGTTAAGAGAGAGAAGGTCTTTAGATCAGGATGGCGAGCATGGGACTGGCCGCGAGCGGCGCGAGCACGGAGGAGAGGGCGGTTTTTGCGCAGCTGAAGCCCGTGCGGATGGCGAGCGGAGACGCCGGAGAGGATTCGTCCGTGTTCGAGGACGTCAAGCCAACGGTGAGGGTCAGGGCCAGGGCCTGGCAACCCTGCTAAAGCTAAGCAAAAGTGTAGGAGCGGGGGGGATCCCTAATTCTGAATTTTACACCTTAAGGACCCATTTGGACGCACTGCGTAACACTGAGTAATGCCGCGTAATACTGCGTGATGCGTAATACCTCTCTGTTGCTCTGGTTTCTGGATGGGTTTCTA
The DNA here is from genome assembly GCA_030014215.1 of Clariallabes teugelsi. Lineage (NCBI taxonomy): Eukaryota > Metazoa > Chordata > Actinopteri > Siluriformes > Clariidae > Clariallabes > Clariallabes teugelsi. The sequence continues at coordinate 2,366,705 of JAQMYG010000011.1, forward strand.
TTTATGATGCAAGCTGTACATACCAGTAGCATTCTATACATTATTAGTGTGTTTTGATTTGATATGAATATGATTATTAAGTGTAAAAAAAAATAATACACACTAAAATACATGGAGAGCACAATATTTTTTTTGGTCCACTGACCACTTTTAACAACTATTGCTGTTTGAATATAATAATAATAACAACAACAACAAAAATTGTGGATGAATTCTCAATTTTGCTTATTTCTTCAGTAATTCCATAATGTCTAGACTCCTACACTGCTGTCGTATAAGAAAGTCACATACATCATATAAAACATCAGGACGTTGTATGCATCATATAATCCATAAGAATGTTGTATATAACATAGGAATGTCATATACTTCACATATATAATACATAAGAACATCATATACATCATATGATACATAAGAAGAAGACCCTTTGAGTAGACTTTAATCAGATAAGACATATCTGATTAAAGTCTCTATTTTTTTGATATATTCTACATTCTATACAGTATTCTATTCCGAATTTTTTTATAGTCTTCCATTCAATGGCTTTCCTTTAATATATCGACTATGTGAGAAAACACTTCATCGCCACCAAACTAGCTGGTGCTTAGAGCAAAAACTACGAGCTAGAGAGCTTCCCATTGTGGTGATAAGCTTAAATTACATGCTGCACGCTTGGTGATTATGGCGTAAATCATATTTTGGGTTTGTGTGCTGAAAGATCATGACATCAGGAGATTACAGTATGTGGTGAAACCTGTTAAAAAAAAAAACACAAAAAAAAACAAAAAGTACATACAAAGCTCGAGGCACTTAGACTTTATGCTTTTTTTTAGAGCTTCTGTAAGAAAGGAGTGTAAATGCAAGCTTTACGTGGTTCGAAAGCATTTCTAATTCATTATTGTTTCTTTTACAAATCGAATACACTTTTAAAAAATTTTTAATTGGTGCCGTAAGCTTTTGAAATGTGTCTCAGATTGTGTGGGTTTTTACGCTTTCACGGTGTGGGTTTTGTACTTGTGATTTCTGCATGTTGTTTAGGTTCCTTTGATAGGTCAATGTGGTTCTTCACGCTAAAACCAATATTATTTTCTGTTAATACTATGTCGTGTAGCCTAGATTACACACAAAATATCTGCCAAGGTTAATAGACCAAACTACACTAATAGAATTACAAAACTTAAACAGTCACGAGACTGACGTTTTATCTTTCCTGATTTCACTTGCATGTATGACTAATGTGCAATCTACTTAGAAACTCATTCCATGTTACACTTCCTGTAGTAATGTTGTCTTCCGTCTGAGTCAGTGGCCTGGGTGGTCATTTCAGCATTAACACCCCAAGTCTTGAAGATCTGCCAAAATGGCTCCATTCCAAGCCAGTGTCCTGAAAAAGACAAAACAAGTGTTATCAGTCTTAAAGTCATAAACCATCCTTTTGGTTTCAAAGGTTCTGTTTTTCTCCCTCTCTCCTTCTCTCTCTCTCTCTCTCTCTCTCTCTCTCTGCCATCCTTGGACATCTTAAACAGGCAAGACGCCTATCAAGTGCCCTTTTATGAGGAACTGCAGATAAATGACCATCTTTCTGCATTCCTTTTGGCCATAAAGGAGCTTTAGGACTGAGACGAGATCATTTGTTTGGGAATTAGGAGCGAGGAAGCGATCTTTAAGCTGTTAGCTTGAGACGTGAACGAGGCTGCGTAGGAAAAGTCCGATGCCTTCTGAGACATCAAACTAAGAATCTGGATTTTCTCTGAATTTGCATCACTTAATTAGAATTGTGCTTCAATTGCATTCTTCAGTGTTTAATCTTTATACATGTCGCAAACCTGTTTTTAACGACACCGACTGGAGTTTCTCAGTTATCCCTGTTCTCTATCTCTCGGTTTCTCATGCTCTTCATATTTCATTTGTTATCAGAGAGCGCCATATATAACCGCATCATCATAAATCTCCTCCAATCATTAACCTGGAGGATCTTGGGCCAGGGTTCAGTCGCTGTCCGTTCTTCTGAAAAAAAAGTCATGATGCTATAGAGCGGGCACTTTGGATTGAAAACCTAGGTCACTATCTCTCTCTCTCTCTCTCTCTCTCTTTCATTCTTTCTCTCTCTTTCTCTAAAGTCCCAATTCTTCTCCAACTTATTTATAAATACAAATATTCTAAAGATATTTCAGTTAATTAACAGGTGTTATCTTTCCAAAGCCGTTCTGCTGGAACTGCTATAAATATGTCGTCACAGAGCAGTGTGAGAGTTACAGCGACACACACGAGATGGATCTGACCTTTAACTTTAGAGTATGCATTTTTCTGTATGTATGTAACATCTGCAGGTGGTTGAGGTAAAAGTCAATAATACAGCACTGTGGACAGCGATGGCGTGACAAATAGCTACACACAGAGATAATGTCAGAATGCTCCCATATCCTGTGGTGGAAAAAAGAGAAAGTGCTTTTTAAACAAATGAGTAACAAACTTTGACTTTCCAGTGGCTTTTTGTTCTTCTGCTGTTTGATGTTACCAAAAAGGTTTCACCATAAAGGTTTTTTTTGAAAAATAAACTAAGAACGTATGTGAAAGAATCCTAGAATGATAGGTTTAAATTAAGTGTTGTTTGTCACACACTTTTGGGGAAGTACGTTTTTATTGTGATCGTCCTTCTACACCGCTCAAGGCGCACTGTTTTGTGCTGTTGCTTTTTTTTCCTGCACATGTTCATACCCAGGTTTCTTATCATATGTCATTGTTTTGGTTTTGCTTTTTGTTCCATTCCTTTGAGATTACCACACCTATGGGGTTGCTATTTACTCTTGTGCGCTGCTCTGCACGGCTTTGCTGCTCCACTTTCGTATGTAACATATAGCACTGTACTGTATGCCATTCAATGCACGAAATGCTTGCTGATGATCTGATGGTATAATGTCACAAATCACCGTCTTACAAAGCAGATTTTGAAGATTTAGCAAAGCTAAAATCTCTCTCCTGTCCGTTTCTCCTCAAAGATAAAGTGTGTATTATGGTAAGAGAGGCATCTCGAGTCTGATATGGCTAAAGATTTAGCCTTTTTTAAATATTATTATTATTATTATTGTTGTTGTTGTTGTTGTTGTTATTATTATTTTACAGAACTGGCTGATTTTGTCCCATTAACAGCTTCACTGAGAAAAAAAGCAATGAAAACATTTAAAAACACACCTAAACAGAACCCAGTATAGTCCTCTTCCAAACGGTTGAGATGTTGCTTCATGGTAAAAGTATTAATATGTTTACAAATACAGAAGTTACATAAAATGCTAAATTTTTGTTTGATGGTGCAATAGCAAGAATGTTTTTGGGGACTAGATTTACTTTATTAGTGGTGGTTGCGAAGCGAAGCACTACTATTGTTATCTTGCAGGCTTATTATTCTTTTTTTTTCTTCTTCTTCCGTACAAAAGTTTGGCGTGTAACTAGTCCCGCCCCGTTTGTTGTAGACCCATGAATGAGGTGTCAAATCGTGCGGCTTGTTCAGGAATGGGGTGCTATGACTTTTCTAAGGGGTCCCATAGACTTAACATTGAGACCAACATCAACTATGACATCATAGCAATGTCTATGATGCCGAGGCAAGCACCACTCACATTTTCTTCAGGAAATGTGCCTCTCTAGTTTCTCATGTTATGATAAAACAATTGTTTGGTTATTTTTTTATTGTTTGTTTTTAATATAGCACACCTCAACCGATTGGTAGACACGGCCCAATCAAGTTTGACACACTTTTCAATAAGATATTCTTATTCTTTTAATATGATGTCCTCTACTGAAAAGTTGAGCAGTAAGTTAGAAGGGTAAAATAAAAGAGACTCAATTGCGGATGTCAGTGCAATAATCGAGATGAGCAGAGCATGAATGGAAAGGTTTAAAAGAATTATATCATGCTTACTGCTTCACTGTCTCTCATTTTCAGAACCCAATGGAGATGGACAAATATTTGGCACAAAACGGGCCCATCCCATCCCAAATCCTTACAGACAGGAAGTACCGCAGGGAAAGCGCCTCCGTAGTGGACGAGTACTTTGCAGATGAAAAGCCAGCCCCCTACAGCCTCAACATCAACGTCATCCTACCCAACACCACCCATCTTCGCACAGGGTTGTACCGTCCAACCAAACCTGTGTCTCAAATCAAAACAGAGCCTGGTGTAGAGACGACCTGCAACATCCAGACGCTCCCCAACTTCACGTCCGTCTTCAACGTGCCACAGACAGTCGACAACCTGTTCATTAAACCCAGCATGACCGTCGCCGATGAGCTCCACATTGGCCCACAGCAGCCGCAGGTCTACCAGATGGCCATCAGCGGGAGCAACCTCGCCTCCATGACGTTCTCCAACAGCCAGCAGGTGAACGGCGCAGGCAGGACCATGCTCAACCTGAACGCCGTGGCCTTGACCTCACCATCGGGTGAATTTGTGATACCGGACCAGTTCTACCCACAAGCGCAAGCACAACCCCACAGCCTGCCGCCGTCTCCCCCCAACTCCCAACCAGGAAGCCCTGAGAATCAAGCGGAGCTGATTAACACGGTTCCTCCTCCACCTTACCTGACCCAAATGGGAGCAAAGGTGGCACAGATGACCCCTCACTCTGTGCTAATGACTCACGGACAAGGCGTCCTCACCGGCCCCAGGTACAACCGAAGGAATAACCCCGAGCTAGAAAAGCGAAGGATTCACCACTGCGACTTTCCAGGTTAGCTCTGAGCACATAATTATGTTGTTTGATGAGGTGTAGTCACGCAGTACACTCTGCACTTATTATCTGGGTCACTTTTTGTCCAAAAATTCAAGGTGTGGCTTAATAGCTTTCCACATTTTAATGTGTTCGGTTTTTTCTTCTTCCTCTTGGCAGGATGCACCAAGGTTTACACAAAAAGCTCCCACTTGAAAGCGCACCAAAGAACACACACAGGTAAGGATCTAAAAACACACACGCATACACAAACCTGAAAAGCTGCATTCGAGACGGTTGTAACTGCCTGACCACATGCAATGTACCACCAACACAAAGCCCTGGGATGTATCAACAGAGAAGATGGCCTGGGGAAACGGTGAAAAGAATGAGAAGACAGAGGCGGAGGGAGAGATGAATTGCCTCTCGTTTCTCACTTTTATGCTCATTGTACCTGCGTGCCCGTACAAGCCCTGCACGCTTCCCCAAGGGGGAAATCATCGAGTAGCGGAGGAAAAACCTGTTCCTCCTGCTTTTTTTTTTCTGCGTCTGCCCTAAGGAGGGAGGAGGGAAAGAGAGCGCTGTAGTTTCACTGCACATACAATTGGAGCCTAGCAGACCCTCCGCTTTTCAGACGGAAAATGAGAATAAGGATAGGAACTCTCCCGCCACTCCAGCACCTCAGTGTACCCCAGTAAGCCACAAACACTGTCTACCGATGCGCAAGATTGCCGAAACGACTTCCTGCGCTTTTGTTTTGAAATAATCCCTCGCCCCTTCCTTAATCTTATTGTGGAAAAGATAACCAGTATGGAGGGATTCCCATTTCCCTCAGGCATTGTTGCTTTGTTATATCTAATGACAGAAACTGGAGGCTGAGGCTGTAATGTTCTAGGATCAGTATGTCTCTAGTCGTTTCTCGTGTCGAGATAAAAACAGCTTTTGGGGGTTTATTTTATTCAAAATTTACATGCGGATGCTCAAATGCAAAATATCGCACGCATATTCATTGTCCGTTATCCATCAGGTTATAAGTTTGCCAATTTTGTTTTGCTGAAGTGCTAAGTCAAGGTCATGGTATGACCCTGGGGATTACTGGACTCTGTACAATTGAGTAGTGAAATTTTTTGGATGTGAGTTTAAAGGTGACCTTTTATGCAAAAGTCTATCGCTTAGTCATTTTTAGACGTACCAACAGGATGCCGAGGACAGGGGTAGCTGGGTGGCCGAGTTGTTGGACTGTTGATCGGTAGGTCCCCGGTTCAAACCCTAGCCCCACTGTTGGGCCCTTGAGCAAGGCCCTTAACCGTCAAATGTGTAATGAGATAAATGTAAGTTGCTCTGAATGAGGACGTCTGCCAAATTCGGAGAATGTAAATGCCATTGTGCATGTACAACTAAATAAATAAATAAAATTCCCTTTGTTCCATTTTTTGTTTTGTCCTGGGGTTTAAACAAGTCAATTAGATTTTTCTCCCATTGTGACATCATATAAAAAGATACCCTTCTCTTGGCTTGTTGCTCAGCTCTGCTGATCTCGGCACATTTACATAGACGCTAAAACGGTGCATTCGAAAGAGGAGTAAAATAAATTGAGGGTGAGGGGGGGGGGACCCACCTGGGGGACCTGTGGGAGTTAAAAAAAAATTTAAAAAGTAGCATATGGAACCTTTAAGTGAGATTGATCTGAGAAAGAATGCCACTTAATAGGCTCTGTTTTCACATATACTGTACATGGACCTTAGGTACTCACGCTGTCAAGATAAAAGTCAAAGCTTCTCACATTCCATGTTGAGGATTGACTCAGTCGCTGATCCATAACGTTCTTAGGAATTGAACTTCGATGGTGTCAAATGTCACCATGTCACCTAGAAAGGTTTCTTTCTAAGAAAGTACCTTCCACTCAAGACCAGGTGTTTGTAAGGTGAATAAACTTCGGAATAAGTCCTCACCGTTCAAACCTAGCTGATATTTTCAACCTTTTTTTTTTTTCTTTCCAAGAACCTTATTATCTATCAGCTTGCCCACCCTGCTCAAACAGAAACCGTCGTTAAAATCCTCCAAGTCTACACGCTTAGCTCTATAAGTATGTACATTTATTTTTATCTCTGTGTGTAAAACCTCTATAAAATTGGCCGTCTCTGTAAGTAAACCTCGTATAGTTTTAAGACGTTTTTTAGATTTCTGTTTTGATGTGGGGAAAAAAAAAAGGTAGTAAAGAGAAGAAGCAAACCGCTTGGCTAATCTTTTAGCTATCTTATAGAGATTTAAGTGCTGCAATAAGACCGGGGGGTGGGGGTGGGGGGGGGGGGTGCGGGGGTGAGGGGGTGGTGGTAGGGTAGGGGTTAGAGATAATGGTTTTGACCCCAGCGAGCAAGTCCGGCGTTTAAACAAATACACCTGCTAACACCAACCGTCCACGGCTAGCACAGCAACCATTTTTCATCTTCAACACTAAAGCTAATCATTTTTTCCCCCCTTAGCATAGATTGCGCTAAGTTGCTGTCAAGCTAAATTAATTTTCCGTTATCAGAATTCAAATGTTTGCTAATAAACGCGCGCTATCGGTTAAGGAACGCTGAACCGCTCCACATAAAGTAGAACGAAAGGTTAACTCGTTGCGCAAAAAAATTCTGCCATATACAACCAACGAGTGAATAATGATTTAGATAAATATGGCACTCGAGATAGCGTAAGAGGCTTAACATCGCGGTATCACACGTACGCCCTGACTCACTTCATGTGTGTTTAACTCACACGCACAGGATTATAAATATCGCTCATATTTCAGATGAGCTTTATCATTCTTGAGCTTTTTTTTTCACCAAGATAATAAAGCTAATAAAGCTTGTTGATGTGCCATTAGTGTTTGAGGGAATCCCGTTCAGTGTGTTCTCAGGACTTTTTGGACGAGCATTCAGTGGTTTGAGGGTTCAAGTCAGCAGGAATGGAGACGTCCTAGACTTTAGAACAGAAGTACACGTGTGTGTGTTTGTGTGTGTGTGTGTGTAAAGAATTTTCAATGAGGAATGCATTAATATTTAATAAATACCTTTGGTTTATGTTTTCATACAGTGTGTATATACTCGCTCATAATTGACGTCATATCTTCTTTTTAATCTCAGGCTTGCATAATGAATGTGTAATAACAGCACAACACTTGCTTATAGTAAAGGCTAAATTCTGACCTTTGTACTGTAAGTTTTATAAAACGTACATGCAGTATTTATACATACAGAACTCCTTTCTTTTTTGAAGTGTATGACGGAGGTATTAGATGAAAGATGATTGATGTCAGTGCGAGTTTTTAGTCGCTAACTTCCTCCTTGGCTCATTCCTAATGTTCTCGATCAAAACAAAGATTTGTATCTTAACCTGTTTGAACCTTCTTTTTTTTTTTAATCATGTTTTAGGCGAGAAGCCATACCGCTGCACTTGGGAAGGATGCGACTGGCGCTTTGCCCGTTCAGACGAACTCACACGGCACTACAGGAAGCACACGGGAGCCAAACCATTCAAATGTGTCGCTTGCAACCGGTGCTTCTCGCGCTCGGATCACTTGGCGCTCCACATGAAGAGACATCAAAACTGAGCTTGTTTTTTTTTTTTTTTTTTTTTTTAAATAAAACAAACTTAAAAAAAGAAAAGATAATATTTGTATCATTAAGTAAATATATATAAATGTATCTATTTCATCATCTTTACAAAGATCAAATAAAACGCCAATTTCCGTCTCACCACCGTTTTAGCCCTAGGACTTGTAGCTTGCTTCAAAGAAGACTTGGCGTGTTTTTCGAATGACATCACCGTTTTTTTTTTGTTGTTGTTGTTGTTGTTTTTGTATATATTGTATGTATCTCCGAGTGCTCTGTGTATAGGCTAATATCTGTAGCTGGCATCTTTTACAATTCTTTGGTCTGAAGTTATGCTCAGTGCTCTTTTATAGCAGAAATGTTTAAAAAAAAAAAAAAAAAAAAGGTTTTGCTTTAAAAATGTAATTATCGTTTTTTTTTTTTTTTATGTGGAATTTCCCAAGTTCATAAAGGAAGATAGGTTGTTGTTGTTGTTGTTGTTCGGATGCGTCTCTCCTATTCTGTTTATATTGGGATTTATTTTTCCTTGTATAAGAATTTCAACTTATTTGCTAAGGAGTTAAGAGTACAGAATTGACAAATGTTTGTTTTTCTAACACGTTTGTATCCATGGAGACGGAACATTTTTTACGAGAAGACGAAACGACAGCTTTATCAGATCAATGGTTTTTTCTTTTGTTGTATTGTATAAGGTTAAATGGATTACTTTATATGTGCAGCCAAGGAGTTATGTAAAATGTTAAATATGCCGGTATTAATTATTGACCAACTATATATTATATATAGCCGTCCTGGTTATCGTGTCACACTGTGTGCCAAAATATTAGAAAACAAAAACAACCACAACCAATCGTATCCACTGTTCTTTAGTTACATCACACTTCCCGAATCTGGTCAATAACCCAAAAGAACAAATCTCATCTCTACGCCTCGAACACCGCTTCTCATCTTTCCAATCATTGCTTTTTCAGCACTTCCTTTTCAAGCGCTCCATGTGTCCGTGTACGTTTCCTTCAGGAAACTTAATGTGACTCCCTGTATATAATGTAGTTAAAAATTCAAATAGCTTGTAAATATTTCTTCTCTCTTATCATGAACAAAAAAGGGAGGTGTTTTAAACTGCTTTGTCCGTTGTGATAGCACAATCATTTTGTATGATATTTTCTTTTTGGTTTGTTTTGTTTGAATACGAAAATTCTTAAAAAATAAATATCCAAATCAAACCTTGCAACGTGACCCGTGTTTGTTTTACACGTTTCTTTTTTTCCCCTCCTTCCATATTTGTGCATATTGTTTACTAATTGTTGGGTAAATCTCCTAGGAAAGTTTTGTAGATATTTCTGATGAAATATGTGCAATAAAGCCAAAGTAGTTTCTTAGCCAACTTAGTGAAGGATTAAAGGACTGATTGATTGCCTTAACTCGAGTTAATTATTACCATAACCTTGAATTTGGTCTTAAAACAAATTTGATCCAGTCTTTCTGGTGTTTCAAATAAGTAAATTCTTTATTAATAATAATAATAATTATTATTATTATTATTATTATTATTATAGATTTTCTTTAAATGCAATAACTTGACATTAAAACGTGAAATGCCTTGAGACAGCTATAAAAAAAGAAGACGTCTCTACATGACTTATTGAACTTTTGGAATAAGATAAAATAAGAGAACAGGTTTGTGAAAGACAAAACGCCTTGCCTAAGTCAGGAAAAATAGCAGCAGTTTAAAAAAGAACACGACAGGGTGGAGCAGGGCTTAGCTAAAATTGAAAATAATAATTACTCCGTCTGCCAAAATCGTTTACTGATGAGATTCCTCAAACAATAAAAGGTGATTAGTCAAGTGCGGAGCCACCCTTGTTGTTATAGTGATACGCTAAAACACTGTACCATGTGTACTATAGACAAACATGACAATAATAAGATGAATGAAGCACTACCCACTACACCCTTGTTGTTTTCTTTTTTTCTTTTTTTCATCATCTCGTTTCTTTTCTTTCTTTCAGACCCTTTTGAGACGTATCAGTGCAGGTATGTGTTTCTTAAGAAAAGGACCCGAGCTCTTTGTGCTGTCTCCTGACTGATGGGTCATAAACCGTTCGCTGTTCATTCCTTTGGCCTTATAAGCGATTAAGGCAACCTGAGAATCCAGTTAAAACTTGCCTCATGATACGCTTCACAGCACAATAAACTAGGCTTTTCAACAAGGTAAGGATGCATTTGTGTTATAAATATACACACTTTTAACCCCGTAAGCGCTCAACACACTCCACGGGATGATATACAGGTATAGAGATTGGACAAACATGTGAAGGACTGGAGAATACAGTGCTGACTTTCATAAATCAGGAAGTGAAATAGACTATTTATTATACAGTCGCTTCCACTGGATTTTAGTCAGGGGTGTCCGAGTAAAGGCGGCTGAATACGAACGCACGTCACACTTTTCAGATTTTTATTTGCAAAACAATGTTGAAAACTTTATTATAAAAAAAAATGTATCATTTTTCTTTTCACTTTTTCACACAATTACTGTATATGCCACTTCGTGTTGGTCTATCACATTAAATAAATAAATAAATAAATAAAATACTGTTACGTTTGACCCTGTCCAGGGTGTACCCTGCCTCGTGCCCTAAGCTTCCTGGGATAGGCTCCAGGCCCCCGCGACCCTGAATACAAGGATAAAGTGGTATAGAAGATGACTGACTGACTGACTGTTACGTTTGTGGTTGTATCGTGACAAACTGTGGAAAAGTTCAATGGGGTGGGAATACTTTTGCAAGGCACTGTATCGTCATGGACTCAATAAGTATTCGGACACCAACACAACTCATTCAGTCAAAAAAAAATATTAATACACACTTCAGAAAGAGAAAAATAGCATCATGTATTTTATATTAATATATCAATATATAACATATAGCAATAAATTTGGTGTTAAAAAATTTTATACAGTTTTTTGGTTGACTCTGTATATAAATTGTGTCAGTGTCTGAATACTTATGGACCTCTGTTCGCCACCACGTTGGATTTCATATAAAGCGACTGAGATGGGATTGAATTGTAGACCTTCAGCTTTAATTCAAAGGCTTTAAATAAAAAAAATTTAAAAGTCTCTCCATTTTCACAGGCTCAAAAGTAACAACCTACCCTAATCTTTGTTTTTTACAGGTTGATGCGAATCCTTTGCAATCAATGACTTGGTGAATTCTGGAGCCCATGGAAAAGCCTATTTCTTTATAGTGGTTTAGGATTAGTCAAACCCGGGCTTTCTGTTCTTGCGTCCTCCCAGTGGTTTACATCTGGAGGTAACACCTCTGTATTCACATTCATGAAGCGTCTCCTGATTGTAGACTGTGATGATGATACGCCTACCTCCTCGAAAGTGTTCCTGACATGGCGAAATGTTCTGAAGGTGTTTTTCTACGCTGAGGAAAGAATTCCACCATCATCCACTTTAGATTTCCTCTCCTTTAGTCTTGCTGAGCCCGTTTTTAAGAATGGACCGAATCAGATTGTTGATCCTGTGCTTGCTGTAGCCTCAGATTCTTGTTCTTGGCTAACAGGAGTTTATGTAATATGGTGTGGTCTGTTGGAGCATGTTTTATGTTAGGGTAAGGCACTGGTGATCAGAAAAGCATCTCAATGTGGCAATTCTTAACATTATTGTTGGCCTTTCAGCTGCTCCTGGTAAAGGGGTCGCAACAGCGGAGTATTCGATCTGCACAACTTGGCACAGGTTTTATGCCGGATGTCCTTCCTTCTAGCAGCTGGGATTCGGGTATTTATTGAACCCAGGGATTCCACATAGCCATAGCAGGTGAGAAACCTACCACTGAGCCTCCAGTGCCCCTAAAGAGTGGATATTAATTCTATAGTAAAAAAGTCTTTTTTTCTGTCTTCACTGCACTATGGTCACATCCTTCATTCTTCGAATCCTCTCTTTTATTAGTATTTGCTGGTTCCCACCTGTACAGTATATACAATCATCATGCACATGTATATAAAAGCAGTATTTTCATATTTATATTATTTGACAGCATTTCTACCTATTTAATGGACCTTAATTTGTAAACAGTGTTTTTTTTTTTACTTTTACTTTTTCCTTGCTGAAATTTTTTGCTTGTCGCTCACTTGTTGTATAATCTATGAACTGCCTACTGTAATGATACAATTTCCCCATCCATCCATCCATCCATCCATCCATCTATCTACTGTAAGTCTTCTCGAACTAGTCTGGTCATGCCGCTCTGTCTTTCTCATTAATAGAGCATTTCTGTTTGTTCTTTTCTCCCCATTTTACGTAACATTTACAGACTGTTGTGTGTGAAAATCCCGGAAGTCACTGAGATCATATTTTCTTCCCAATGTGATGTTTGATGTGCGTCTTGTGACTCGAAGCACCTAATCTGATCATGATTTAATGCATTTGAATAATTGCCTGATTGGATAATTTTATAGTTTGTTTTAAATATTTGTTAAGAAATTTACTCAAATGTAAAAAAGACGACCAATAATCCTAAAATGAGCAATAATGTCCATATCGTGCACTGAGCACGAGACACATCCGGCAGGCCTTTAACCGGACTCCTCTTCGGATCTTCTTAAGTTTCTAATGTGCTGTAAAAAGAGTTAATCATTCTCCTTCTACTAAAGTAGTAGAAGCTATAAAAACTGTTTTGACCTTTTTTTTTTAGTTCCTGGGGGCCATAAACCTTCAGGTGAAAACAAGTGCACAGCTCTCTTACAAACATAAAAGCCTCTTAGGCAAAATGCTACAAACAAAAAAAAAAAACACACCATTTCTTCTTCATCCTCATCTTTTGTTAATATTACTGCTACTGTGAGACATTTCAACTGTATATGCATGGAAAATATAGACGAGAGCTTATGAATATTATGGAGAAAGAGCTAAACTAACATGGCTAACGTACTGCTGTCCTTTGGCAATGGTTTTGTGAAATTCAAAAAATGTTCCTACAATAACAAAAAGTGAAAGCTGAGGTACATAGAGACTTAAATAAATTCTAAAATGAAGCATACGTCTTCTTACTTTCAAAACGCAACTGGAGGTACTAAACGAATTTAAGATGTGTGACTAAATAGTGAGATAAAAACAAAACAAAAAAAAAAGCCATGAGAGATCACAAGGTTTCAAACCCACACAGAGGACAGAGAGTCCACAAGGCATGAAGACACTAAGAAGTAAAACTGGAGGGCAATCTTAGAGACTTTGATCCTGAGCTGAATGGACAACATGGGACAAGTGAACGTGACACTCCCTCTATTGGCCACGACGCTGAACTGAAGAACATGACCTTTAAAAAGAAAGAATAATAGATCAAACTAAGAGTAGGTCATATTGTAGTGTATTATTTGTTAAAATAATAAACGCTTTTGGACTTAGAGCAAAGAATGAGTTCAATCTTGCTGTTTTGCGAGTATAGATCCGTGTAAGATCCAAATTCTGAGACTGTTAGCCAAAACACTTCTGCTCATCAATTATCATCCAAGCAATTATCAATCACGTGGCCACGAGGTGCACGTCTTCAGAACGAGGGACGTCACTCCATCTCAGTGACTCGGCCGCACGTGGCCGGGAGGTTGACATCAGAAAAGCTGGTTTGAGTATTTCAGAACCTCTATTTTACTACTTCAGTCATGCATCTTACATTTGTATACAACCTCAAGCTGCGTTTAAAAAAAATAAAAAATAAAAAAAAGAGAGAAAGAATGAGGACTGGCTTGATGACCAGGATGAAGAGATAAGGCGTCTCATTACAGAAAATAAACTAAGACACTCAGAGATGAGATAAAGCTTAAGAACAAGTGGTTTCAGCAGACAGCAGATGAATCAGATAGACACTCTCAGGAAAGGAACAACTCGCAGTTATGTGCATTAATGTGTCGTTAATGCCGGATACGGCCCCAGATCCGAAAGGGATTAGCCTATAAGGATTTCGAGTGGTGAGATTTCAAAGTCAGATGGGTGGGGGACTTGGGTGAACGCTGACCGTGGCATTTATGACGAGCTCGATCGACAGACGACTATTGAAGAATCTGACGAACAACACCAAACTGAGAGACGGCCCAGGGTTAGACGGCATTTTTAAAGAAATCAAGATGAAAATACTTTTAACTAGCATTTTTGGGTTGCATCAAGCAAAGAAAACAACTAAGTAGATCTACAGTAAAAATGACTGGAATTCAGGTTAAGAAGAATCTAAATTATAGCATAGTGCTGAACAATCAACTTCATGATAGAAACATGGTCTCTGATCACATTCATTCAAGATCTCACTTAAACGCTTGGTGTTGTAAGTTGCATCATAAAAAATCCACAGTAGAAAATCACTCACTCTTACATCTTCTATACCGCTTTATCCTGTATACAGGGTTGCAGGGGGCCTGGAGCTTATCCCAGGAGACTTAGGGCACGAGGCGAGGTACAAGCTGGACGGGGTGACAATCCATCGCAGGGCACACACACATACACACACTCATACACACACACACTACAGGTAATTTGGGAACACCAATTAACCTAATCTGCATGTCTTTGGACTGTGGGAGGAAACTGGAGAACCCGGAGGAAACCCACCAAGCACGGGGAGAACATGCAAACTCCATGCACACAGAGACGGGAATCAAACCACCGTGCTGCCCCAGTAGAAATTAGAGCTATGTTTAATTGTGAAAGTAAGAGTACACACACAATGTGATGAGAACTCACAGGATTGGGACTAAACAGCTGTGTGTCCATAAGAAAACCACTTGGTAGTGAGACTCATCAGGAAAAAAAAAAAAAACTTCAGTTTGCTGCAGTTTAAAGATTTTGGAGCAACGGAAAAAGGTCATGTGACCTGATGGGTCCAGAATGAGCCTGTTCCAGAGAGAGGTCAGTGTTATGATGTGGGGTTGCTTCAGTTGCTCGGGTCTAGACAACGTTAGAAGTCATCTGACGACCTGAATGACCAGGTTATCACATCTATGGAGTTCTTCTTCTTCCCTGATTGGATGGACATATTCTAGGACTTTTTACTGATTGTGTCAGAGTGTCTCTGTAAGCATGAGGAATCATTGTCACACATGAGCTGGACACCACACTGTGCTCACCACACTGTAATCGGGGCAGACAGGCGGTGCATATTTGCATAATGATGGTACGTACAGTTCGGTTTAAGAATTCTGACCTGGAATATTTAATAACAAAGGATCTCAGCGCTTAGCGTCTTCAGTCACCTGCAAAAAGGATCGATCCGGAATCACTAACCGGATCTAAAACCGGAAGTAGAAGCAACATCGACGGGATGCTTTTCAGCTCACAGCGGTCGTCAAGATCTGATGAGTTTCCATCACGTTCCTACCGTTCATCATTATTCATCTGACATTCATTAGCAATGACATGACAACAATCTGAACAAAAAAACACTTTATTCTATAAAAGGCGTAGATAATCACAACTGTACAGGGGAAACTGACTTTTAACACCATTTCTCACAGTATCAAAAAGCTTGTGTTCGCCTCACTGATCTTTACACATTTGTTCTGTACAAATACAAAAGAAATAACATTAATTACTTGTATTATTATAATGATAACTGCATTGCACTGAGTAATATAGTACTGGCCCATAAGTTACTGCATTCAATATAAAATACCTATGATTCTGACCTTTAAAAGAAACCAAAAACAAGAAGAAATAAAAGAAAAGAAAAATTTTGATTTATGAGAAACACGCTTGCATACACTCACGCGAATCAAACCCAAAGTGTGTGTACATGTTTTCAAATGTTTTTTTTTTTTTAATCCGTCGAACTCAAAGCAAAAACGAGTAAACATGCCGGAAAAGGTGTACACGACGGCAAATTCAGTCACGGGACGTAAACTATAAGTGAACAAAACACAAATCATAAATCATAAGATCAATTTTAAAAATAAAATCCATCTACAAAAGTTCCTGCTTGAGGTTCCTGATGGCGTTTCCGTCGCACAGGACCGAGACGACGCACATTTCATTTGTTCAAATTGTTTTGTTTTTTTTTGTCCCCTTTGCGTCGTTTTAGTCCTGTCCCTATCTATAAAGAGAGAGCGTAACTAAAATCAGGTAGTAGCTGTTTCTGTTTTTTTTTTTTCTTTTTAAACGTGCAAAGAATGGCTTTAATTGAACAAGAAATGCCACGTACGTAATATCGCCGGTTGGATTATCAGTGCTTACAGGCCACGTTTGTCAGGGCACCGACATGACGCGCTGACATGCTCAGCAACTTCACAAAGAAATTCTCTCCATGCAACACAAAAGAGTTACAACACAACAGATTTTTTAAAAAAAAGGTTATTTCTTTTTTTTTTCTTAAAAAAAAAAAAAAAAAAATAACACAATATATATCAAACGAAGGGGGGGGGGGAAATACGAACGAAAAATTCACATTGTCTAGTCAGTGTTAAAAATAGAAATCCACCCGTTACGTTTATTCAGAACTTTGATTATATACAATATGTACATGTATTCGTTAATTATTTATAATTGTCTGTATGCCTATGAACAGTTTATTATAAAAACAAACGAACCAAAAAGAAAGAAAGAAAGAAAGAAAGGAATTGCAATCGAATGCATATACTTTTCTACAAAGATGTGCTTAAGTTTCGAGTTGAAGCAAGAGAACAGAACGATAGAATTGACGTCTGAAAATTGCACTGGATCAAAGATTTGTTTTCTATTCATTATTTTTCTTCTTTTATTTTGTTTTTATTTCATTTTTTGCGAACATGCAGTCAACTCTCGAAGGCTGGAATTGAATAAGCTGCGTTTAGAGCTTCTGAGAAGCAAAAAAAATATTAAAAAGGCATCTATTTTTCATCGTCTGCTAGCTGTTGAAATTATGACCGTGACCACGAGTGCTAGCAAAGGAGAATCGACGAGGTCAGAGGAATAACCAAAAAAAAAAAAAGAAAAGATTCGTCTCTGAACGGGACTGTGCTCTATGTTTTTTTTTCCTTTTTAAAAATTTTTATTAAACATCGCAACAAGGAGTCTAACTTTTGCATAATTGTGTGAAGCAGGAGCTAAAACTGTTCCTTTAAGAAGTAATAATTGTTAATCTGACTGTTTATGTTGTTTATTTTAATTAAATAAATGTCGCCTTACTTACTTTACTAGGGGTCCCAACCCAGAACCCTGAGGAACTCCGACAAACGAGATGCGCAAAAAACACACTGCGTTGCACGTTTACTTCAATTAAGGCTCTGAAAGGCGTGAACAATATGTGCCTAGAACACACACACATCTACTATTAAAACTCTGATTACGTTTCTTAGAAACACACACACTTGCGCGCATACACACACACACACACACACACACACGTTCCTATCCTAATTCCATTTGGATGAACTTTTAAAATTTTTTAGTTTAGTTTTGTTTTTTTTTCTTCACAGCCTCATATGAGAAAGCACATCCAAGAAATCATAATAATAATAACTATATCAAACGTTAATTCTGGCAGAACACAAATAAAAGGATTTTAAAAATATATATTTATATTTATATCTATATATGTATTATAAATACTGTTACCAAGCCGAATATAATTTGTTTGGTTTTTGTTTGTATTGTTTTTCTTTTTTTGTGGAAATTGTGATATCTCCGCACAAAATTCCATAAAGTTTAGGAATTTCGTAGCTAGCTGACAACCTTGGAGCGAGGCCTTGATCTGTTCTCTCTCTCTCTCTCTCTCTCTAAAAAAAAACTGGAGAAAAAAACTAAATGAAAAGAATTAGCCAATTTGAGAAATCCTATATCTAAGAAAAATTCACAGTCTTAGCGCTCTACCTGTCAGGTGGTGTCGGGTAGACCGTCGATAAAGACGGAACAGCGAAGCCCTAAACGTTTGTTCGTAAAACAGCGGGTAGTTTAAAAAGAACAATAGAAAAACGCATTTGAACGTTAACCTTCAGCCGCGCACACATACAACGAACACTCGAACAACTCTAATTCATGCAAACCAAAAAAATAAAATAAAATAATTAAAAGACTCAAATGTTCTGAGTAAAAGATACAAATCAAACGACCAGAAGAGACTTTGTAAACTCAGAGTTACAAACATAGCATTACTCCCTCGTGTCCTTTCCATTGTCTGCTCCGGCTCGTCTCGACCGGCTCAGACAAACCCTCACCCCCTTCAGTCCGTTCACGAGCCGCGGGTCTCGCTGGTCCGGCGTCCCTGCTGAAGCGAGCGATTGAACGGTGCAACCCGGTATAAATGAGGACTGGACGGATGAGCAGATTTTTTATTCTTTTTTTTTGTCCTTTTGATAAGTTTTCGTTCATGATAAGAATCCCGTGCGGCGTCTTCTTCATCGAATGCGACTCTGAGGAAGGAAGGGACAGCTTGACAGTTCTCTCAGCCCTTTCTTTTAGGGGTCGTGGGGGTTTGTGGAGCCTCCTGAGGAGTAAGTAGGGGAGGGGAGAGGAGGCGGGGTTCAAACGCGAGCCGGACGCAGGTCACGTCACATCATGACGTGGCGGCGCCGGTGAAGGGCTAGGTGGTCGGAGCGGGAGAAGCTGCGGTCGCAGTCAGTGCAGCGGAACGGCTTGATGCCCGTGTGTTTGCGGAAGTGACGCGTCAGCTCGTCGGAGCGGGCGAAGCGCCATGTGCAGCCCTCCCACGTACACTGATACGGTTTCTCTCCTAAAGACAGACAGACAGACAGACAGAGAGTTACAGTACATTCGGTGTAGAGATACAGAGATCTCTAAGGACCTTAGGATGACATTATGATAAAACTAATCACCTTAAAACTGATTTATTTAAATTATTAGCAAAGAAAAACAGGATTAAGGGAGCAGAGGTGATGTTAAAGCAATTTATGTGCTGTGGATTTTAAAAAGCCAGTTTCATTCATGGTTACATACAAAGACAAATGATTATTATTATTATTATTATTATTAGTTCAGGAGAAAACCATGCTGCAATGAGATTTCTACTGAACTCAAATTTACTGTCAAAGAAAGCGATGCAACCTAAGAGTCCATTCAAATGAATGTCAGATGCATGAAAGGGGGCGGGGCTTTAGGTCTAGATACAGTATAATACAGAACATCAACCAATAGGGAGTGTTCATATGAGATTTCAGAACATTTGCAAAATTATTCCAGATTTATATCTACTGCAGCTCATCTCTTGTTATATCAGTAAGCCAGGAGTCTGCTCTCGTCAGAACATCTGCACTGAGGTTTAAGTGCGGAGCTCCTACGGCAAACCTGTAAAATTAGTCAGGTCTGATAATATAATATAATATAATATAATATAATATAATATATTTTATATACATGTGGCCTGTTTGCTCATCACAAATCACCCTCAAAACATGCAGGTCAACAAGCTCATCGTCTCCACCTAGTGAACGCCTCACATTCTTACAC
Organism: Clariallabes teugelsi; assembly: GCA_030014215.1. Taxonomy (NCBI): domain Eukaryota; kingdom Metazoa; phylum Chordata; class Actinopteri; order Siluriformes; family Clariidae; genus Clariallabes; species Clariallabes teugelsi. The sequence goes on from JAQMYG010000011.1 coordinate 2,386,438, forward strand.
GGTGAATAAAACAAACAACCGGTTCAAGAACGGTTCGCGATCGAGGACGATGACGGCGGCTCTCAGGAACGGATAACTACATGACAGAATGAAGCTGACTGAATTCAGAAGCTTGCACCCAAGAAACACTGATTCCTCCCCATCACAACAACTCACCCCACCCCAGTGCACCCCATCACCCCCCCCACCCCATCGCAGCCCATACACACACAAAACTAATTGTTATAAATTGATCAATTTTTAAATAGTTTTCTATACAGACTGTAATTATACTATAAGTCTGTAATTATCATCTTATTCAACATGTGCAAATCTAATTCCCGACCACGTCACAGCCTCAAAGCAGACAACGCCCAGCACGCCCCTTTGTGACCTTTGGCGCCCCCTTGTGGGGGAGGAGGGGTGTGTGTGTGCGTGAACCCTGGGTTGGGAACCACGCCTCGGTACTGCTCTACGTTCTGCACATAAATAACTTAATCTATAGCAGGTTAAAGTCACACTGGAGTTTCCAAACGGATTCGCTAACGATCTCACTCAGAGACAGACACTTTCATTTTGTAGAATTTGTAGAACAGATAGATGACTTTGTTAATCCCTGAAGGAGAAACGTATTCCTTGTTCCTATACATATTTCTATATTTCATTTTAAAAACATGATTTCAAGTTGAAATTTTATTTTAATGCAAATTCTTTGCTTGTCTTTAGTTTGATTGAATTTTTTTTTTTGCATGAAATTTTTATTTGTATTTTAATTTTAACTTTATTTCCTTGCGTAATTTCTGATTTTTCGCCGCATGTCGTACTGTGTATGATTGTTTATGTGACAAATAAAATTTGATTCAAATTTTACTTATTCCTAAATTTAGTGATTAAATTATCTTGTTGGTTATTAATGCACTAGTTTTAAATACACCGACATGTCATGTGGCATGTTTTGGTTCTCTGTTTTAACTTATTTTCATAAACAAACTATTACATTTTCATTAATTTGTTAATAAAATGATTCGCTTCTCTCGCACTGCGCTGGTGAAAAGTTTCACACGAAGGAAATAAAAAGTTTACACTCCTTCTTATTTTTAACAAAAGAACAAATCGATAAAATATACAAATCTACTTCTATTTTTAAAATGAGGTCCTGGATATTTATTTACTTGTTTTTAATTAATAGTTAATAAATATACATTAGAGAAATCTCTAAACAAGCCAAGCAAAAGATTAAAAAAAAAAAAACTTATGGAAGTAAAAAACAAACCAAAAAAAAGTTTTTTAAATTATATTTATTGATATTTATTAATTAAAAATGAGTAAACAAATATCTTGGACTTCATTTTTAAGATGATTTAGATTATTTCAATATTTATTTAATTGTTAGCTAAAAGTATAAAGCTGTATGATTTTATATATATATATATATATATATATATATA
>JAQMYG010000011.1:2476139-2486447 GCA_030014215.1 Clariallabes teugelsi
ATGACCCGCCCCAACCCGCCCCGCAAATAAAGTGACAATTTCTTTACCCGCCCCAACCCGACCCGCGGGTTAACAGATGACCCGCGCATCACTAGTGGACGTGCATTGTCACAAAAGATCACTTAGATAGCGGTTCTCAGCGTTTAATCCGAAGTTTAGGCTTCAGGTCTTCAATAAGCGTCATACCGTAATGAGCACTGTTAATGGTTAAACCTTTTTCCTGATAGTGTTCCAATACTGGCCCTTGAGAATCCCAGAAAACTGATGAATTTTCCAGCTGAAATCGAGCTGAATTTTCGACTTTTGAACAACTTCTCGCTCTGCAATTGACGATGTTTTTCGTGCCATACTCCGCCGTTTACTCTCAGGCTAGTAGTGATGATCTGTGTCTCATTACCAGTAATCAGTCTCTTTAAGAAACGTTTTCCTTCTTGTCGAGTATCGCTCCAAATATTTTGTTTGCAGATATCCAAACGCTTCTGTTTATGCTCTTCCGTAAGTTGTTTCGGTATATGACCACAAAAAAAAAAATCACAAATCGCTGCATGCTGCTGCTCTTTCGTGCAAATCACAAGCAGGTCATTAATTTTTGCTCGCATCTAATGAACTGATATAATACAGTCACACCTGCAGAGCAGTGACTGGAGAGATAAGTGTTAATATAGCCAGTGTATATCATTTTTGACTCGCCCTTGTTTTATAAGCTGTGTAGTCAGCCTTTGTTCTGTCAGTGAGTGATCAAGTGATTGTGTAAGGCCTCTGAGTTTAGATTTGAGTCAGTGCTGAGCTCACCGTACTGCTGTGAAGATGTTTGGTGTTGCGTAACTTGCCCACCAGACCATCGCTGTCACTGCACAGAAATACTGCAGGATGTGATTTTTACTCCATTACGTGTTGTTTTTTTTCCCTTCCCACTACACAAACACGGGATTGAAGAGATGAAGAGATTTAAAGAGATTAAGTATTTAATTAGTGATGTGTATAGATCCACAGCTATTCCTGTAGTATGTTATGTAACGTTATGTTAATTATGATGATAATCCATTGATGGAAGTCTTCTGATCATAGATGGAGTTCTGGAAGACGCGCAGCTTGTACACCGTGAACAACAACGCGGACACGCGTTCGGGGCGCGCCGACACCGTGTACATGGTTGTACCCTTGCTGGGCGTAGCCCTCCTCATTATCATCGCACTCTTCCTCATTTGGCGCTGCCAGCTCCAGAAGGCCACGCGCCGGCGTCCAGCGTACACGCAGAACCGCTACCTGGCCAACCGCAACACGCGCAGCCTTCCCAGAATCCTCGTACACCGCGACACCCCTTCGCATACGGACAACTCGCACTCCAACGAGAGGCACTCCAGCGCGGTGCTCAGCGGAGGCGAAAGGGAAAGAGGCGGAGTTATCTCAGGGACCCTGGACTGCTCGTTGCAGCCCCCGAACAGCCGCGGACTCTACGTGCAGGACTCGTCTATGTCCGTGGCGTCACGTCTGTCGGGGGCCACGCCTCCTCCGTCTTACGAGGAAGTGACTGGCCACTTGGAGAGCAGCAGCGACGAGGTCACGACCCCTTACAGCGACCCGCCACCCAAGTACGAGGAGATCGTTAAAGAAAAGTAAGGGAGTGTGTTATGTAGAAAGGAACCTCAGTGTGTTTTGGATCCACCCAAAATTTCATAAGGGTGTACATGAGGCGCACTTACTACATTTTTATTTTTTTTTGTCATCATGAATAGTACTTTTTTTCCCTTGGAGTTGTGCTTGCTTTCGTGGATGGGATGCCTGTGTTGATTTTTTTTTTTTCATTTTTTTTTTTTTTTCACACTCTTACTGAACCACAACCAGCTGCTCACAGCACGGCTACACCTCACGCCATCGTCAGTGTCTTTCACCACATTCAGTGCTTTTAATGAATCGAGCCTCCACTCTTGTTAAATGCAGCGAGACACAGACACAGGCTGTTTTTACAGACACAAGCTGCTTAGTTGGAGCCGCAAAAACCTAACAAGAAAGGGACAAGCGCTTTTTTTCTTTTCTTTTTTTTTCTTTTACCAAATGGAGAGTTTAGCATTTAATGGAAAGTTCACGTGCCATACATATTCCACATGTTCATTGCTACTGGAGTAACCAGGAAGTGATGACTATGGCGGCGTTCTTATTAAACTGCTTCACGAATATAGACATAGCATTAGTCGGGTTATTGCATCAGAAAGGAAAACGAGTAGGTGACTTTCAAATAATATGCAAATAATAAGACATGTGACAGCATTAGAAAGATTTGCCACTGTTTGTAAAATGGAAGCAGAGGTGATTCTATGGTATGTCGGGGCTCTGGGGAAAAAAATTCGCAGAGAACCTCACAAACCAGCAATCGTCACCGTTATCGTATGAATAGTAATAGGGTTTGCCAGCCCTCGGGGCCCCTTCCAGCCCTGGGGCCACAAGCAGTTTCTTGTTGACAAGCAGCGCCTCTGACTAGCCAGAGATTTCACCAGGGCTTACTCTTAATACTGTGCTCACACATACACATAATTCTAATACGCTGCATGTCCATACTGAATTTGTAGCAGCAGCTCATCTCCCAGGGCAGGTAGGACAGAGTGGCAATGTATAAATCAGCTGTTCGACTAATCTCTATCTTCATAAAGTCCACATCTACATGTATTTTAAATATCTTTAAAGATACTACTTATTTATTTTCTTTTTTTAGCCTCACCAATGATTTCTAAATGCCTCATTTGAGCAACAAGCTGCAACAAGGCCCAATGGGACAAGATTAACGCTGCCCCATTTTCAGTGAAGAAGGAGCAATGGAGTGAACAATTAATGACATAGGTTGCCCAGGGCATTGTTTTTACTCTAGATCAGCGTAAATATTTAGGTTATTTTGGATTTTGAAGCGGGAAATAGTGTTAAAAACATGTTTTTTTCCCCGCTGAATTTAAAACAGTTCGTTTTCATGGAAAAGTTTTGATAGATAGTAACCTACAGCATAAGTCATGTCAAGGCCTTTTAGAAGTGTTACTGTTAATGTCGCTCTGCCCAACCAGTCTGTACAGTCATGAGCTGCTGCTGCCAAAAAAAAAAAAAACCAAACACACTATAGACAGATAGCACAACTACTGGATAACCTAACATTCCAGATCCCTAAATATTCTTCCCCCTTGTCCCTCCCTCTGCTCTCTGACTGTTTACAGCTTTTCTTACTCTTTTTTATAATGGCTTAAACAAACTGTGTGAAAACTGTAGAGAAAAAAAAAAAGTATTCCATTGCTTTCGACTTCACGAAGTGCTATACCATAGTATTTTGTACAATGCTGCTCGTCTTCACGTCGTTTCATTCCTCACAAAACTATTCACGCCTCCCGGCTCGGAGTCTCAACGAGTCGCTAAACTGCCCGACTGAATAGTCCTTTTCTTTCCAGCTCAGGTTTAAGCCAATCGACTGCCACCTTTGCAGGAAATCATCGTGTGTGTATTACAGTCTGGAGTATACAACAGACGCACGGATGTGAAATACTTTCTCACTGCCAGTACCAAACCTAATGATCGTGCACAGTGTGTTATGACGTGAAAAGGAGGATTGTAGCAGGTTTAAGGGCAGTTTAGTTTAGCACAGATATAAATATAAAAGAACGTAGGTTCACATGTTCAGCAGAGTGTATTAGTAGGACTCCCAATCCAAAGAGTTTTAGTGTTGACTCCTAATTACGTTTCGCAGACGCTTTTATCCAAAGCAAAGGTTTTTTTTTTGAGTGTAGAGTTGTGATCCATGTGTGTTGCTTTTCATTTTTCATTTTGAAAGCGAAGAAACTTATTGTTATTGTTTGGAAATGGAATTCTTTTTCTCAGCATTCAGCGTTTTCTTCCAAAATTGGTTACCTCTCAGTTCCCATCCACCTCTTAGCTCACACGTGAAATGACGCCTACAGGCTGAGGAGGATGACGGCTTGAGACAATCACATCATCTCAAACTGCTGCACACTCAGAGGAATGACCTGATGATCTGCCGTCTTCTAAATACACGAGCTCATAGAGAGATATGACTGGCTAGATGATTGGCTTGTCTCACTGTGATTGACAGGTAAGAGAGTAGGCTCCTCCCACTCAGAGAGCATTTCCCGGCCACTCACGTCTACCGCAAATACAACAGGGAGGCAAAAATAATTTGTAACAAATAAGATTATTATTTTTTTACTTTTCATTTTTTCTACTTGTTTCTCCAAACAAAGTCGAGAAGTCGTTATGACTCCAAATATCAAGCAAAAAATGCTCCCACCCAGAAGTACAAGTACAGCATTCTTTATGCTTTTTTTTTTTTTTTTTGGTTTGGCTACAGTGTGTAGGTCTCCTTACTTTGTTTTTATTGTTATTTTTAAATATTTAATTTTAACACAAGCATGTATTGGAGTTCTTTAATTATATTAATGATAATTTTGGTCAGTATTAAGATTACGATTATTTAACACGATTACTTATTGACTTTGGAAACATCATACATTTATTAAACTTTTTTTCACGCAAGATTTTCTTAAACTTGCAATATAATTCAACTGGAAAACCATTAAAAAAAATAAGTGTTAAAAAAAGAGAGCGAGAGCGCGGGAGTTTGGGCTTAAACGCTGTAAAACAAACGGTTGTTCTGGATTTCTAACGCACATCATTGTGAAACAGTAATTGTTTGAAATTTATTTTGTTTCTTCGCTTTTTTTATTTTGAAGCGAAAATTGTGAAAAAAATGTCATTTAAATTGGTTTAATCTGACCGCACTAGTATGTAGAGCTTTGCGTTTTAATCAGTTATGAAACAGAATTGACCTTTTGTTGGTTGTTTTAATTAACTGTATACATTTTTAATTCAGAATTGATTCACACCTTGTATAATTATTTCGGCTTTAACTTCCACAAACAAATTGTTTAGTGGTCTAAAATGGACAAATTCCTTAAAAATTTACCACAACTTTCGTGCAAAAAGCATAATCATGTTTTGCAAGATCATCCTCTTCTTTTGAGTTTATGTGCGGTTGGTGCACTATCGCCACCTACTGGACTGGAGTGTAGAGCAGAAACATAAGACATGACATTTAAACAACCAACAAGACAAGTTACACATCATTTCAGGGTTTATTAAATAACATTAGTAGATTTTAATACTGTAAGGAATATAGCTGCTTGAGACAATAAACATTAGTGCTAGTGAATCGCATCGGAAATCGCAATGCCGAAAAATAAATTTAACCGAAAAAATAATACTCATTGACTTAAAATCCACAAACATGTAATTTTAAACATTTAATTTAGCTTTTTTGTTTTCTTCAATTCAAAATGAAAATGCCCAACATCGACTGATCCATAGAGCTCAGGCTTTCTGTTTTCAGGTCCCAACAACAGGTCTACCCTGGGATTTAATCTGGGATGGGATGCTAATCCAGATTACAAATCTGAATAAGAAGCTATTCACTACTGTTTGTAGAAAAGTGGCTGAAATGAGTTAAATGCACAAAGTGCAATGTGGGTGTAACAAAATATAACATTCAGACTGTAAAGTTTTCTCATTCTTTGAGCACAGAAGGTGTGTTGATTATAAAACTTCATGAAAACTGTTTGGTATTCAATGAAACATCCAGTTGTTTCACACAAGTTTCTACACGGACTGAAACTCTGATTGAATAATATTTTACACCAAGCCCTAGTGACTGTGTGAAGTGTATTGATGTGTGGAAAGTCTGATCCGAGATCAGTTTGTGATTTTGCTCTTGACGAGTGACCTTGACGAAGTTTGATGAGTGAAAGGGCGGATATGTGAAGCTTGGATGCTGAAAAGGTGTTTGATTATGAATAATGTATACTAAATATACTAAGTATAACTAATATTTCTGAGATTTATACGTATATACGTTCTGATTTGCATCTCAAAACCATAACCAGTACGTTTTAATGTTACTAAACCTTACATTTATTAACATGCACATTTATTAAATATGTCATAGTAGAAGTGATCTGTATAGAAATTAAATACATGACGTTCATATTCAGATACTTTTGCCAGCTTCTAATGAGAGAGAGAGACAGTACAGTGAGTACCTGTGATGTCTTGGGCATTGTATTATCTTTACTACTAAAATTTCTAGTTCCAAACCTAACTTAAAAATAATAAATAAATAAATAACATTAGAGAAGAGTTTTTGCTTGCATTTAAAGAAAGCAACATATTACATGACTGACCGGTTTTCAGATGGAAACAGCAATAACAGAAAAAAAAACTTAATGTTGGCCCCATGGGTTTTGCATACAAATAGAAGTTAGCGAGTGTGACAAAGTTACCCAAACTATCCAACCAAATTTTCAGCATGCTCAGCAAAACCTAACATCTGTTTTACTTCCAGTTTTGTGCAAACGTCTTGCATACAAAAATGTCTTGAGAAAAGATGCTTTAAAAAAAAAACATAGAAATGTTTATAAAGGTTCAGTGTGAAAACTTTTTGCTTAAAATAATCAGTAGTGTTAGATAAAGATTTGTGCGGTTATATAAGTAAAACAGCCGTTGTGTTTTACTGTGTGTGCTGGAGGATATGCCAGAATTCTTCTGATAACTTTGTCACACTTGCCACTTTCTATTTTCATGCATTTCATTTTTGTGAAATTCTGAATGTTTTGTACATAATAATTCGGAAATGATGAGCATACATATGTGCTACGGATGGTATGGTGCCCTTGACTTTTACACAGTACTTATATACATATACAGAGGGACATTCAATCCCATCCATTCTCTCTCTGTGTTGTTTCCCACTTACCCATCTACAATGTGCCACCAGAGCCACGTGATTAGTTTCCACGTGTGATCACGTGCAGATTCGCTGCTCCACTCAGATTAACATGACGCATATTGCTTTTTTATTCCGTTCAAACCAATGTCTTACTTTTTTTAAGACAAATATTATGTCCAGCATTGTACCACGGTTCTAGATATACAATATATTTAAGTTCATGTACACCTATTTCTTTACTTTTTTTTATATTTTACTTTACTTGACTTTATCAATGAGCTCTGATGATATTTGTTGTTGTAAAACCTGTTTATTTCATATGAACAATTATCAGTCCATGTATGTGTGAAAGTGTATAAAACAAGTGAAACACAAACTCCTGGCTTATTTTTGTCTTTTCCGTTTTACATAGACCTACCATTTTTAACATATTCACTGGCCTACTACTTGACTTCAATAGAAATGTTGTTTGATCTTAGAGTTATCCAGCTGTCAGCCAATCAAGTAGCAGCGGTGTAAAAATATGAAATTTCTCATTGAGACATTCAGTAAACTGCTGATCTTTTGGAATTTTTCTTATACCACTGTATCTAGAATTTTTACAATTTCTGCCGATTGGCAGAATTTGATTTAGAGCTGACTGAAAGGTCATATAATAACTCTCATAGCCATTCTTTACAAACATGGTGAACTGAAAATCTTCTCCTGGAAAGCTGTAACCACTTATAACATTGCCATTGTTTTTTTCTTTTTCTAAATGTTTACTGTTCAGCTTCATGAACTGCATTGTGCTTCTGGAACATGATTAGCTGCCTGGATAACTGCATGAATGACAAACGTTTCTATCAAAATGGCCGCCAGCCATTTGTGCATAAAAAAAAATATTTACACCTTTTAATTTTTTTAATAATGTTATTCATACCCATATAGAGCGTTTGGGATATATTATATATATTATATGATATATATGTTATATGTTATATGATATGATGATCTGGCCAAAGAAACAGAAAATGAAGATGATTTTCATGTCATACTGTATGCTTTGTGTTTTTTTTTGGTGTCTTAAAAAAAATGTCACCCACCCAAAATGATGTATATTTCAGTTTACATCTTTATAGAGCTTCCAGAGTCACGCTGGTGTAAAAACAGATATAATTATCATGTAACCCAAGCTGTAAGAAATATGTTCATGTGTACAGTATGTCAGTCTGGTCGTAAATGCTGTACAGTTAAGAAGCTTGAAAAATAATGCAAAGCACTTGTATTTCAGATTACTCCATTTGCACTTTTTCAAGTATGTTTGTTGTAGAGCACAGAGTGTGTAGTGGATTGTGAACACCCATAGCTGTGACCCAACTGCTAGACGTTCTGAAATATTCAATCTCTGCTTTAGTATTACAAAAGGTTACCTTGACAAAACAGTTTAAAGTCGTGCTTCATGAAAGAATCACATATTATACTCGACCAAAAATGTAGTTGATCAACTGTGATTTTTAAAATATATATATTTTAGCCATTCCTTTGAGCTTTACGGCTAACGAAGGAACACTAGATTCTGACACTAACTGATCACTTAGCAGAGCATCATTTTTGCCAATTAATCTTTAATTTCACAAGTTTTCACAACAATTTAAATGTTTTACTTGGGTTAAGTTTGGAATAAAGATCGCCGACCACATGATTTCTGTCACATGTCATCTATGATGTACTTTTATCTCTTTTATAGCTGATGATATTTTGTTTTCTATGAATCAAAACACTTTTTGCAAATTTTGTGACAGTTTTGCCATTCAGTTTGATGCTAATTGTTACACGAGCTTGTAGAACTACATTTGAGCTGAGGTAATTAAAGTAAACTTGTCTTAGCTGATCGACCTGATTATTCTGGAATTCAGTGAAAATGTATGTTTGATTTATTTATTATTATTATTTTTTAAAAATAAATCCTGAACCTTAATTAATTTGAAAGATAATCAGTGGACTCCACATGCACAGCTAGCCGGGGGTTGAGGTTGTAAATACATTTGTATTTTTATTTTAAATTATTATTATTATTATTATTATTATTATTAAACAATGAATTTACTCCCATTCTATTGTGTACTCTGGCATAACAATGTGTTCCAAGTGCCAAAATTGAATTACTGTTAAAGCACTGACTATATCTTTTGTGAATTATTAAACAAGTGAATTATAAAGTTGTACTTATTTTTTTTTTTGTTCCACTTAATCTTAAAAAAGAAAAGGGTTCACATTATTTTTGTTACCTCAAAATTTATCATTTCACTGTGTCTTTTGTATTGTCTGATTAAGAATCGTTTTCGTTCTTGATTCGTCTTAGAAGAGTCGTTTAGGCAAAACGACTCTTCGAAGGTGAATCAAATTAATCGAATCGAAAGTGTAATTTAAACACAGGTTAACAGCAAACACTGTGAATTCAGTTTTACTTACGAATCTACATTTGTCGTCATAGGATTTCTAATTTATAATCAAACTATGACGTGTATTATCTGTGTAGTCATCCGAACTTATGAGTCGGTTCAGTTCGTAGAGAGTGAGTCGTTTGCTGGTCGTGTCAGCCTTGTTTATCACGTGAGGTCATCATCATTCGCGGTGAAACTTGAGGTTTGTGAAATATTTTGAGGAAATTAGTTGTTTTTGTGGTAAGATTTGTGGTAAAGTTTGTGTGAAAGTCAGGGAAGGCGTTATATGATGCTAACACCGCTAGCACTGTGACGCTATAGCTAGCAAGTGTCAGTCTGTCCTTCATAGCAGGCTAGCTTAGCTAATTTATCGAAATATTTTCGAATAAATTATAGATATAATATTTTATGCATAAACTGATGTGTTTTAAAGTTGTTTTTTCCCTTAAAAATATAACGTCTTACTTTGCTAATTATCGCTGCCTAGCAGAACGTTTAAAAGCTCTTATCTAGTTTATAGCTAGCTGCTCTATACATTATATCTCATTACTTTTCTGTATAACTGGAATTCATGTTATAGACACAACACACATTTTCTCATTCATTGTTCCAATCTGCTGAAATAATTCGTCTAAACCTTGCATTTGTATGAGTTTTTGATCAGACAAGCAACAGGTTTCATAACTAACTTAGGCTGTAGTATTGGAACAACACTGTGATGGTGTAAAGGTTATTGAAAATTATTTTAGGTATTCATATTTGGTCAAAAAGTTGCATTAGTTAGGAATTAGTCTGTAAAGTGCAATATAAATAGTTGGAATTATGAAAGTTTGTGTGCTATGCTAAAGCTTTTCTAATTTATGTAGCCATGTATTTATTAATTAATTGATTATCTTATTGATTTTATCCCTTTCATAAAGTGTAAATATTAGGCTGCTTCATTTATAATCTGGTCATTTTGGGAACTGGAATGCTTTTGAGTTTACAAATGTTTCACTGATAAATATTATATTATAGATATAGACAGATAGATAGATGTTTCGCCTGCCATGCGGAAGGCCCGGGTTCGATTCCCAGCCAGTGCCCAAACCCCCCAGCCACTGGATGCAGTGC
>JAQMYG010000011.1:2499394-2517440 GCA_030014215.1 Clariallabes teugelsi
TTATTTAATCTCAAAAGGCTGCAATTTATTACAGTTAAGGAATTTATATAGAGATTGTCAATAATTTAAGTATTATTAATTTTTTTATTTTAAGTTTATAAAGATCATTTGTCCAACTATTTGCTTAGATAAATAAATTTAAATAGAAATTGCTAAATTCAATAATGAAATGTCACAATGTATTAAAAAAAAAAAAAAAAAAAATTATATATATATACAAATTGTTTCCCATTAAAAAAAATATATATCTTCACTGTCTTCAAAAATAGAATTAAAGACTTGGATAGTGTTGAAATTTGTTTAAAAGTGGACATCATAATTTGCTAAAGAAAAATTACGATAAATTAGCTAAAAAAAATAAAAACCTTGCCGAATGTTGATTAACATTTCAATTTAAAAAGAATAACCCAATATGTTTAGCTCTTTCTAGTACAAACTTAAAAGATTGCTAAAAGAAATACCAAACTCATTTATAACCACCTTCATCATCATCGGCACCACCACGTTTATATGACGTCACAAATTTCACACTTTTTCATTTTTTTATTTTTTATAAAATTACGAAATGAAGAGCTCTTGCAAATGGAGAATGCACCTTTCCAACTGGTATGTCGGAAACCTCTCGTTTCTCACTCGGTCATGAATGCAGCGTTTGTGTTCATGGAATTTTAAGGCGCAGACCAGATTTGTCCAGTTATACTGTATGTATAATAATGTAACTGTGGAGAGTGAGGGGTATTTCTTTTTCATGGAGTCATTTTGACATCTAAGGTAATACAACAATTATTATGTGTTGGTATTAAAACCAAAAAAAAAAAAAAAAAAAAAAACACATGTTTTCGGTGACCAGTTTTCACACATTCCTGAATTTGTAAATATGTACATAAAAGAAATGATATGAACCGTTAAGATGTCAGATTTTATGAACACACTGAGCAAAAAAAAAAAAATGCATATGGAACATTTATATGACACATTAATTGGCTAAATTTAGCAGACCAACCGTTTCGATCCAGCTCAATGGAGCGTCATTTTGTTCATCTATTCTTTATAACACGTATACATGGTGTAAATCTTCTCAGTTTCCTTTGGTCGAAAGCGTAATGTATACTATGAATTCCCTGGAATTTCTCATACACGACACATCAAATTATATACAGTATAACAGACAATATAATCGATCATACGAGGGGCGTTCAAGTCAAAGTGGGACTTGAGTCTCATCTGTAAATATCAATCGCTTTCACACCTTCATTTACCAGACATTTCATCACAAGTCCTGGTTTGACTTGAACGCCCCTTGTAGTAACCACAAAAAAAGTGAAATGGATAGAGACTCGGCAGACCTTGATGTATGAAATGACTGCTTGAGTAGCTCAACACGTCACAAGGCGTGGTGCTTCACGCACAGATGCAGTTTGAGTGGAAAGAAGGACACTTGCTGGTCCGAACCCCGCCCCTTTACAAAAAATTTAACAAACAAACAAAAAACAAAAACCCACTCCATATTCACTCACAATCACTTGCTAACACAAACCCAAAACCAGTTGGGTTTTTCTTTTTGCATACGCAGCACAACCACAGACTACGCAGTTCTGTGAGGTCAGTACTCTTCAACACTCCAGCAGTGCCTTTAAAGTTCACAGGGACGTACACTCCTATCTTACACGCGGTCTTACAGTATTAAGATATAGTATTTACATGTAACGACTATTTCACTATTCGTCATACTATCATATAAGTGCCGAAAATCGATAACATTGGTATATGTGCACTATCTAGTTCAAATAATGTCGAAAGCTTTAAAAGTAGTGCAATAAATGCAAAACAAAAAGGTTGCCAATACATTTGGTCCTAAACTCCACAGAATGCCACCAGAGAATACTGTACAAAACGTTCATCATGACCGACGTGGTGTATTGTTTTATACAGGGCATAAAAATGTAGTGCATTTCAATATGCCATGAGTGTCCCCAAAGTACGAACACGACAAATCCTTCACCTGTTGCGCGCGTGTGTGTGTGTTTGATCGAGTGTGTGTTCAGATGAGTATTTCCACCATCTCGTTATCTACATCTTCCTGCTTTTGTGCCGGTGATTGGGGTTGTGATTGTGGTTGTTGATGAGACTGCACCGGAGCTCTCCTCTCCAGAGTACTGTTGTGGAACACTGGAACGTCTGATGATGACAAAAACTCCGATTAGAACCATGCGCTGTGTATAAAATATGAAAGCAGATATAAAACAGCATCGATACTGATGGAGAATAATCCTAAATTCAGTAAATCCTCAACAGAGTTCACAGTCCAATACAGTGGAAAACAGCTCTGAGACACAAATGTGTCCGGGATTCCCTTCCCGATTTAAAGGCGCAGAGACAACGCAGTTACATTTCACTGAGAGATTAATATCCTTAAGTGTGGTTACAGTTTTTGGCCACATGATGGCAGTGTAGGGAAAGGGGACAGATTTAGTCAAGTTGATTGGTATGCTTTACATTGTATATTTGTGTCAAAGGCGTATAAGACTCACTTTGTCGGACTTAAGAACAAATCGGACTTACGAACACGCTCCCGGAACGGAACTTGTTTGTAACTCGGGGACTATCTGTATAACTCATACTGGACCACTTGTATAACAGGAAATGCACTTTGCTTAACATTAAGTCCACTTTGTTGAGCTTCTAAAAATGTAATCGGATTTAATGCTACTAGTAAAAAGCTTTTTAAGTATTTGTAGTACTTGCTAGTATTTGTCTTTGATCAATCAACTTGCGATGATCAATGACAATGACCACTTGTTAAACACAACAATAGTCATTATACGGCGAGTTAGGCGATTAGGACACACAAGTTTCCCAGTTATCTCTCTGTCATTGGAGCCACCATTGGCAACTTAATGATCGACAAGATTTTAAGATATTTAAACTACAAAGAACACACTTACAGCATTAGCTTAAGTGGTTCACGTATTAAAGTCTGTACTTGAGTGTGGGTATGTGTATGTTACCTGCTAGACGGTCAGGAATGTAGACAGGACTGGGGCTGCTGATGCGGTTGTTGGCTGCTACGCTCTGCAGCGCCGGGGTGCTGGGTTTGCTCGACTCCTGACTCTTGTCCGTCTGCGTACAGCTGTCCCGGCTGCCCGTCTTCGAGTGTGCAGTGGCTGGCATCGGGGTGGAGGGAAGCACCGGAGACGGGGAAGACGAAATAGACTCTGTCCTCAAGGAGTCACCTCTGAATTCTGGCCCCAGTAATACACCTGTTTAAAAAAAAAAAAAAAAAGGTGTTTGACATTTTATTCAGCCATTACTGATTATGTTTAGACTTAAATGACAATATTTGTTTGTTTGGCTTTACACTTTGAATTTGAGGATGAACACCATCAACAGTCGAAACTGTTCAGCAAGAAAAAAAAAAAAAAAAAGACATAAAACACACATGCTGTGAAACTTCACCAGAATTTCTGGAACAAACAAACCCGTGCATGTTGGGACATGTCAGCAGACACACCAAATCAACAAAACAATCTGTTTGTTTGCCAACGAAGCAGCAAAATGCATTTGTGCTTATTTATTTCGCAACCTGCACAAATACCCCAACTGAAGTGGAGGGACGAACACTGGAAAATTATCCACCCTTAATATTCTTTTTTAATATTCTCAAACTGTCCAGTTTCAGTTCACCCACTCCTACTGTAGGCACAGACTTCCATCTGCCTCAAGATTCGAGTTGTTTTGTGCTTTTCTGCTAAGTTGTAGAACGTTTTCTCATTAGGCACGATTGATTTGTACCGTCCCAGGAACGATGACCCAAAATCTGAGGAGATCAGCAGTTTCTGAAACACTCATGACCCCATCAAGCAACCAGTCAGCCTAATTTTCTTTCCTCGACCCATTCCTATTTCCTATTAAGTGTCCTTTCTTACCCAGACTGCCCTTCCAGCTGCGGTCCTCCTTGCGTTCCTCCGTAATCGGGCTGCTCCCGCTGAAGCCCAGTGAGTGAGAGAGCAGGCCTGTGCTGCCCAACCCGCTCGAGCCCGTGGCTATGGACATGAGGGACTTGGAGGGACGCATGGCCGACGGGCCGTCGGATTTGCTGCCTGGCTCCTTGCGTGAACGTTGGTGCAGCACCTTGATCATGGCGTCCTTTTCGATGATCTGCGCGTGGAGGTTCTTGATGCGGCTCTCCATGTCCAGGCAGCGGCGGTTCGCCATGAGGATCTCCTCCTCTTCCTTCTGAATGCGCGCCTCCACCGAGGTGTCGTAGCTGCTGCTGGGCGAGTGGCTGATCAAAGCTGATGAAGTGTCTCTGCAGTAGAAAGTCATGTATATATAAACAGACTGAAACTAGGAACTCAAACCCAAAAGAAAAAAAACTTTTCACCAAGGTTAAATTCGACCAGCTGTAGCACAAAGTCTAGAGGAACATTTCCATAAAATGCTAAAAGTACATTTTGTCATTTTACCATCAAGAAATTCCACATAAAGCCATAATCTAAGTGTTCCCAGATTACTGATAATATTGCAGCGTTGCCAGCGAAATTTACACTTGCCTCCGAGCACCACAAACAAATCATCGACTTTTTAGCGTAATTGTTTCCTCATGCAAATGGTGCCTAACTTTGCCTGATTATCTGTAAGATTCCAACATTAACATTATTATTATAGTAATGATTCATCATCTGTACTTTTCTTCCTAATCGTTAGAAAAACGTCACTAGATTTGATCATAAACAGGCACTGGCACATTTGAGTTCCAGCATGATTACCCAAGTACAGACAGTAACAATAATGGCATTGTTGTCTCTACAATTTCAGCTGGTCACACAGACCTCAGTAAAACTCAACCACAGTGTAATGCATGAGAACACGCTATATCCCACACCAGTGTGTGTGTGTGTGTGTGTGTGTGTGTGTGTATGTGTTTACCTTTGCGTAGCAACAGATGCAGCAGCGTCCAGGGCGAACTGTCTCATGACGCTCTCCTCTAAGTATTTCTGCTCCCACTTGGTCATGTCGGCCTCCAAAGCCAAAATCCTCTCGTCTTTCTCGCGCAGGTGCTCCATCAGGGTCGCCGTGCTGTACTCGGGACCTGAGGGGTTCTGCGAGCTTCCCGATCTCTGTTTCAGAACCAGTAGAGGGGACAAACTTAGATTTGATCAGAGCAGAAGGTTAATGTCAAGTGACTTGTGTACTAGTTACTCAATCATTGTAACATAGTTCATCATTTATGTCTAGTAAGGTGGTTACCCAACATTTTGCTAGAGAGCACCAGAAAAGTTTGATGGTTCTTTGTTCCTCAACTGACATCACATGCCTTAAATCACCTATGAATTGACTTCAGTAGTATCTATTATAGCATGCTATTTAGTAGTTTAGTGCACAGGGTGGGATTTAGCCATGGATTTAGTATCTATTATAGAGTACTATTTAATACTTTAGTATGCAGGGTGGGATTTAGCCATTTAGATTTAGCCACAAGATTTAGCCACTATTTAGCATTTTAGCGTGGGATTAAGCAGTGGGTTTATTATCTATTAGAGCGTACCATTTAGTAGTTTAGTGTGCAGGATGGGATTTAACATGGACTTAGTATCTTGAAGAGTGTACTGTTTAGTAGTTTAGTGCGCATGGTAGGATTTAGCCATTTAGATTTAGCCAAGGGATTTAGCCACTATTTAGTAGTTTAGCATGCAGCGTGGGATTTAGCCCTGGATTTAGTATCTATTAGAGCGTACTATTTAGTAGGGTAGTGTGCAGGGTGGGATTTAGTATCAGTTAGATCGTACTATTTATTAGTTTAGCATGCAGCGTGGAATTTAGCCCTGGATTTAGTATCTATTTGCATGCATACTATTTAGTAGTTTAGTGTGCAGGTTGGGATTTAACATGGATTTAGTATCTTAGTAGTTTAGTGCGCAGGGTAGGATTTAGCCTTTTAGATTTAGCCATGTGATTTAGCCACTATTTAGTAGTTCAGCAAGCAGTGTGGAATTTAGCCCGGGATTTAATATCAGTTAGAGCATACTATTTAGTAGTTTAGCATGCAGCGTGGAATTTAGCCCTGGATTTAGTGTCTATTTGCATGCATACTATTGAGTAGTTTAGTGTGCAGGGTGGGATTTAACATGGATTTAGTATCTTAGTAGTTTAGTGCGCAGGGTAGGATTCAGCCATTTAGATTTAGCCATGGGATTTAGCCACTATTTAGTAGTTCAGCGTGCAGTGTGGGATTTAGCCCGGGATTTAGTATCTATTAGAGCGTACTATTTAGTAGTTTAGTGCACAGTTTGGGGTTTAGCCATTTTATCTGATTTCCATTTGCTTTACCCCTGTCTGAGAAAAACCTCAAAGCTCCTGTTGTTGTAAAAACCTCAAAGTTCACATCAATGGCAAACTAAAAAGAATTGCATATTTTGGACCCAGACTAATGTCCTCCAGGACTAAATGCATTAATCAATCCCCCTCTCCATCTCAAATCAGTCCAGTCTAAAAAGGGCTTTAGAGTCCTGAAGGATTTTGCAGGAGAAAGGCACCATCAACAAAGAAACCTAGTTCAATTCATGGAATCATAAGTACATAGCTTAGATTAGTTCAGAATTCTGTGTCTAGAGACACACTTCTTGAATCGCAGCGTGTTATTTAGCTGGCATGGCTAAGACTTTCTCCTGTATCACTCTTGAATAAAGCATACAGCTCCAAGGAGGAATCTAGTACCTGGGCCTCTAATAAGAATCCCAGCTGTTTGTTCTTCCTCTTTTCTCTCTCTCTTTCTTTCTCATACTCTCTTATACACACACACACAAAGACATCCAGTGCACAACCTTTCCCCCAGATTAAGGGTGATGTAAAAGAACCAGTCCACTTTTGGATTAGACACAAAGGAATAACGTAAGTGGAAGAGAAGAAACACAACATCTCCAGTGGGAGGACCGGTTCCTGATGACTGCACCTGAGCTCAGGCTACGTCTGGCGAAGTGCTTAATGTGTGTGTGTGTGTGTGTGTGTGTGTGTGTGTGTGTTTTGTACCTGTTGCATCCTGAGTGACTCCAGCTCTCTCTCCAGCCGTGTGCGTAACCTGTGCTCCAACTGCTCTCGCTTCTCACAGGCAGCCTGTAGCTGAGCCAGGGCCTGCTGCATGCGCTCCACCTTCTCCACGTAGACCTGCTTCTTCTTAAGCTACACACACACACAGAGCAGGAGGCAAGGGTGTGAGTCTCATTCATCCAGGTGATAAAATTACAGCACGTGTTACAGGACTACAGTAATGATACAATTTGATTCAACAAGATTCAGTTCAGTTCGATTGACGCGTCTCCACGATAAATGCTTTTAAAACATTTCTGCCGAGTCAAAAGGCCATCTTGGCAAATTATTAAACTATATCTTATGAGGTTATAATAAACCAAACACAAGCTTATTAAACCTATTTATAGCCGTATCCGAGAGAGCTGGACTGGTTTTCCGTTACACCCCTAGCACACAGGTGAGCTTCGCTTAACTGACAATAAACCTTACAATACCCCCCTTTGTGTTCTTCAGACTCCTCCCCCTTTCCCCCCCCCCAAAAAAAAGAAAAAAAATGCTACTTTCGACTCCACCAGAAGCAATAATTGTGGCCCAAATGAATGGCCCGATTTAGCTCTGGCGACTCTGCGAACTAGAAGAAGCAGAGAAAGAGGATAAGTATGCCGTTTCCATTTATTTAGACAGGGCTGGCTGGATGAGTGGGTGGGGGGGGATTTCACGAATTCAACCATCTTCAAGTTCTTTCATGGCAGACAACTCAAGAGGCTTTGTTCGCTGGGACAAGCGGCTGTTTGTGACAGGGCCGGAGGAAAGTGGAACAGGCTGGCACGTTCTGGGTTTGCGGCTTGTTCAACGCTGGCCAAAAGGCCATCTGGGGCCGAGCCAGTTGAGCCGAGGCACATTCTCCAAACATGCTCAGAGTCTTCAAGCTCATTAGAGTTAAAAACCACACGTACACTGCTGATGTTATTCCTGCCGTCCTTCTGGTTCGGAGGTTTCTTGGACTGGATGACGGCTAGCGGTTCGGTGCATCATTGCTAATTACGCGCAAGTTGAAAGCAAGGAGAAAAATGTGCTGATGCAATTTCTATTATCTAATACATAGCAGGAAAATATTTACAATGCATAAAAGTGAAGGAACAACCTACAATTTAAGACCCCCTTCGGTCAGTATTCTGTCAGAACAGCAGAAAACAAAGCATTCTCTTGTGCATAGCTTAATGACTCAGCAGACTCGGAGCAATAAAGTGAAAAACCCTAAATTCCACAGTGTTCCTCCGAGATGTTTCTTAAGCTTTAAACGAAAACAGATATTTCAGCCTTGGGCTAGAGGGCGAAAAAGTGTCCGCAAGAGGGCCCACACAAACGCACGCTGACGAAGACCTTGAAGGCGCTTTAAGGTAATTAATCCCAGACGTGACTGAAAACATGCAGCTCGGTACCCGCGAACGGAACGGAAATATCGCTGAGCTCACCTCCTCCTCCAGTTTGACTACTTTAGCCTGAGCGTTGTTCAGGGCCTGGTCGCGGATCTCGATGTGCCTGCGCTGGTCCTCGTTGGTGGAGCGCAACGCGTTAAGCTCGATCTCAAGTTTCTCCTTTTCCCGCTGTGTCTCTTTGTCTAAGGAGCATTGCAATGGGAAATCAGCTCAATCCAGGTTGCAGGCTATTGCAAACAAACCGTGAGCCATGAGCCACAATGCATGAAATTTCTACAGGGAGAACTTACTCTGAGCCAGGAGCTGAGAGATGGTTTTGCGGTTGTCCTCCGTGCCCTCACATTCTTTGGCTGCTAGCTGCTTATTGGCTGTTTCCATACGCTCTAGGATTAGAAGGAGGACATTTGAAGTTAGGAAAAAATGCGCCATGCGGTGCAAAAACATATTAAATTATTTTATATATTGAACTTTTTTTTTTATTGCAATCGAATGCATGTGAGAAAACATAACATTTTATACGTTGACCAAGGTCACGTCAGATGTAGTTTATTGCAAAGAATTTAAACAAGAAAAACAAATCATACATTCGGATCCTAAAATGAACTCTATATTGCTTTGCATATTAAAAAGTTTGTTGTGTAGTTTATAGCTTTGTATTGTCTACAGTACTTTCTTGAAATATGCTGTAACTCAACCACCAGAACTCAACTTGATTGCCGTAGAATGGCTAAGTCTTTTCTTTAAAAAAAAAAAGAAAGAAAGAAAGAAAAAAAAGAAAGACCGCTTCAACAAAAGAGGCATTATATCACGGGGGTTGCCGGTTTTTCGCAATCGCAAAACCTTCCACGAGGAAGCGGGCCAAACGTTAAAACAATATTTCCCGCATGTCAAGTCAACCACACTTAATGATGAGAATTCCAGAAGCAAATGTCCTGCTCCTTAACATGCAGTGGAAATTTAGATTTGTCCTGAACGTCCTAAAGAGGCAGGGACACTTTTCTCCCCCTCTCCGAGTATGCTGGAACTGTACAGCAGAAGGAATGAGGAATATGGGGAGGAAGAAATTAGGGCAAGAGTGAGAAGGAGAAATAAGTGAGGAGGGGGGGGGGGGGCTCTGATTTTGCTATAAAACTCTAGGGGCTCCCTGTGGACCGAGTCCGGGCTTAGTGCCATAAACCAGGATTTTCTGTGTTCTCTACTGCTCGAAAGAACACTGTGTGGCTTGAATAAAAATTTTTTTTTAAAAATGCAAGAACTACAACAACTTTTCGAGTGATAAGTTAACTGTGTGTGGTACTGTTTAAACATTAATCTTTCTTAATCTTTACGGCCTTGACATGATGCCATGATGTAGGAAAATCATCTAAAGAAATGCATATTATTTAGAACATAAGCTCATTTTCATATGTTTTCAGTATTTCAAGTTCTCATTTAATTGTACTGAAATTGTTCTGAAGTTCACTAATCAAAGGTGTTTAAGCCTTTTGACTTTTGATTGCGCAGAATAAAAACAAATTTTTTTTCTTATATATAATCCCCGGCTACACAAACGCATCCTTACGCTTGGATACCATCAAGGTAGAAAGTTTCGGAGTCATGATCGCTGAAACGCCGGCCCCCCAGGAACTCCAAACATGTGGACTGGCTTGAAGCCAGGTCAGGACTGTACGGGGGGATGTGGCGATAACTTCCTGCTGAGTTCCAGTAACGCACAACTGGTGCTGGTTAGTGATTGTGTGTACAATTCCAACTATTAGGCGTTCCACTCTCTGATCGTTGGTTCAAGATGTTCACGACTGCAGTGGTCTCCAAGCCGCCTCGGCCGGGATCGTCATTCACGAACGCATGACCTTTCAAATGTTTCACAGCGGCTAAGATACTCAAAATCATTGGGGCAAAGAAGGCATAGGTTTTACCAGGAAATCACGCATCATGTTATGGGAAAATTTGACGGTTCAGCTATTCATGGATTTTTGTGTCATTTATTAAAAGCTACGATCTGTGGTGTACCAAGCTACCCAGTGGGACCTTGCCTCTTTTAATGGCCTCATAAACCCAGCTCCCATAAAAGTACGTCCTCTTGGTGCTCACCTCTTAGATCCCTGTTGAAGTCATGCAGCCTGCGCACTTCAAGCTCCAGTTTGTTCCTCATGGTCTTCTCCAGGGCTTCCCTCTTGGACGAGGACTTAGCCAAGTTCTCATAAGCCTCAGACACCATCTGGATCTCAGTCTCTAGCTACAGAGGAGAAAATGTTACGTTTCTATCAAAATCACTGCACACTTTTCATTTAACCATAACTCTGTCAAGCTGGAGCACTTACCTTCTGAAGCTTGGACACCTTCTCCCCACACACCTCCATCTCCTGCTTGAGCTGCCGGTTCTCCTCAGTCAGCATGTCCACCATTTGCTGCGCACGTGCTAACATGGCATAGGGGTCACCCTGGAGCGAGTGGGGGTGCGGGTAGTGCTGGCCTGGGCCAGGCTGCTGCTGCGACTGCGGATGAAACTGGTGCTGGTGCAGGTGGAGGCCTCTGGGTGCCGAGCCATAGGGGTCATGAGGGAAGCCATGAGGCCGTTGATGAGACGAGGGGTGAGGCAGGCTGTGCCCGTATAGCTCGCCCTGATGAGAGCCAGGCCCCTGTGGGCTCCGTGGCCCCATTGTGAAGGGTGGTTCAACCTGGTGGACCATAGCTGCAGAAGAATGCGAAGAAGCCAGGATGCTGCTGAGAGCGGACGACTGAGCGCGGGACAGCGAACCCACAGAGGTGACGGAGGACGTGGGGCTGTGCTGATGGATGGGCCTCTGGGAGTGTCCTGAGCTCTCTTTATTGGAGCTGAGAACACAGAACAAGCGATGAGCAATGATACACCATATTATTAACATTATTTACTAAGAGAAACTGGCATCGACTAGTTATAGCTGACACGATTAATGTGGTTAATGACTAATTGTACGATAAATAGTTGGCTGCTTCGTACCACAGCGGTGACACAGCAGGTGCCTGACTGAAAATATTTTTCACATTATCTTTGCAGTTTCTATAGAACTTAAAGACAAACAGTCAGGCTGTAACTTGCACTAGGCGATTACTACAACTGGGATGGCATTCTTTTGCTGTATGCCACAGTGGCTCTCAGGTAGATGAATTAAAGGAAAACAGGCAAAACTGGCTTTTCCTACAATGCCTGGCAGCATGTTCCAGCACTTCAGGGAAGGGCCAATCAACGGGGAATTCAATCTGTTCCCATTTCATGGCTCTGCAAAACACTTACTGTACCTGTTGATAACTCATAGGATAATTAGCTTTCTTCGATGTTTACGCTTCATTATTTTTCACAAAGACCTCATTTAACCTTATTGCTTATTGATTGTATAATCATGCTCTTTGTATCCTTTAAGAATTGTGGGGTAAAATATACCCTAGTATCTTACTTTTAAAATGAATTCTCCCTCCTGAAATAACATTCCTTTAAGTTCTCTACACTTTATTTCAATTTATTTCCCGCTAGACTACACCACAGGTAAGAACTTTTCTCCAGGATTGAAAGAAACTATGTCCCAAAAAAGGGTCTCTACAACGAAATCGCTCACCGGAAAGAGCCATACTCGGGCGGTGGCTGGTAACGCACATGAGGGACGTCGGCTCTGGACTGTTGAGCGGAGCCTCGGTGGTCTGAATAGTAGTGTCCTGGATCTTGGTGCTGTGGATGGTGGTGCTGCTGCTGTTTGGGTGGAGAATGTAGACCTTTATAGGGATAGTCTGGGGGCGGGCCGCGGTGAGGTCCCACCGGTTTGTAGTAGTCCCCGGGTGGTCCTGGGGGTTGAGGGAGCTGGGGGGAGAGTGGCGCACTGGTAACGGGTGCATGGGCTTTGACACCGCTGGTGGCCAGAGAAAGCTGCATAAGCCTCTCGCTGAGAGAGCGCACATGACCCTGCTTGAGGTCCTTCAGGCCATCGTCCTGGTGCACTTTGGCTGCGCCAAGCCTCTGTACTGCGGGGCGGCCCTCCGGAGGACGTACCTTTGCATTAGTGACACCGGTGACATAGAAAGCAGCGCCCACCGCCGGGCCAAGCTGCGGTTGTGGCTGGTGGCCACGGAAATACTGTGACTGCACCTTGGCTTCCTCGTACGAAGGCAAGTCCTCAGGGTTCTGGCCTTGGGATCCGGCTCCTCCGCTGCCACCTCCGCCGCCCACTCCTCGTAGGTTCATCTGCTTCTCCATGCCGTTGTCTGCCTGCAGCTCTTGGCCCTGTGGCTCCTGTCGGGCAATGTGAGCGACCATGGCGTGTTCGTCTCCGGGGCCCAGGAGCTGCTGTTGCTGCTGCTGCGGAGGCTGTGACTGTTGTTGCTGCTGCATCTGCTGCTGCTGCTGCTGCAAGGCAAGGTAGTTTCTGCTTTCTCCATAGCGCATCTGCTCCTGCAATAGCCGCTGCAGGACGGTGTGGCCTCCGCCGCTCGCCCCGGCGCTCGACGGCTCTTCGGAAACGGAGGCTGCCCCCCTCATTTCCAGCTCTCGCAAGCCACCCACCTCATGGAAGGAGGAGCTTCGGCCGCGGTCTACGCCCCCTATAAATGAAACAGAGGGCAAGGCATTTTCCTTTATAATAATAAGAAGAAGAAGAAGAAGAAGCAAAACAAGAAGCAACAGCACCAGAAGCATAACGACAATTTAATGTTACATGTAGCCAACAATGATTGTGAAAGGAAATGATATGTAATGAGCTCAGAAGGTTTTGCAGTAATCCTTGAGGAGCAGAATGGCCACAAAACAAAAATAATTCCAGAGGTTTCCATGCATTGACAGCTGGGTAATGAGATGCTCAAAGGAGCCAATGGATAAAATCAAATAAGAAGTAGTTTCTTTGTGAAATCAGGTTATAATTTCATAATTGATAAAAGGTTTATACCCAGAGTCAAAGCACGGACGTCCACCCAGCAGACCCTAACACCACCAGAACAGCACAAAGCAACTCCTATTGTTTAAAACATGCAGTGCAGAGCAGATAGCTAATGATCAACATCAACTTCAAATCCAAAGCTTTTGGAGAAAAAAATAAATAATAATAAAACAATATATATTCCAACCTAGAATTTGTCAACCCAGGACATTACAGTATGTCATGTTGCGATTTTAAAGTTACAGTGAAGTGTTAAAGCATACAAAGCCATTAAGATGAAACCATTCTATTACTGTAAACAGAGAGGATTTAGCCATAGATATTTAGTGCTTTACACAACACCGACCAATCAACCCAAAGACAATTCAGTGTAGGGGAAAAATACTGAATTTCTGTTACTTATCGTTAAATTGTTCTTAACACAGAATGGTTTCATTTTTTGGCCTTGCATGCAGCTTTGCAGTCTAGAAGTTAATGAACCATCTACAAAAGGTAGTGAAGGAGAATTTAATACATCTATTACTTTCTGATATTCTCCGCATTCTCAAGGAGGATGAAGCTTTTTTCCGAAACATCTGTGGCAAATAAATAAATGTACATCAAGTCAAGAACCGGGCCCATCGATGTACTGCTGCTCTCCGACAACACAGAGAGAGAGAGAGAGAGAGAGAGAGAGAGAGAAAGAGAGTGAGAATGATAGAGAGAGAGAGAGAGAGAGAGAGAGAGAGGCAGGCATAAAGTGACAGAGGGAGAAAAAAAAATAGCATTTCACAATGGCATTCTTTTCCTGCGCACCCACCCATCCACCCCAAAAAAAACACATACTGTAACTTCCATTTCCTGTTGCTCTTCCCATTAGTTTTCCTCCCCCCTCCTGTGCCCAAACTGCCTCTCTCTCTCTTTCTCTCTCTCTCTCCTCAGAACTATTACAGAGATGGCAGTGATGATGAGGATGATGATGATGATGATGGCAGCAGAAGAAAGAATGTTTAGCATTGTTGGCCATTTTAATAAAGTGGTTTAAAAAAAATTCCCAGACAAGCAATAAAAAATAAAAAAAAAACATGATTTGTAGTAATAGACAAAATATACCGGATAATAATAACAGTATTAATAATACAAACATTCTACTACATTTTAATGGATATTATAAACTAGTCATTATGAGCAAATCTCAGTTACTCTCAACATCTTCTCGAGACATGCACTTTAAACACAAATGCGTCCCATCCTGTCCAGCCATCTCTGTTGTGACGTCAGGCCAGGCCAGGTCAGGTCAGGCCGCCTACCTGTGTGGCTGCTGAAGCTGGCGTCTCAGTTCACTCTTGGCTGCTCATGGCGCTGATTCCGGCCCGGCTCGTCGCTCACCACAAACTCTTCGAGGCGCTCCAAAACTCACAAGCGATCCGAGAGCTCCTGAACGCCCAGGCAGTCAACGACAGGAAGGCACTCTCACCAGCTAGAACAATGGGGGTGGGGACACAGACAAGCAGAGGGGGCTCTCAGAATATTGAAGAGGCTGAGTTAAAGGGGGGGGTGGGGGGGGTCAGGAATGCGGAATATAGGGCGCTTACAGGACACTCGTTTCCTGGCCGTGACACAACCGAAAAAGAAGTACCCTTGTTGTTGTTTTTTCATTTTTTCTTGCAGATGTGTAACAGGGCAGCGTCTGACCCGAGACCAATAACGCGTCGTAGTTAAGACTGGGATCCTGAGTGAGTCAGACTGGCTGCAGATCAGTTGACAGGAAAGAGAAAGCGTTCGGTCTGAGAAAGGCCAAATTCAAACACAGGATGTGAGGATGTGCATAGTTTTAAAGAGGATTACTCAAGGGGATTAGTGCTGCTCCAGGCAAAAATAACACAATCACTATGGGAACTCGACTGCTCGCACTATCCTGCAAACTTTTTAGGGGGAAATCAAAAAAATAAATAAAAATTTTGAAAGCATTACACAATATGGAAAATTCTTTGAAACAAATATTCCACAGGATACATCTGATTCCAAGAACAACCCCTAATTGAAGACGCCTCTTCTTCTGGACCGCATGTGGAGAACAGCGACCATTAGCAAGTTCCTACAGTAACTCTCTGAAAACAATGAGAACTCGGTTCAGAAAGGGGGCCCAAAATCGATCTCTGAGGTCTAACGACGCGATCAGGGACGATTTCCGTGTACTTTCCTTACTCGAGCACTGTGACGGCTTGTTTAAATCGCGTGCACGCTTACACAGAATGCTTGACTACGACCAATCATCCCCCAAAGACGGAGGAGAAACGGCACCCAGGTGGCTCGTCTCCCTACACCCCTGACGGCCTGACGCTGGAACTTGAAGTTCCTTGACTGATTCAGATAAACAGTTTATTCCCGGCCAGAGTGAATTCGTGGAATCCGGCATTCCACAGGGTCCGCAGATAGGTCCTCTGGCTGTGCGCGTTTCCGAACGCCCTGACCCGAGTGTCTTACCGTGGTTATGTCAATGACACTTTAGAGGCATGGAGTGTGTCAGCCTCGGTCCGGAGAACGACAGAAATGAGGGAATGTTTACACTTCTAGCTACGAACTGTTTAGACAGCCACTCCACCAAACCTCTGGCCAGCGGTTATAGATTTATCCAAAGATTTTGCACAGGTTATCAGCAAGAATGTTCAGTTCTACTTTGGCTTTAACAAAGAAATTGAACATTCTATACAAGATAAATTATATTCTACACAATATAGCGAAATTAAATTCTACACTCTGTAAAGAAGCACATGTTTAACTCATGGCCAGATCGATTCAGCATGCTGTTTCTTTTAGAGTGAAAAGTCCAAATGATAAACTATTGATAAAACTAATGATAAAAATTAATAGAGAAAAAGAGTAAGCACTCACAATTATCGCATACTCCTCTCACCACAGATGCCGTAAATCCTTCCCGTTAACGGTGTCCTGCGCTCTACTCCCTGCACCAGGTGCACTCGCTCTTCCCTTCCGCGCGCTCTGCTGCCGTTATGCCGATGGCCGTTTGCCGCGCTACCTGCCGCATTCCTTTAGGTGTGGCCTCGAGGACAGGTGAGTCTGGAGTTCAGCCAGCACCCTCTTCCACACCCTCATACCAACCTGCTGCGGTAACCGCTTCCAATCCAAATCTCTCCGCTCGCTTCAGATCGTTGTATAGGAGGTCTGCCCAAATGATTGGGTGGGATCGGCGGAATCTTTCTGAACCAAAAACGGCTAACTCGAGTATGTATTTAATTACCAGGGTTGTACCAGGGTGATCCTAATTATTTCTGTTAGGTGTTTACATATAATGAATAGAAGCAGTTCGTAGAAGCAGCTCACACACACAATGGGCCTCGTTCATCGAGCTCGATCACATTCTGAGCGTTATCAAAGCAAGGAATTTAATATTCCACAAATGTATCTTGTGCAATCAAGTTAAATCGATTTTTCAATTCTATTACACGGACAAATGTGATTTTAATGGTGTTAATTAAATATACAGACAATGAATCAATCCATAAATTAAGACAATTACGTAATGTACTGGATATATCCGTTTTTATTTAAAGAAACGCTGCAGTGGATCATTGGGGATACGAGTCAGGTTTCTTTAGCCACAGCGTCTTCTTTTAATGCTGAGCAACACTTCAGAGCCATGACTAAGTGACCGATAAGTGACCGATCTGGTATGTGCTTGCATGCCATCATAGGACATTCCGAATATATCAGGTTTCCTTATGACACATTCCTGCTCGGACCGAATGTCGGCGAGACACTTAATACAATTACGCTAAGCAGTTTCCCTGAGTGCTGCGTCCTCGGTGTCCATGATCTCCCGTCTACAGTTTAGAAATCTTTTTTTTTTAGCTTTAATTTATAAATTACATTTATTGTCTGTGTAATTTGTCTTTTTATCTGTTTGTATGCTGCTTAATATATTGTTTTTACTAGACGTACATTTCTACACGCAACCCTGGAAAAATTCCCTTCCGTTTGTTTGTCGTTTTGTTCTCATGTCTTGCATTCAGATCACTGTGAGGTTTACCTAGATGATTGGCGTTCAAGTCAACCCGGGACTTTAGATTGTCCACAATAAGATACACACAGTTCTGAGAGTAAAAACTCCCTTTATGTCTCTATATAAGCCCCTGCTACACTAATGCACTTATCCCAGTGTTTCATTAGTGCTTGACTGTTTCACTGGCCTCCCAGGAACTCCTTTAATCTCCCAAACATGAGGAAATGTCTTGGCGCGAGGTCAGGACTGTATGGGGGATGTGGCAATAACTCCCAGCCGAGTTCCTGTAATGTGCAAGTGGTGCTTGTGTGTACAGTTCCCACGGACAGATTCAAGTTAGCGATGTCGATTTCCAAGGATCAGGCGTTCTACTCACTGAATGTTCGATGGGAGGTCCCGGTTTGACTCGAACGCTCCTTATATATGCAAAATGAGTCACGAACAGTTTTACAGCAATAGTGGGAAAATAAGTAAGTAATAATTAATAACCAATTGGTGGAAATATTTCATTTGGTTTCACTTGCAACAACAAAAAAAAGTTATTAATTTATTAAAAAATAAGGTTTATTTGTATTAAATGGCAATAACCAGCAGTTTATTTGATGCCCAACATGTTAACTATATTTGGGGGCTTTTCTTTAAATGCCCTCTAAAACAGACCAATAACCCCCCCC
>JAQMYG010000011.1:2523428-2536891 GCA_030014215.1 Clariallabes teugelsi
GACGGGGGAGGAATTGGACACGACTAAATTAGGCAGAAAATTTGGGGGGGGGAACATTCACACACTATGGGAAATTTGGGAACGCCAATTAGACTAATCTGCATGTTTTTAGACTATAGAGGAAACCGGAGCACCCGAAGGAAACCCACCAAGCACAGGGGGAAAATGCAAACACCACGCACACAGACCCTGAGATGGGTCCAGGTGCAAGGCGACGGTGCTAACCACTGAGAAACCGCCTAAACAATACTGAAAATACACAATAATCTCCTTTGAACAGTTGATATTGAGATGTATATCTGCTACTTCTGCTCTGTAAAGCTTCATAACGGCTCTAATCTGAGATGCTGGTTGTTAATTGGTGATTTCTGAGGCTGGAGACTAAATGAACGTCTCCTCTGCAGCAGAGGTCAGTTTTGGTCTTGTTTTATGGGGAGGGTCTTCATGAGAGACAGTTTCATCATCATGGAGCTTGATGGGGTTTAGAAATGCACTCGACACAATACGGTTGTCACAAAACAGCTGACCTTCATGTCTTAGAATAACAATGGACTGTTGTTGCTGTAACTGTTACTTAATTGCATAATTCCATTTTATTTCATAGTTTTGAAAAACAAAAATCCAGTATTGTTCTTCAATGTAGAAATACTAACTTGAAAATACAAATTTGTGTTCAAAGAGTGTGTACTCTTTCAATTGTATAAAGCAGACCAGGCCAGCTTCTTAAATCATATACAGTGCTAAATTTCAACATAATTATGCTTAATAAGTACTTAAAACCACTTTATTCATGCCTGTTAAAGATCTAGTCTAGATCCAGTCTGGCTATTCTGTCATTTTTCTTTAATTCCTTCATTTTTTTTTCTTTTCTTTAATAATAAATAAAAAACCTCCATAAGAACCAGACGGGGAACAAACCCAGAGCGAAGGTGCTGTCCTGCCCCTATCCAAAAACATATTTCATACTTTCGATCCTTTAAATCATATTCACACCCGTGAGAGAGACGTCAAAGACTCATCTCGTCACTTTTCAGATCCGGATTCTTGAAAGACTTTCTTTATTTTCCGCCGAGCGTGTGTGACATCTGCCTTTTTTCTTTCTTTCTCCTAACAGTAATGAAACGATGCACTTCGCCTCTGGCATCAACGGCAAATATTATCCAACGTTAAGGAGCAGTAAGGCCGCATTCCTCGAGCTCTGACACAACAACATCCTGACAGAGGGACGGGAGACGAGCGTGACCTTACAGAGCCTCTGCCGAGGCCGCCAGGAACCTTGTGATGCGAGAAACATTCGCGAGCTTCACTACTCGCGGGATGTGTTTACATAACAGCTACATCTGTGGAGCCTTACTGGACACCAGATAACGCTCTTAACACATGGAAAACTCAAAGACCTCTAGACCTTCTTTTTTGGATGAAATATGTACCAACAATGTCCTATTATGGTACGTTTAGCAAAAAGTATAGAGAGGAAGAAGAAAAAAATGTGTGCGAGTGTGTGAAAGAGTGAGGCGAGAGTGAGGCGAATGAAAGGAAAGCTATAGAATTCGAAGCACCTAGGAAGAGGAGGGAAGCCGAGACACACACATGGCAGGAACAAAGCAGGAAATGCAACATTCCGATCTGGAAAGGTCTGGCACTGGGAGCGTGGAGAAAGTGTAAAGCGCAGCCTCCCTCGGTGTCCATTACTCCCAGCTCAGAGAGATTCTCACACTGCCAGATTGAAAAGTAGGCCAAGAAACTTTGACACATCTGCTCACACTCTTTTCCTCCATTACATTTCCATGTTTTAACTTTTTCAGGATCCACAAATCCAGATTGTGTTCCATTAAACCGGGGACTTGGATGGAAAGTCCTTGTGACGTCGCGATGCATCACTTAGCGCTAGATTTACTACCGAGGGCTTAGTATTTACGACGTCCTTGAACGGAAACAAATAAAGACGACCCGATCTACAAACATGTTCAGCCTAAATGGTTAAAAGGAGCTCCGTGAAACCTGCGCCATTGTGGGAGAAAGAAAATCCAGAGTGAGTCATTAAATAACTCCCTCCATTTCTTTTCTCCCCTTCCTTCACCAGCTCCAACAAGGTCTCTATATTGTGGTTTTTCTCCCCCCGCAAGTCTCCGAAGTCTTACAAACCCAAGTATTCGGAAACACAGTGCTTTTCCCCGCTCTGCCTCTTAGCCCCTCTCAACCCCCTCCTTCCACTCCCTCATCCAAAGCTCTAATGGAAAGCATGTGGTGGAGAGATGAGATCGCTGCTTCGTCTCTGTCACTGAAAACCGTGCGCCAGTTTCTTTTCTTCTTGTTCCTGTTCTATCTTGTGCTTCGAAGAAAGCGCATTTGAACGACCATAGTGGTGGTGACTGTAGCACAGATCTGCACCGGTTATTCTTGATGTAGCTAGTTCTGATCCAGAACTAGTTAAAAACCACAAACCAAAATCAAGCAACTGAACCTGTTTTGGGGTCTGAGTCACTCCGATAATTGGAAAGGTATGCTTGGTGACAAGATCGAGCTTAACAACCGCGTAAAGAAACAACAGAACTCGTCGTAAACTTTAGAGGTTATCCCGGAACAACAGAATCAGGCATGGAAATATTCTTTAAAAGAATCCGGTTCCCCCCGTTCCCTCCAGACGTAGCTTAAGCTTAGTCCAGGACTCCGTATTAGTATTAAATCCTGGAATCTAGCGTATAGTGACACATCCTGTGGGAGACATGATTAATTCTGAAACTCACTCGTGTGATGTTTGTGTGTCTGGAAAAAACGGTGACCCGCTCCACCACAGAGGTGTCTGTCTCGTCTGCAGGGTGTGTGCTGGGCTGGTTATATAGAAAATGCATTATTCTGTCCATGGATTATTCATCCTACTTGCCTATTTTTGCACATATTCAGATCATTCCTTACATATATATACAGTATATACATATACACTGTATTCTGTTTTTCTCTTAGTCATTTCTGTTGGAGCATGAGTCATCTACCAAATACCAAATGTTTTTTTTATTTTTATTGTACGCTCTACACGATTGTAACTGCATGACTATTGTGTTACTATCCTTGCTACTGGATGTTTGAAGTTACCCTCAGAGGAAACCCGGAGTACCCGAGGGAAACCCACCAAGCACGGGGAGAACATGCAAACTCCATGCACACAGACCCGAGGTGGGAGTTGATCCTGGACCCTGGAGGTGCAAGGCAACAGTGCTAACCACTAAGCCACCATGCAGCCCTGTCTGTCTATCTAATTATAATATACATCACTGTGCAAAAATCTTGACCCCCCCCTTCTTTCTTTATATTAAATACAATTAACTTATGTAGATTAAATTAAAGAAACTTCTACAAATGTTTTACCTAAAAAGTGCCTAAAGATGTGATTTAAAACCTGGTTGTTTATGCAACAACATCTGCAGCGCCCTCATTTCCCCTCTTGTCTCTTCCAACCACTCAACATCCAGCAGGACCAGTATACGAACCAATCACCGGCCTGATCATCTGTCATCATCTGCACCGGTTTCTCACTGGTTCATGGCTTAATTTAGATGTTTTTTTAATGCTTGAATGATTCCTACAAATAGAAAAATAAACATTGATCTGAAACAGAGAAAATGAGAGCCAAAACAGTATTTCAGATAGTCTGGAGAACGATTCCTACTACATACTACTATACATTAATAATACAAGAAAGTCTGGTTCTTTGGAAGCAAAATCTGATGAAATGAGGCGATTCAAGTCTTTTTGCACAGCACAGTATATTATATTACGTATAATCGCTCTATAAGATGCTTCGTTTTCCTCCCCTTTCCTAAGAACAATGGACTACGTCTGTGATGTGCCGAGGTATGCAAGTGATGGCAAGTAATGCCAAAGTGAGCTGAACAGTCAAAGAGGACTCGGCTAATCTCTTGGATTCTCCCATTTAAAGCAGCGCATAGTTTGAAACGATGCGAGTTCATAGGCGTACAGGTCTATAAAGAAAGCTTCCCATTCAGTCCTGCAGAGCCTTTTAAGTGGCTTTGACTCTGGTCTATAGAACACAGCTTCATTGTAAAAAAAAAAAAAAAAAAACTTCAATAGTGAGTACAGAGTACAGGCTATTGCAGTCGCAAAGGCTCAGTGGAAAAAAAAAAGAGGAAAAAAAAAAGCATTTCTAGACTGAGTCAGCAGGCAGAACTTTGGCCTCGTGCAAGAAAGAGGAGGGAGATGGGTGGCAGAGAGGGGAAGAGGGATGGAAAAAAAAAAAAAAGAGTTGGATGTATGAAGAGAGAGAGAGAGTGAGTGTGTGTGGTGTGTGTGAGAGAGAGAGAGCTGACATTCTTGCACTCTTAGTCAATGGCGCTAGGTACTTTTCTGGCGGACACTGACTGCCTCGACCACTGAACAAAGCCCCAGTAGAGACAGGAAGGAGGAAAAGACTGCCCTGATTGTGCTTCCAGCATTCCTTGTAACACTAGAACCTACTTACGGTTGAAAATGAGGAACTACACAATCTGACTCTGTAAAAACTGGTCGTAAAAAAAAAAAAAACGGCGGTCTCAGAACGCCGCACAACAATCCAGAGAACCTCTCCGGGTTTCCCGGACATTCCTCAGATCTCCCTTCATATCTCTCGCTTTGATTTCCAATAACACATGACCGCATTCCTCGCCCTGTGGAACGGTGCATATCTGGGTGTCCGTCTTGTCTGCACAGAGTTTGCCAGCAAAGCGTGCTGAGATCCATCAATAGCTCCTCTGAATGTGTTCCGCAAGCCTGTTAATCATTGAGCAGAAATCTGCTCATCAAGGCATTCTGAAGGTGCTGCAGGGTCAGACCTAGTGACCCGGGCTACCTGGGAAATCTGGCACTTCTCAGATAAATGGGTTACAAGGTTGGAACTGATCGTGCATGGTTTGCTACAGGGTTTTTGTCAGACTTGGTGCTTGTGAAGAAGAAGAAGAAGAAGAAGAAGAAGGAGGAGGAGTGGAATCTTTCACAGTTTACTAATAGACGCTTGACATTTTTAACAGTGAATACAATAAACAACGATGCCATTTCAGATCTCAAAGCTCAAACCTCAGACAGTCATGCTGGACTTTTTGATCTTCTGCATGATGTTCTGCATAAACACAGTTGTCGCCTGGAAGTCTACTCACAAGTCTGATTATCTGCCAAGATCTAAAACATGTGATCTAAAACCAGTTTACCTTCCTGCAGCACTTCTTGATCACCAGGTTAGGACTTCTGATCCGTCTCAGCTGGCGCCGGGTGAGGGTCCATACAGATCAAGTTAAGCAGAAGAAGAAGAAGAAAGTTGGAGATGCTTTAAAAAAAAAAAAAAAGAAGGACTTTAAGATACAATGTTGCCTTTTCGGGTTTCTTTGTAGCGACCAGCTCGGCTTCATCCGCATCTCATTTTCGGTGGATTAAAAAGTTTTCCAGGATGTGTGTGTGTGTGTGTGTGTGTTCCTCTAGGGAAGAGAACGAGCTCTGCCCCTCCACCAAAGGCGCAACAACGGCAGCCATACTAAGCCCCGCCCACCTCCCACAGGTCCCCTTTTTTCTAGTAAGTTTAATTCCAAGACACGCCCACGCGGGATTACACTGTGTTCTGATTGGCTGGAAGAAACGTCGCTCTAACATGAAAGATTAAAAAGCGACAAAAGGCTTTTTTTTGTGTGCTGGTGCTTAAAGCTGCCAATCAGCAGGGGTGCTTTTTTTTTTTTTTTTTTTTTACATAGAGATTACAATCTTAGGATAAAATACCATTGGCATGAAAAATTAAACTAACTAATAAAACAATAAATAAATAAAACAACAAACAAACAAATAAATACCATCCATGATGTATTAAAAAAAAACTCTGAAAAACCTTAGCAATATATTTAGTGTTAACTCCTTAAAAGACAAACAATTGTTTATTATTATTGTTATTATTATTATTATTATTATAAAAAGAAGAAGACAAGTATTATTATTATTATTATTATTATTATTATTATTATTATGAATAATAATAATAATAATAATAATATAAATTAATTATTATTATTATTATTATTTATTTTATTATTTTAAGAAAAAAAGTCTAATTGATTTTTTATGTAGAAAGTTACTAAAGAGGTAGAACAAAACAAGCTTTCCATTTTCAATTTTTTAAATATTCAGATCTAAAAGTGTTTTTAAAAAGGACACACACACACACACACACACACACACACACACACACATATAATAATATATAATATATATAAATATAATTTATAAACACATGTATATAAAATTTACAGGGTTTAGGCCTGTTGCAGGACACAGCAAAAAGTCTACAAAAACAACACAAGTTTATTATTATTATTATTATTATTATTATTATTATTATTATTATTATTATGTAGAAAGATGGAGAACAAATAGTCTTACTATTTACTTACTAAAGTAACTTATAAATAGTCTAACAACTTAGTAAACTACTTAGTAAAGATGGAGAACAAATTGTAGACAGCTACAACATGCTAATGCTGTCCAATGATTTGGAGAAAATTTCGCAACTTATATTTTCTTAAAATGTTAAAAAGGAGCTTTAAATGGACTGTTTATGAGAATAACAATGTTGCCTGAAGGGGTAATACTTTATTTTGTTTTATGTGAAAGTTTAAAGAAAACAGTGTCACATGAGTTTTGGCATCAGCTGATCCCAATTACAGAAATGACTGTTATAGTGATGTAAAAATAAACACAAAATATGCAGTAATAAGCACAGCTGAATGTAATAATAAGCTGTATTAAGAAACAGAAACATTCTGAGCGTGGTGTATAACTGACTCCCCGCTGTAACCCAAAATATTTTCCTTGAGAAGATTTACAGTATGCATGTGTGAAATGTTCTTTAACATTGTACACTATATTGTTAAAAGTATTCGCTCTCCTGCCATCACATGCATATGAACTTGAATAACATCTAATTATTAATCCAAAGAATTTAATATGCTGGCCCCGCCCCCTTTGCAGCTATAACAGCTTCAACTCTTCCACAACAGCTTTCCACAAGGTTTAGGAGTGTGTTTATGGGAATTTTTGACCGTTCTTTCAGAAGAGAATTTGTGAGATCAGACACTGATGTTGGACGAGAAGGCCTGGCTCGCAGTCTCCACTCTAATTCATCCCAAAGGTGTTGAGGTCAGGACTCAGGGCAGTCAAGTTCTTCCACACCAAACTCGCTCATCCATGTCTTTATGGACTTTGCTTTGCGCACTGGTGCTCAGTCATGTTGGGACAGGAAGGAGCCGTCCCCAAACTGTTCCCACAAAGTTGGGAACATTAAATTGTCCAAAATGTCTTGGTATGCTTAGGCATTAAGAGTTCCTTTCACTGGAACTAAGGGGCCAAGCACAACTCCTGAAAAACAACCCCGCGCCAGTTCCAACATGACTGCGTACCAGTGCACAGAGCAAAGGTCCATAAAGACATGGATGAGCGAGTTTGGTGTGGAAGACCTTGACTGGTCTGCAGAGAGTCCAGGGTCATGTGGAGACTGCGAGCCAGGCAGTTGAAGAAGAGTTGAAGAAGCTGTTATAGCTGCAAAGGGGGCGGGGCCAACATCATATTAAACCCTATTAATTAAGAATTAGATGTTACTAAAGTTTATATGCATGTGAAGACACATGAGCGAATACTTTTGGGAAAAAAAGTGTATATTTGATAGTCTTACTGTAACTTAAGATAAGGGAGAAGAATAATCTTCCTAATCCTTCATACAGTCCTGAATTACTGTATGTATTCAAGTAGACTAATATTATAATGACAAAATAAATAAATGAATAAAATAAAAACCTGAAAAACCTTAGCAATACTTTAGTATAAATACATATTCATTTGAAATATATATTTGAAATTTCCTACTGTTAATCAGAAAAGGTCGGGTCAAGCTAGACATCTTTAATAACCATCTCTCTCTCTCTCTCTCTCTCTCTTTCTTTTTACAAAACTGCTAAAATATTAACAGAGTCACGACCTGCTCACCCTGGGACTCCTGAAAGACGTCTTTTGCTGTTCAGAGATCTGTCCTGAACAGCCTCTCATTCTATACCTGGACTGCTGTGTTGCTCCTGAAGCCACTAGAAGAAAGTCAACAAAGTGTTAATAATGTACTAATAGCTACACCTTAATTTACTTGCTCAAAAAAGCAACACACATCAACTATAGGGTCCTGCATTTGTATGTCATGTTTTATGCAAAATTTATGTGTATTTAATGTATAATTAAGCACTCATCAGTGTTAAAAAACAGGTCATCAGAAAGTAAGAAAATGTAGTGTTTCGTGTGTGTGTGTGTGTTTTTTAGAAAGCTAGTGTTAGCTTTGTGGCCTCACACCTCCAGGGACGAGTGTTTGAGTCTCGCCTTCAGGTCTGTGTGTGTGTGTGTGTGTGTGTGTGTGTGTGTGTGTGTGTGTGTGTGTGTGTGTGTGTGTGTGTGTGTGTGTGGGGTGTGTGTGTGTGTGTGTGTGTGGAATTTTCATGTTCTCCCTGTGCTTGGTGGGTTTCCTCCAGGGACTCTGGTTTCCTCCCACATTCCACAGCAATGTAGATTAGGATAATCAGTGCTTCCAAATTGCCCTAGTGTGTAAATAAATGTGTGCTTGTGTGAGCTGCCATAGTTTGGCACCCCATCCAGAGTGTAACCTATAATAGGCTCCTGGCCTTCCATGACCC
Organism: Clariallabes teugelsi; assembly: GCA_030014215.1. Classification (NCBI taxonomy): domain Eukaryota; kingdom Metazoa; phylum Chordata; class Actinopteri; order Siluriformes; family Clariidae; genus Clariallabes; species Clariallabes teugelsi. The sequence goes on from JAQMYG010000011.1 coordinate 2,532,128, forward strand.
TGTATACAGGATCCAGAGGTACAGAGAATGAGCGAGTTGGCCTCGTGTAACTTTTTTCAGCTAATGATTCCATCAACTCTAAATATAAATTATACAGATTACATCAGCATGCATTTACTTTATAAATCTAATCCCATTATTTAACCATTCATGTCAATTTTGACTATTTACAGTTGTGTATTTTATTCCAGAAGTTTCCACTGATAGGACACATTAAATCCAAGTTGATATTATTTATCCATTAAATTTAATGGACCACTTAAGCAGGCTAATGTAAAGACTAATATTAAATAATACATTTAATAGCAATTAATAATAAATTTCATTTATTTTTAATTTATTTTAAAAAATATTTAAATTGAAAATTAAATATTTATTTAAATAATAATTGTAATTTATAATGATTGTAATTAGAGACTGAAGCCATTTAAAATCTAGTGAACTGCAATTAATGATAAATCGGATATCAGAGAAAACATATCACATATTCAACCCAGTTAAAAAATAAAAATGATTGAAAATGGATTCGGATATTTTTCATATATAATATATATTATATATGATATAAATATTGATTTATTTGGAATATTTCTTTTTTATACTTACAATGACATGATATTACATTTCTGTAAAACTATATGAATGTGTAAAAATAAATAAATAAATATATTAAAATTTATAGAATTAAAAGCTAAAACAGTATGCCTCAAATAATAATAATAATAATAATAATAATAATAATAATAATAAAACAAGCTTTTCATTTCCAAATTTTTTATATTCAGAATGTAAACGTATGTAAAAAAAAAAAAAAAAAAAAGGACAAAAACATATATAATAAATATATAATATATGTATATATAGACACCCACCCACACACACACACACACACACACACATTGTATTTATAAACATTCAAAATTTGCATGGTTTAGGCCTGTTGCATGACTCAGCAAAAAGTCTATAAAAACAACAATTTTTCTTATTATTATTATTATTATTATTATTATTATGTAGAAAGTTACTAAAGATGGAGAACAAATAGTCTAGACAGCTACAAAAGTTTAATCTATAAGTTACACTAATGCTCTCAAATGATTTGGAGATAATTTGCAACTTATATTTTATTAAAAGGAGCTTTAAATGGACTGTTCATGAGAATAACAATGATGCCTGAAGGGGTAATACTTTATTATAACTTAAAAAATGTGTGTGAAACAGTTTAACTGTGATGTGAAAGTTTAAAGAAAACAGTGTCACATGAGTTTTGGTATCATCTGATCCCAGTTACAGAAATAACTGTTATAGTGATGTAAAAATAAACAAACTATGCATGTGAAGTAATAAGCACGACTGAATGTACAGTAATAATAAGCTGTATTAACAAACAGAAACATTCTGAGCGTAGTGTATAACTGAGTCGTCGCTGTAGTAACAAAAATAACCAGAAACATATTTTTTAACATATTGTATTACCAATAATCTCCTTACGTCTGTCAGTCAAAAGGTTAATACTGTGAAGTATGTATTTAAATAGACTAATATTATAATGGCATCATGTTATACCTACTGTATGTATATACCGTGAGTAAATATGTGCAAGCAGGATGAGGTGTTGAAGTTTTTCCCTGTAAAGCTAAGACAGACTCCAGGATGAGTGTTACGGTGTGTAAACTGTATAAAATATAGAATATAAATGTTATGATTTAGAGATATGCAATTCAGACTTTTCAAACAATATGGTAAACTACTCTTAGTAAATATTAAGATGGATAAAGCTTACAGTTTTCTAGATCAGATAAAGTCCATCCCTCCATCCGTTCATCCACTTTCCATAATGATTATCCTTTGTAGGGTGACGGGAAGCCTGGAAGTGATCACAGATAACTCGGGGCACTGGGTCGTGGTGTACGCCCTGGATGTGCTGCCAGCCTAGCACAGGGCACGAGCGCACGCACACACACTCACAAACACAATCACACACTACTGGATTTCCTTCCATCTTCCAGGACCAAGCAAGGTGGTTTGGCAAAAGTAATTTTCCCACTAGGTTTGATGGTGGTGTTACCCCCTGTTCAGGAATTCCCGGGGCTGTTCCCTTTTTTTTTTTTTAATAATCTATCCCAGAAAATAGATCACGTATCCCAGCACACGTCTATTTCACATACCTATCACACAAGCAATCCAGAACTTGTTGCCATGACAATGAACCCAAAACAAGCCCCCAATTCTCCAGAAATTAGGGCTCTATGGGATGGTCAGTCTTTTCGTCTTTTTGTAGGTCAGTTAAGATTTTTTGTAAGTCATTTTTTGTAAGTGGCAACCCTGTATGAAGGAGTGTCTAAATGCATGTTGTCCACCACCAAGAACAAAACAGTAGAAATGAATGAATGAATAAATCAGAGCCATGATCGGACTGCTTGCTTCAGGGCTGAAACACCGGCCTCCCAGGAATTCCTTTATTGTCTTTTCTAAATGTGTGGAAATGTCTTGGAGTGAAGTCAGGACTGTACAGGGGATGTGATCGACTTGAACGCCCCTTCGACACACATACACACACATACACCCACGCTTTGGCTGAGGATTTGACAGATGGGGGAACTCCTAAATATTCTCCGTGACTAATAATGCAAAGAAATCAAATTGAATTAACAAATCACTCAGGAGTGACTCAGCGATTTCCTAAAGCTCTGTCCCAGAAACTCTAATTCTGAAAGGAAAAAAAAAAAACTGAACAGGGTTTCTAAGCCACATTTCCCAACACACACCACTGCTGAACATTCCTTCTCCTCTCGGTGTTGCCGAGTTCATGGTTTTCCTGTGAGCTTCTTGTGAAATGCTAACGCTGTTCATTTTCCATGGTTTGGGGTTTATGGGTATTTTGTACACATTACATACTGTATATCTATATGTAAAAACATTTAAATTCACATAAAAAAACTAAAAAAAAACTCGCCTACACCAAATATTTTACCAAACTCACCCCAGGATTGTACACCAACAACACACACACACACACACACACACACACACACACAACCATAAAACCACCAACACGCTCGTTAACCTTCAAGCATGCCCTAGTAGTTACGCAAGGTGATCAGCTCTCACATATTTGGCTCGTGTGTTATGGCAAGAATAAATGATGTTGTGTGTGCGGGAATAGAGCTACTCATTTTTTCCTGGTTATAATTAATTTATAACAATATCTATAATAAATCCAGGAAGTTACATATTGAACTCTGGTGGGTGTTTAATACAGATGGTGTAAAATAATCAGAGTAATCTTGATCACATTAACTGCTAGATGCAAATGAACCTCAGTCAGAATTAGCCTTAGTTATTAAACATGCTGTATTTGAGCGTTTTATCTACCTGACTGTGTAGCTAATTTTCATTAATGATCATTCACAAGGCTAGGAGAGTTCCTAGCCATTCTGCCTAAATGTTTTCTCTCCCTTTTTTTAAAAATCAAAAACATTGAAAAAAGGCAGAAAACTTGATGGTGATTTAAGCACTTTTGTAAGTCGCTCTGGATAAGATCATCTACGTCAGATTCCTAAATGTAAATGTAAAATGCTTTTCGAGGATGGAATATCTTAGCAGCTAAGACGTTGGACTACTGATCAGAAGGTCCCAGGTTCTAAACCCCAGCACCACCATAGGTGCGTTCCAATCGGCCTGAAGTACGCTGCGAAGTATACCTCACAGTGTGTTCAGCCGTGTTAAGTGTGATTCCAAACCATAAGGAGCGAAAATGTTCAGTTTAAAGGGAACTGCGAACGGTGTAGGGAACGAGTGAACATCTGGGCCCGTATTCACAAAACTTCTTAGAATTCTCTTAGAGAGCTCCTATCTTAGCTTAAAAGGTCCTAGCTGGGAGTCCTAGACTAAAAGTGATTTAGGAAACTTCTCAGAGCAACTCTGAGTAAGGAAAATACAAAAACCTTTATCTTAGAGAGGAGGTGTGGTCGACCCCGTTGCTAGGGATGATGCAGCAATTCAAGGCAGTGATTGGTTGATTAAAAAATAACCTCTGACCTCTGCAAAGGTCTTAAAAAGCCCTCTTTGTGAAAATAGAATATATGATAATATAACAGACAGGGAAATTATAATGTTTATTTATGAAGAAATTGTATAATCATGACTACAGGCTACTTCATGCAAAGTTTCTGTTATAGGATAAACATCTTAAAGATAATTAAACAGTCAAATGTATACTATATTTAAGTTCTTACATTTATTTATCATACTGTTTTTATTACTTAATTAATCCATTTCAGGTTGATGGGAGCAAAATGGCTCAGCTTTTACTAATTTACATGATGGCAGGACCGTCTATTTAAGTTGCATGGATGGTCTGTAGCCAACAATCCAAGAGAGATGGAAGGAAGAAAAACAAGACAACCAAACTGGACAGAAGAGCAGTGTTTACTTTTAAATTCAGTGTTTGGAGAATATTTCTTCTTTCCGTCATTTTGTCCTCTGCTATAGAAACTCTTAAAAGTTTAAAAGTTAAGTCTCTTAAAAGTCTTCCTCTCTACTCTTAACAATTTTTACAAGAAAAGGTTAACAAGAAAACCAAATTCGACAAAAGAGCAGTGTTTACTTTTAGCTTAACGGTCAGAATATTTCTTCTTTCCATCGTTTTGTCCTCTGCTATAGAAACTCTTAAGCCACTTAAAACTCCTCCTCTCTACTCTTAATAATTTTTACCTTAGGAGCTGTTTTTAGGGCTATGATGTTTCATGAATTATTTTTATC